>JAANYP010008807.1:0-557405 GCA_020465985.1 Centrapalus pauciflorus | reverse complement strand
GACTCCCTTTTTGGCATATGCTCGTGGATGAACTTAGCTTTAACCCATAGTTAGATAACCTAGATGTTTATAAATTGTAACCCATCTGCTTTGATCCATGATACCCCACACTTTGCTCATTATTAGGTGACAAAGTGGGAAGTATCATGTTGATGGCTTTTGAATATTGAAAATTTAAATTTGACGCATTTTCCGCAAAGTATATTCTGATAATTATTGTTAATTGTTCGTGAAACATCTATTTTAGTTGGAAGGGTGTTTCAAATAACTTATTTGACCCATCCATAATTATAACCATAACTACACCACCGAACACTGATCAGTTTTATATCGGAATAAAAATAATTTGTTACTGTAAATTTCATGTAGGACCATATAATTTTGAGGTAAATATAGGTCATGTTCGGTGTGAGTGAATTGAAAAAATAAAATGGAGTATGTTTACAAGCGTATTTGACAACGGATGGCACAACATAGAAATTGATGTAAAAAAAGAATGAACACTCATTCTCTCTCCAAGTTTTTGAATCTTTACATTTTAACAAGGAATGCAAATGAAACAAGAATTATATAAAATGAGTTGTCCGTATATTAGACTCCATGAAGAAGTGAGGCGATCATTACACGATAAAAAGCTTGTAAACGCATATTAATCCATTTTTTTGATTCACTTGTAACAAATTACCCTTACTGTTACCATCATTGTAAAAGGAGTATATAGTTTTTAACACAACTGCAACAATCCCTAATAATCCTAATATTTATTAGCAAGAAGCAAAAACGAGTACAATCAACAAAACAGCTTACAAAGTATGAGACACCATCAATATAGACAAAGAGAGACAAGCAAAAGAGAATCCACACTTGAATCACATACTAAACCACCAAAACATTTGGAATTAAGGTGACATCATTGATGCAAAATTTTATTTGACAAGCAAACTAATGGACCAATATATCCCCACCATAATATTTAAATTGAAGTCTTGAAATCAAATTTTGATCCATTAAAATAATAACTGAATATATCATTTTAAAATTTGTCTACTCGATGTGTGTTATTCTCTTGAAGTAGTCCCCTATACCACTATCTAGCTTCTCATTAATGTGGGTCTTTGGTTCAAGCTATCGATCGGTTTTAATTTGTGTTTTTTTTTGTCTATCATAAATTTTATTACGTTAGTTGTAAGAGCAATCACAGTACCCATTTTATTTGTAAATCTATCTTTTTTGGTTACACCAACATCATATTAGTTTTCTCTATTTGCTATTTCCATCTTTTTGATCTCGAAAATACACATCAATACTTATACCTAATTCATTTTAGAGAGAGAAAGAGAGAAGAGGAAGAGAGATACAGAGAGAAGGTAGAGAAGCTATTGCGAGGAGGAAAGGCTTGGGTGGGGTGGAAAATTTTGGGGTCAAGAAGAGTACGTGGGATGATGTTTCGGTCGGAGGCTATCTCATGTGGCACTCCCAAATACACATTGGTGAGGGTATACTGTGTGACCTAATTATATTGACTTTATGCTATATGAAAACTGAAAAGTGAGGGATATGTTATAATTTATAACTATAATATCACATCATGCGACGTCCTAAAAACAATCCATGAATTAATTTATGTAAGGAAATATCGTGGATGAAAAACAAAAGAAAGGAACTTCTAATCTTGGACGAACTTTGTGATCGTGTGTATACAATGTCCTGTGACAAATATTTGACTTCTCGGGTACCAAATATTGTTAAGGATAATCACAAGAAAAATGCATTCGTCTTCGACTGATCTTTTCGTTTGTATATACATGCTTCTATTAACCCACAAAAATAAGTGGATAAGATTAATTAACTTCTCATTCAACAAACTAAAGTGGTTGAAACCGTCATTATCTTAACAATAGTCTCATTTAACAACACCCTAGGTTGTTAAGATAACAAGCTTCATAAGGTTAAAGTCTTACCTTATCAGCACCAAAGATTTTAAGATAACAACACTACCTTAACAACTCCAAATATGTTAATATAACAATATAAGCTTGTTAAAAAGATTCTATTGTTAATATAAAAGTTAATTATTTACAATAATAAAATTGCTATTATTATCAATTATTAATTTTCTATATTTGTAGATAGATATATATGAATTGTTTTTATTTTTTTATCGTCATTTTAAATCTTGTTATTTATAAATTTCTATTCTCTAATTGATATGATTTAAGATTTTTTTATAAACATATTTTAAGTAGATATATATATAAGATATAAATTAGATCAGATTTGAGTTTAGATTAGATTTTTACTTTATTTAAATTTTAAAGATAATAAATTTTTATATAGAAGTCATTTGGAATTTAACATCAGATCTCGTAAATATCTTATAGCTAGTTTTTAGATTTTTAATATTTTAATTAGCTAGTTGTCATAGATTAGAATTTTAAATTGAGAGTTATAAATGTGTAAATCTATCTATTCTATTAAAATGTATATGTATATATGTGTGTGTGTGTGTGTGTATATATATATATATATACACATATATATATATGGTTCCATTGAGAACTTTTGTGCATCGAGGCACAAAAGAACCTCCACTGACCCTTGGATGAAAAGAATGTATGTGTTAGATCAAATGACAAAAGGGTAATTAAATAGAAAGTTTTATGCATCAAGTGCACATAATGAAATTCGTGGAGGGGTAAAACAGGAATTATGCAATCCTTATTTAATTATTACACTTCCAAAATTAACAAAAATAATACAAATTCAAAATACATCAAAATACATGCATATCGTTCATCTCTTCATGCATATCGTTCATCTCTTCCAAAAATAAATCATGCATATCGTTCATCTCTTCCAAAATTAAAATACATCAAAATACAAACATGAATCGTTCATACAAACATAAATCATGCATATCGTTCATCTCTTTCAAAATCAAAAGGGGCTAAGAGAGAGGAGAGAGAGATAGAGAGAAAGAGGGAGTAATTTTAGGAAAGAAGTTAATGGTGATTTTCATACCAATAATTATCTTAAAAACATTTGAATTCAAAAATAATTTCCATACATTTAATATCCCCTAAATGCCCTTTGTGCACCCTTAGTAGATAGTCCGATGCACAAAAGTTCTCAATGGTGCCTCGATGCACAAAAGTTCTCAATCGAACCCCAATCTATATATATATATATATATATATATATATATATATATATATATATATATATATATATATATATTGTCACATGACATTTAGCTTCAACTGACGTAACCTCTTTTGGAAATGTGTAACTTACAATTTTTTGTTTAAATAATTAATTTCAATTAATTGTAGTTACTATGTTTTAGTAATTTTGTTAACAACCCTAGGATAATAGAATCTTTTTCAATGGTTAATATACGAAACAAGAAACAAGGAGAATCTTGTAATATTTGTCACCAAAAAAGAAATCTATCAATGGAAATTAAGACTGCGTTCACTTGACGAAACCTTTTCATTTGTTTTTAATTTCAGTTTTCAAAAAAAAAATTTAGATTTATTTTTTCAAAAAACAATTGAGAATTCTAAAAAACGCGTTCATATAGTAATTGTAATTTTTAGTTTTGGAATTCATGAAAATAAAAAAACATATTCACTTATCATTGTTTTGTAAATGAAATCAGTCGATATGAACATCTGTGAAAACATATTGTTTTCAATAAAGTGAAAACGATTGAAAATTAGTTAGAAGTGTTTTCAATAATTAGTTATAAATTTTGGAAATGAAAATTTATTTTAAGAAAATAAGTAAATGAACATGTTTTCATAAAACCCTTATACAGACACACACTTTAAATCCTACTTCAAGTTAAAACCTTGATACCGCTAGACTACAAGTTTTTTATACTAATTGTAACTAATTAATTCTAAATTATTACTCAACAAGTTTTTGACTTCAGACAATATATTTTTTGTGTACACTTAATAATCACACTTTCAATGCTATTTCAATAATTTAGCAATTGGTAACTCATATAAACCAGAAACAATATATACCTCTTCATTTGCACATTGGTTTACAATCAATTTTAAATCACTTTCCGATCACTTGAAAACACCATAATTTACATCATTTAAAAATATCATTATTGCATACCTAATATAGATCATTACGTATGTAGTAAAAGAATGATTTAAAAAAAAAACATGATGTGTATTTTTTATAATATGAGGAATAGGAAGTTATCTTAATTAAAAAAAGAGTAGATTAGTTTACATGCCTTTGATAATTTAAAGAAATTAGAGTTGATTAAAACTAATAGCAACAAATTATGTAAAAACTAGAACGTCTATAAGTACCATAGTATATTAGATTTATTTATCTTGGATTAATGGTTGCTTAATAATTAGCTATCTTTGAATACATATATTGACTCGTTTTTAGCAAAGGTTTCCTTCACAATAACAACGTTCATTTGTACAATGTTGTTCTGAGACGTCACAACTACACTCTTTTTGACACTGACCAACATCTTGACATGGGTAGCCAGGAGCAGCCCCACTTGGAGGAACCGGTTCGCCCTTTGGCTTTGATGGAAATCTTGAAATGCCTGAAAAACCTAACCGTTTGCAGTTAAACAACATGAGCAACAACAAATTCTAAAAAGGTTTAAGGTACTATTAGTTAGGGGTGTTCAAAATCGTATATCCGAAATTTCGGATAGTGAATTTTGATATCCGAATCCAAAATTTCGAATATCTTGAATATCGGATTATCTGAATATCCGAAAATTCATATTTTTTTAATATATTTTAAAATTAAATCAAATATTTAAATTAATTAAAATACAAATTCATATATCCAAACATATATTAAAATAATATATCACAAACTAAATGCATTCAGATTTATTTTACTCAAAACGACTAAAAAAATATTAAAAAACTAAAATATATAAAATATTAGTTATTAAATCTATAATATCATGAGAAAACTCAAAAGTACACATTAGAATAATAATAAACACTCAATATTATGTAAATAATCAATACTAAGGATATAAATTTTTTTTTAAAAAATAATTGTTTTTGATTTTTGGATATCGGATTATTCGAATATCCGAAACTCTGGAATTTTACTATCCGAGTCCGAATCCGAAATTCCGAATATCCGAAAATCCGGATAGTTTCGGATCGGATTTTATTTTGGATGTTCGGATTCGGATTTTTATGAACACCCTACTAATGTACTATAATTCTATTGTATGTGTTTTTAAACTAAACAATATATAGGACCAAGGTTTCCAACCTGCCGATGCAGACACACATAATAAGAATAGGAAGCATATCTTGACGAGACCCTTCTCCATGTGTAAAGTATATATTATTGTCGTAGAATGATCTTGATTGACAGACGATATGATGATATATCCTCATTGTGGGATCGATCGTTGTTTATATAAGAATGAATGGGCTGACGGAATTAAAGATTGGTTTGACTAGGTAGGAATAACACTTAATTTATTAATTAATGCACACGAAACATCACAATTAATTAAATCGTCTTCCTAAATTATGACTTTGACTCATTTATGGATTCATCTTCCTAAATTTATTAAATATATACTATAGTGTTCACGTGAATTAACGAAATAATTATATGTTTATATAAGTTGCATACCAAGTGTTTAATTAATTGTCTAAATGTAATTTTATTCCTTTTCTGTATATATTATATATGGAATACATGATTTTTTACATAGAATACATGTAATACCAAATATTTCGTGTTATATTGAAAGTTAAAAGAGACAAATCTGGTAGATTTAAATGTTTTTTGTTTATTGTCTCAATCTTCCTTAGATCTACGTGTTTATTGTTTATATTTTATGTTTTAGATGATTTACGATATTCTATATAGAATACATGACATTCTATAAAGAATACATGTTATAACAAGTATGCATGTTATACGTACATGATATAAGAGACATGAATGTATAAACTGATTTAGAAAATTGTTAAAGAGATTAAATCTATTTCAATAATTACAATTTGATGAATTAATATTGAGCTTTTAAATGCATAAAATTATATATTAAATTCATAAATTAAATAAAATCAGATTTGTAACATACTTTATCATCCTTAAATATTTATAAATATCATACGAAATTTCAATTCATTAATAACACATTAAAATCACAAATTCAGACACCAACAACCCTATTACATTCAAAAATTACACGCCTTAGAGTTTCTTGAACCCTCTCGCAGGCCCAACAAATGGATGAAGGTAATTTTTTGTACCGAATAAACAATAACAAATCTTCAGTTTACCCTTTTAGTTGGAACTAGTGTTAAATTAAGATTAATTTATTCCAAAATTTTGAATCACTTGAATAATTTGTTAATAATAATAATAATAATAATAATAATAATAATAATAATAATAATAATAATAATAATAATAATAATAATAATAATAATAATAATAATAAATATTTGTTGAATTAATAATGACAAATGCAATTCATACTAGCACTTGGTTCATGAAAAAACATTTTGTTGAATTGATGATGACAAATGCATTTTGATGAAGTAACATATTTATCTTATTATGAATGTTAAACATTTCATAAATAGTGCCAGGCATCTAGTCCAACCTTTATTCCCTTCAAACATTTTGTCTTTAAATAGAAAGAAACAAATAGTTTTTTTTGGTTGGACTGTAAGTAACAAGATTTTAGCAGAGTTATAGTTTTGATTAATCGTTAAATTTGTATATTTATCTTTTTAATGATTTAGAGTTAAGAGTTAAGACGACGACTGGGCCTATAAATAAGTTTTAGATGATATGAAATAAATGGGCTACCAACCTTATTGAGCCTTGAGTACCCTATCTTTAAAAGATGGCCGCTAGGCTTAAAAACTTATGGGCTGCCAAATGCCAACCTTATTTAATATGCAGGTGAATTTTTTTTTTTTGTTATTCACAAAGCATAATGATTTTAATTTTTTTTTTCTTATCCATTATAATTTATAGATTTGTACAATATATAATTATATATTATTATGTATGACAAAAAAGTATCTGTGTATAAATCACTTTCCTATTTAATAACTTATTTGACCCATCCATAATTATAATCATAAATACACCACTGAACACTAATCAATTTTATGTCGGAATAAAAATGATTTGTTACTATAAATTTCATGTAGGACCATATAATTTTGAGGTAAATATAGGTCATGTTCGGCGTGAGTGAATTTAAAAAATTAAATGGAGTATGCAGACAAGCGTATTTGACGACGGATGACACAATATAGAGATTGATGTAAACTCTATTTTCATTTTAACAAAGAATGCAAATGTAACAAGTATTATATTAAAAATGAGTTGTTCATATATTCGACTCCATGAAGAAGTGAGGCGTTCATTACCCGATAAAAAGCTTGTAAATACATTCAATCACTCATACCAAATATAACCTTACTGTCTCCATCATTGTAAAAGGAGTCTATAGTTTTTAACACAATTGTCACAATTAATCTCTAATATTTTAAATGACCAAGGTGATATTGTTAATTTACTGGCAAGAAGCAAAAACGAGTACAATCAACAAAACACCTTACAAAGTATGAGACACCATCAATATAGACAAAGAGAGACAAGCAAAAGAAAATCACACTTGAATCACTAAACCACCAAAACATCTAGAATTATGGTGACACCATTGATGCAAAACTTTAATTGACAAGCAAATTAACTAATGGACCAATATGTCCCCACCTATATATACAACCATTATCAAATAATTGTGTAAATTCTAAAGATTGTTAGTTTGATTATCCTAGATCTGTGCAAATCTTACGCTTTATCCAACAGTCTTTACGTACATCCATCGTCATATCGTTGGTGTGCATATATCAAAGTGCTATTATGTCTTATGCGATCTAAATTTTTTTAGTTCACTTAATTAGTCGTCTAATCGAAAAAAGCAATCACCTAGTCTTTGCTTAAAAAAAATGATACATGCATGTTTCAACTCAAGTCCGGATATGTTGTTTCATCTTTTTAACGTATTGTAACTGAATCAATGATCGATATATGTATTAAACAAGTTATGTGGTGTCCGTGCGTTGCGACGGATGTATAGCTCTGATTTTTTGTAAATAAAGTTAAAATTAAGGTCAAATTGTATTAAATTAAATTATACTTTAAAAAAGTTTAAAACTCCAACAAATTATAAATTATAATGAAATGAAAAAATAAACTTAAATATTTAGTGACCATTGATTTAAAACACTACATTTGTATGTAAATGCAACTTAGTATTTAAATAAAAAATAAATTAAGAAAAATATTTTTTTAATCTTATTTTATTATCAAATTTTAGTTACACGTTGTTTTATTACTAATACATATATAAATATATGAAAAATTATTAATTTAAATATTTTTAATTACATATTTAAGTTTAGATTTAATATGTTTTTTACTTGGGTTTTTTTTAGTTTGATTTAACTAAAAAATAAATCAATAGAATGGATATATAATAATTTGCTATCAATAATCAATCTCTATATGAATACTTTAAAATCGTTGGTAGATTTTTATATTTTAGTTTAATAAAAAAACAAATCAATAAATTACATATATTAATTTGGATTGTTTTTTATTTGATTGTATTTTGAGTATATTATTATTTTCATGTTAAAGGAATGTACAAAAGTTTTTATGTAAAATAGGCAAACACTCACAATCATAGTTATAATAAATAAATTTTATAAAAACTAATGTAAAATGCAAACTTGTAGTGTTAAATTATAATATATTCAATATTATATTTCTCATGTGACATACACCACATAATAAAATAATTTACAAAATGGTTTATTATGAAAAAACAACATATTTTCATGTTTTCACCCTCTATGTTATTTTTTCCATAAAAGTCCTCCAAGTTAATTTTTTTTCTTTTGGTTTAGTGAAATTTGGATATTAGAACCTGGTTTTTCAGTTTTTATAAACCTAATTTACTAATTATAATCGGACTCTATTAGTAAAATTTTATTAAACTAAAAAAAGTTTAGCTTGGGGATTTTTCTGAAAAAAATAACATCGATGAACGAAAACACAAAAACTGTGATAACATATGGTTTTTTTTTCATAATAAACCCTTTAAAAAAATATCAAAAACATAAATATTGTTTTATTCATTACTATAAAATAAATTTGATGTTATAACAATTTAATACATTAATGGCAAAAATTTGATGTTATAACAATTTAATACATTACTATATGGATTATATGTAGAAAAATTTTACTAATAAAACATTAATGGCAAAAATTAATTATTTAATACTTGATAGAATACTTAACTAATAAAACAAATCATTTATACATCATAATATAAAATAATTCATGGTGCATGTTAGAAAACCCTCATTAAATTATAGTTAAGTGGTGCATTTTAAAAAAACTCACTTATGAATAGTAATTTCATTAGTGAATAATGTATATATGTATACATGATAATATAAAATAATTCATGGTGCATGTTAGAAAACCCTCATTAAATTATAGTTAAGTGGTGCATTTTAAAAAAACTCACTTATGAATAGTAATTTCATTAGTGAATAATGTATATATGTATTAAATGAGTAGGGGCCAGCTAGATCGATCATATCATTCGATAATTGAAGTGAGTTACAATGTCGTACGTACAGTTGAGCATCGATATTCCATTATAGTCTTTAGAGATAGAATCAGATTACCTAGAATAATTCGGTAAGTACGTACAACGTAGTAGCTGTAGCTAGATCCCTTTTTTTTCCTTTTAAAAGAAGAGATAAGATGCCATTTCGAATCGAAATCTAGCTATTTGTGTGTAACATAAAATATATACATGTATCATATTCATTTTGTGCAATGGGTCCTCTCTCTAATAATATTATTTCGTAGTGTAACTTTTTTTTTTTTAAATTTTACGTGTGCAACCGGCAAAAATTTAATTGTGCAACTTGTATTATTAAAAAAAGTAAAAAAAATCTAAGTATGCACTTGATTAAAAAAATGTATATCTAAAATGAAACAAAAAATTAAAAGTTTAACGTCTACATAAGTAACAAAAATAAAACAACAAATAAAACCAAATACTTTTATCCAAAATTAAAACCAATGATATTTTTAGCCCAAAAAACCCAATGATATTTGAGACTAGAAAGTTTGTATTTATTTTATTTACTCTTTGAATGTTAATCGTATGTATTATTGTATCTATTGATGGATAAAAATTTTAAAATAAGTTATTGAAAATTAATAGTAATAAAGGTCAATCTTTATGAATTTAAAATTATGGATTGTAGAATGATAAGAATTTGATATTTAGGAGGATGGATGGATTATTAAGGTAGAAAAGTGAAAAATATGAAATCCTAAATAAACTAAATTATTTCTTTTAATTTTTTTATTTAAACGTGACAATGAAATTTTTTTAAATCAAAATCCTAAATTAGTTATTTAAATCGTTCAATATCTCTTGGCACGCTAAGTAATCTTCATGCATGCTTATATATAATACATAAATGAATTTTATATAATTGATAATTAATATTTATTGTAAGTAAGACAAAGTTCGTATATAAATGAATTTTGTATTGTAAAAGAATAAATGTTGGAATAAGTTATAATAATGAAGTAGTATTTTATGAGTTAAGGACCTTAAAAGAAATACAATTAATTCCAAGGTCTAAATGGTAAAAGTGTGAAAGTTGTGGGTTGGAAGGAAAAAGAAGAAGAAACCTTCTTCTCTTTTGCTTTATACATACGCAGACAAACACACACATATGTGTGTGTTCATCTTTTTCCAACATTCCAAAATAGAGAGAAAAGAGGATAGAAGAAAAAGAAGAAGAAACCAAAATCAAACTTTTGTTGAAGATTCCTGTTGATTTCGAAAGATCCAAGAGGTATCACTCTCATTATAAATCTTGTCATTTATTTTCTTCTCCTCTCCATCTTCATATGAAGAAGATGAGAAACCCAAATGGGTTTTTTTTTTTATGAATAGCACGGAGAAATCTTTAGATCTTGAAGGATAATGATGAAATGTAGTTAGAATCATCATTTTAAAACATATTATTCAAGATTTACGAATGTTGGTGGGTTTTAGTTTAAAAACCCGAAAATGGAGTTTTATGAACTCCCATGGATTTAAAAATGAATGAAATGGTGTTCTTAATGTAAAAATGAGTTTAGAAAAGTATATATATGTTTGGGAATGATTCCAAACCGTTTGTATTAAATGTAAGGAATGTTGGTAGTTTTGAGCATTAAATCCGAAGGGACAAAAGTGCAGACCTGCACCCGAGTTACTCTTGATTTTGAAAGAAAAATTTCTAAGTTAAAAGGATCCGGATGACTTGAGATCCGAATTCGGATGGGGTGATCCGAAATTCGGATGTGGTTTGAACCGAATTCGGACCGTGCTTCGGTTGGAAGGGATCCGAAATCCGGATGGTCCCTGACCCGAATCCGGATGGCTTGAAATTCGGATGTGTAGGTCCGAAATTCGGATGGTCCCTGACCCGAACTCGGATGATCCGAAGTCCGGCTGGTGCTGATCCGAATTCGGATGGGAACGTGAGCCCAGTTCCGGCCAGAAATTGTAATTTTAATTAGTCCTTGGGATCGTTTGTCATAATAACTTTTGTCATCAATTGTGAAGAATAATTAGCCCAAAATAATTATGTAGGTTGAGGCCGAAATTAATTAGATCTTACGACTAATATGTCCGAATCAAAGTTGAGAAATTATAAACGGTGATACTTATAATATTATATTATGAACCAACTTGTAGGGGTTTTGACGGGTTAAGTCACGTGGAGACTATCACTCCTACCTTGACAATTATAACTCGGTTTTGAGGCCGAGAGCGTATTGTGTATCACTGTGAGTTCTAGTATTAACGTATTTGCATGCATATCATGAATTGTATGTTACTGCTTTCGTATCATTATTGTCATTTTCATGCTTTGCCATCACATACATCATAATTATTGTTTATCACTCGGTTGATAAGTTGTTGATCGTTCGTTTGACCTCTCCGCCGAGACGGTAAGCCTGAGTGTGGTAACCCAGCGGAATCATAATGGTAAGCCTGAGTGTGGTAACCATTATTGCCTGTAAAACGATAAGCCTGTGGTGGTAATCGTATGGCATCATTGTAAACTGCATATCGATAAGCCTGTGGTGTGGTAATCGAGCAGTAGATTGTAAACCCATTGTACGGTAAGCTTGTGTATGGTAACCGCAATGTGGTAGCTTATAGCCATTAGTTGGCCTCCAAAATTGTTAGTCGAATTCATGGCATTGCATGGCATCATTCATATATCGCATGGTACATTAATCTAGAATCTCACTAAACAACTTTGTTGTTTACCCGTTAGTTGTTATTTCCTTTCAAGATCTGTTAAGGGCAAAGGCCCGGCTGGCCCAAGTTGTTAGGCATCGGTTGGAGCTCGGATAGGAGCTCAATATTTTGTGGATGATTGGGGTGGGAGTAGCAGACTTCCATTTTTGGACTTACGCGAATTAGTTACTGTTTATTAATTCGTTTGTAACTAAATTGATAACTTAATCTTGTAACCCCAGTTACATTGCTCTGTGATTTCCGACACTCTGTTGTGTCTTATGCAAAGTGTTTGGAATCACGATGATGATTATTAATTGCAAAAGTTTTAATTTGGTCGTATTTCCGCAAGTACTCTGTATAAATTAACGTATAATGGTATCGAAATACTCGTATTAGTTGTATGGGTGTTTTAATTTGGTATCAGAGATGGAGCTCATAGACAGAGTATAGTCGACGATACTCTACTCTGAGCACGGTTTCAGATGCTGTTATTGACCCACCTAGGCGGCAATATTATAACAATTACAATTGACCTTTGGCCTAGGATGGGATAATATTGGGTAGACTTTTAAGATTATGACTTGACGTAAGCATAATTATATATATATACATATACATACAAATAAATTTCATGTGCACACTTTGGTGTGAAACATGTGTTGAACCGACCTGTAACTGTTGGTTGCAGACAATGTCGGATAACCAGTCGAATCGCGTTCTACACCAGGAGGTAGAACATTCAAATGATGGGGGAGGCAGGGATCAGTCTCCAGATTATGAAAATGAATCCAGTTTCCGTACTGGTGGAGGGTCCAGAGAGGACCAAATGATGCAGATGATGGCTCAAATGCTGGAGCAAAATCGCCAGCAGAATGAGCTAATGACCCAACTACTTGCTTCCCAGAACGTTCAAGGAAAGAAAAATAATGCTGATGGGGAGCAAGCAAGTAACGATAATACGGAAGGCGCTGCAAGTGGAAGTAGGGCAGAAAGGCCCAAGAAAGATAAGGAACGGAAGCACGGCTCCTCTAAGTCAAAAAGGGGAATGTCGTATAAGAACTTTATTGGTTGTCGTCCTCCAGCGTTCAATGGACGAGCAACTACTGTGGAGGCCTTGGACTGGATCAAGGCAATTGAGAAGTTATTCCGAGTCACTGATGTCAATGATGAGAAAAAGGTGCAGTACGCAACTGCACAATTTGTTGGTCCTGCTTTAACTTGGTGGGATTCCGAAGCGGAGATTTTGGGCTTAGACGCCGTGGCTAAGATGACCTGGGAAGAATTCAAAACCAGGTTTGACAAGCATTTCTGTCCGGCTGTTGCGGTACAGAAGATAAAAAGAGACTTCCTGACATTTCAGCAAGGAGAGCTATCAGTGGACGATTATCTGATCGAGTTTAACTCGAAGGCGATGTTTGTAGGGTCAGTGATTGCTGACGAAAAGCAAAAGACTGCTTATTTTGTTGAGGGACTGCGGAGTGAGATCCGCGAGATGGTAACGGTTCGCGCAGTTGAATCTTTCGAGAAAGCTGTGGAGTATGCGCGACTCCGAGAATATGAATTGTTCCGTAAGGAACAGGAATTATCAGGATCAAAGAAAGCGAAGGTTGAGTCTTCGTCGGGGACGTTTAAGCAACCCCAGCAATCATTTTCGAAGAACGTGGACTCCCGTTCACGTTCCCAATCGTCAAGGCACTCAAAGAAGCCTGCTAGCTCCAACAACTCTCAGTCCAAATCTCAGTTTTCCAATTCGGTGCCTACGTGTAACCGTTGCGGGAAACTTCATCGTGGGGAATGTTTGTCCCCTATTGTTTGCCATGGATGTGGGGAAGAGGGACACATACGTCCTGCGTGCCCCAAAAGAAGTGATGCATGCTACGAATGTGGCCAGGTGGGCCACCTCGCTCGGAATTGCCCGAAGAAGAGATTGACGGCATCGGAAAGTAAAGGCTCAGTTGCAAAGCCTAGTTTTGTTGGTGGCTCCTCCCAATCAAAAGGGAATCCACCCAAGCCTCAAGCCAGAGTCTATCAGATTACAGCTGCTGAGGCGCAGGATGTGCCGGATGTCGTAACCGGTACTTTTCTCCTAAATTCTTTACCTGCTGTAGTATTGTTCGATTCTGGTGCAAGTGTGTCTTTTATTTCCAAAGCATTTGCACGAAAGTTAGACATTATACCTTCTTTAATGCCTTTTCCCTTATCTGTTGATGTGGCAAGCGGAAAATCGGTCAGTGCCACCCAAATATACTATGATTGTGTGCTGACCCTAGACGGACATAATTTTGATATTGACCTTGTCCCCATAGACACCAAAGAATTTGATGTAATAGCTGGCATGGATTGGTTGGCCAATAACCTTGCCACTATTGCTTGTGCTAATAGAATCGTTCGTTTGTTCACGCCGGAAGGCGAAGAAATATTTGTGTATGGGGATAGACGTAAAAGGGAAGCCGCAGTGATTTCGGTGGCTAAGGCTCGGAAAAGTTTAGGTAAGGGTTGTCAATGCTTCTTGGCTTGTGTGTTAAATACTAAGAAAGAAGGGAAAAACCTCAAGGATGTACCAGTGGTTAATGAATATCCCGACGTGTTTCCTGATGACTTACCGGGATTACCACCGGATCGATCCGTGGATTTTCGAATTGAATTGGTGCCGGGAGCTGCACCAATTGCGCGTGCCCCGTATCGTTTAGCACCTTCGGAAATGAAGGAAATGATGGCACAATTGGAAGAGTTATTAGAGAAAGGATTCATTCAGCCGAGTACCTCGCCTTGGGGTGCTCCGGTTCTATTCGTACGAAAGAAAGACGGAACCTTGCGAATGTGCATAGATTATAGAGAATTGAACAAGGTGACTATAAAGAATAAGTATCCTTTGCCTCGTATTGATGACTTGTTCGATCAACTACAAGGAGCTGCTTATTTCTCGAAAATAGACCTTCGTTCAGGTTATCATCAACTTAAAGTCCGTGAGGAAGATGTGCCAAAAACGGCTTTTCGGACCCGATATGGACACTATGAGTTCTTAGTGATGCCTTTTGGGCTCACTAATGCTCCTGCAGCTTTTATGGACTTAATGAATCGGGTGTGCCGTCCAATGCTTGACAAGTCGGTTATAGTATTTATCGACGATATTTTAGTGTATTCCAAGACGGAGGAGGATCATGCGGTTCATCTGAGACAATTGCTCGAACTCCTTCGAAGCGAACAGTTGTATGCCAAATTCTCCAAGTGCGAGTTTTGGCTACGACAAGTGCAATTTTTAGGGCATGTTATATCTTGTGAGGGTGTTTCTGTGGATCCCTCCAAGATCGAGGCCATTAAAAGTTGGGAAGCGCCGAGAAATGTTGCTGAAATTCGTAGCTTCCTTGGATTGGCCGGCTATTATCGACGATTCATCCAAGATTTCTCTAAAATAGCCGTCCCACTCACTTCGTTGACTCGTAAGAATGCGAAGTTTGTGTGGGAAAAGCCACAGATTGAGGCGTTTCAAATTTTGAAGAGTCGGTTGACTGACGCTCCTGTGCTTGCGTTGCCGGAAGGAAACGAAGATTTTGCCGTTTATAGCGATGCCTCGATAAATGGATTGGGTTGTGTGCTAATGCAACGAGGAAAAGTGATAGCGTATGCATCAAGACAGCTAAAGGATTATGAAAAGAGTCGTCCGACTCATGACTTGGAGTTAGATGCTGTCACGTTTGCTTTAAAAATCTGGCGGCATTACTTATATGGTACTAGGTGCCAATTGTTTACTGATCATAAAAGTTTGAGACATATCTTCGATCAGAAAGAGTTAAACATGCGTCAGCGGCGCGCTGTGGAGTTGATTAAGGATTATGATTGTGAAATCCTTTATCACCCTGGAAAAGCCAATGTAGTGGCTGATGCTTTGAGCCGAAAGAGATACCCGGACGTGACTTGCTATGCGCTAACGCATGTAGTTGTGAGTTCCTCTATCCTTGACGACATACGGAAGTGGCAAATCGAGGGTCTTAAAGAGGAAAATATTAAGTCTGAGAGAATGGTTGGTCAGAGTGGACTGTTAACTGAAGGTATCAATGGTCTGAAAATGTTTAGAAATCGCATTTGGGTACCGAAGATTGGTGATGTGCGCAAAACAATTTTAGAAGATGGTCATAATTCGAAGTTCTCAATTCACCCCGGGAGTTCAAAAATGTATCAGGATTTGAAATCCGAGTATTGGTGGCCCGGAATGAAGCGAGACGTTGGTAATCATGTCGAACGGTGTCTGACTTGCTTGCGAGTCAAGGCCGAACATCAAAAACCATCTGGAAATTTACAACCCCTTGAGATACCCGAATGGAAATGGGACCACATTACGATGGATTTTGTGGTAAAGCTTCCGAAGACCCAAAGACAAGATGATGCTATATGGGTTATTGTGGATCGACTGACGAAATCTGCAGACTTCTTGCCGATACGAGAAAATTTTCCTTTGGAAAGGTTGGCGCGAATGTATATCGATGAGATTATTGTACGCCATGGAATTCCAAAATCTATTGTTTCGGATCGTGATTCGAGATTTACGTCAAGATTCTGGCAAAGTATGCAAGATCAGTTGGGAACACGTGTCAATTTGAGTACGGCGTTTCGTCCCCAGACTGACGGCCAGACCGAGCGCACTAATCAAACAATGGAAGATATGTTGCGTGCATATATAAATAAACAATGGAAGATATGTTATCAAATTTTAGTTACATGTTGTTTTATTACTAACACATATATAAATATATGAAAAATTATTAATTTAAATATTTTTAATTACATATTTAAGTTTAGATTTAATATGTTTTTTACTTGGGTTTTTTTTAGTTTGATTTAACTAAAAAATAAATCAATAGAATGGATATATAATAATTTGCTATCAATAATCAATCTCTATATGAATACTTTAAAATCGTTGGTAGATTTTTATATTTTAGTTTAATAAAAAAACAAATCAATAAATTACATATATTAATTTGGATTGTTTTTTATTTGATTGTATTTTGAGTATATTATTATTTTCATGTTAAAGGAATGTACAAAAGTTTTTATGTAAAATAGGCAAACACTCACAATCATAGTTATAATAAATAAATTTTATAAAAACTAATGTAAAATGCAAACTTGTAGTGTTAAATTATAATATATTCAATATTATATTTCTCATGTGACATACACCACATAATAAAATAATTTACAAAATGGTTTATTATGAAAAAACAACATATTTTCATGTTTTCACCCTCTATGTTATTTTTTCCATAAAAGTCCTCCAAGTTAATTTTTTTTCTTTTGGTTTAGTGAAATTTGGATATTAGAACCTGGTTTTTCAGTTTTTATAAACCTAATTTACTAATTATAATCGGACTCTATTAGTAAAATTTTATTAAACTAAAAAAAGTTTAGCTTGGGGATTTTTCTGAAAAAAATAACATCGATGAACGAAAACACAAAAACTGTGATAACATATGGTTTTTTTTTTCATAATAAACCCTTTAAAAAAAATATCAAAAACATAAATATTGTTTTATTCATTACTATAAAATAAATTTGATGTTATAACAATTTAATACATTAATGGCAAAAATTTGATGTTATAACAATTTAATACATTACTATATGGATTATATGTAGAAAAATTTTACTAATAAAACATTAATGGCAAAAATTAATTATTTAATACTTGATAGAATACTTAACTAATAAAACAAATCATTTATACATCATAATATAAAATAATTCATGGTGCATGTTAGAAAACCCTCATTAAATTATAGTTAAGTGGTGCATTTTAAAAAAACTCACTTATGAATAGTAATTTCATTAGTGAATAATGTATATATATATACATGATAATATAAAATAATTCATGGTGCATGTTAGAAAACCCTCATTAAATTATAGTTAAGTGGTGCATTTTAAAAAAACTCACTTATGAATAGTAATTTCATTAGTGAATAATGTATATATGTATTAAATGAGTAGGGGCCAGCTAGATCGATCATATCATTCGATAATTGAAGTGAGTTACAATGTCGTACGTACAGTTGAGCATCGATATTCCATTATAGTCTTTAGAGATAGAATCAGATTACCTAGAATAATTCGGTAAGTACGTACAACGTAGTAGCTGTAGCTAGATCCCTTTTTTTTCCTTTTAAAAGAAGAGATAAGATGCCATTTCGAATCGAAATCTAGCTATTTGTGTGTAACATAAAATATATACATGTATCATATTCATTTTGTGCAATGGGTCCTCTCTCTAATAATATTATTTCGTAGTGTAACTTTTTTTTTTTTAAATTTTACGTGTGCAACCGGCAAAAATTTAATTGTGCAACTTGTATTATTAAAAAAAGTAAAAAAAATCTAAGTATGCACTTGATTAAAAAAATGTATATCTAAAATGAAACAAAAAATTAAAAGTTTAACGTCTACATAAGTAACAAAAATAAAACAACAAATAAAACCAAATACTTTTATCCAAAATTAAAACCAATGATATTTTTAGCCCAAAAAACCCAATGATATTTGAGACTAGAAAGTTTGTATTTATTTTATTTACTCTTTGAATGTTAATCGTATGTATTATTGTATCTATTGATGGATAAAAATTTTAAAATAAGTTATTGAAAATTAATAGTAATAAAGGTCAATCTTTATGAATTTAAAATTATGGATTGTAGAATGATAAGAATTTGATATTTAGGAGGATGGATGGATTATTAAGGTAGAAAAGTGAAAAATATGAAATCCTAAATAAACTAAATTATTTCTTTTAATTTTTTTATTTAAACGTGACAATGAAATTTTTTTAAATCAAAATCCTAAATTAGTTATTTAAATCGTTCAATATCTCTTGGCACGCTAAGTAATCTTCATGCATGCTTATATATAATACATAAATGAATTTTATATAATTGATAATTAATATTTATTGTAAGTAAGACAAAGTTCGTATATAAATGAATTTTGTATTGTAAAAGAATAAATGTTGGAATAAGTTATAATAATGAAGTAGTATTTTATGAGTTAAGGACCTTAAAAGAAATACAATTAATTCCAAGGTCTAAATGGTAAAAGTGTGAAAGTTGTGGGTTGGAAGGAAAAAGAAGAAGAAACCTTCTTCTCTTTTGCTTTATACATACGCAGACAAACACACACATATGTGTGTGTTCATCTTTTTCCAACATTCCAAAATAGAGAGAAAAGAGGATAGAAGAAAAAGAAGAAGAAACCAAAATCAAACTTTTGTTGAAGATTCCTGTTGATTTCGAAAGATCCAAGAGGTATCACTCTCATTATAAATCTTGTCATTTATTTTCTTCTCCTCTCCATCTTCATATGAAGAAGATGAGAAACCCAAATGGGTTTTTTATGAATAGCACGGAGAAATCTTTAGATCTTGAAGGATAATGATGAAATGTAGTTAGAATCATCATTTTAAAACATATTATTCAAGATTTACGAATGTTGGTGGGTTTTAGTTTAAAAACCCGAAAATGGAGTTTTATGAACTCCCATGGATTTAAAAATGAATGAAATGGTGTTCTTAATGTAAAAATGAGTTTAGAAAAGTATATATATGTTTGGGAATGATTCCAAACCGTTTGTATTAAATGTAAGGAATGTTGGTAGTTTTGAGCATTAAATCCGAAGGGACAAAAGTGCAGACCTGCACCCGAGTTACTCTTGATTTTGAAAGAAAAATTTCTAAGTTAAAAGGATCCGGATGACTTGAGATCCGAATTCGGATGGGGTGGTCCGAAATTCGGATGTGGTTTGAACCGAATTCGGACCGTGCTTCGGTTGGAAGGGATCCGAAATCCGGATGGTCCCTGACCCGAATCCGGATGGCTTGAAATTCGGATGTGTAGGTCCGAAATTCGGATGGTCCCTGACCCGAACTCGGATGATCCGAAGTCCGGCTGGTGCTGATCCGAATTCGGATGGGAACGTGAGCCCAGTTCCGGCCAGAAATTGTAATTTTAATTAGTCCTTGGGATCGTTTGTCATAATAACTTTTGTCATCAATTGTGAAGAATAATTAGCCCAAAATAATTATGTAGGTTGAGGCCGAAATTAATTAGATCTTACGACTAATATGTCCGAATCAAAGTTGAGAAATTATAAACGGTGATACTTATAATATTATATTATGAACCAACTTGTAGGGGTTTTGACGGGTTAAGTCACGTGGAGACTATCACTCCTACCTTGACAATTATAACTCGGTTTTGAGGCCGAGAGCGTATTGTGTATCACTGTGAGTTCTAGTATTAACGTATTTGCATGCATATCATGAATTGTATGTTACTGCTTTCGTATCATTATTGTCATTTTCATGCTTTGCCATCACATACATCATAATTATTGTTTATCACTCGGTTGATAAGTTGTTGATCGTTCGTTTGACCTCTCCGCCGAGACGGTAAGCCTGAGTGTGGTAACCCAGCGGAATCATAATGGTAAGCCTGAGTGTGGTAACCATTATTGCCTGTAAAACGATAAGCCTGTGGTGGTAATCGTATGGCATCATTGTAAACTGCATATCGATAAGCCTGTGGTGTGGTAATCGAGCAGTAGATTGTAAACCCATTGTACGGTAAGCTTGTGTATGGTAACCGCAATGTGGTAGCTTATAGCCATTAGTTGGCCTCCAAAATTGTTAGTCGAATTCATGGCATTGCATGGCATCATTCATATATCGCATGGTACATTAATCTAGAATCTCACTAAACAACTTTGTTGTTTACCCGTTAGTTGTTATTTCCTTTCAGGATCTGTTAAGGGCAAAGGCCCGGCTGGCCCAAGTTGTTAGGCATCGGTTGGAGCTCGGATAGGAGCTCAATATTTTGTGGATGATTGGGGTGGGAGTAGCAGACTTCCATTTTTGGACTTACGCGAATTAGTTACTGTTTATTAATTCGTTTGTAACTAAATTGTTAACTTAATCTTGTAACCCCAGTTACATTGCTCTGTGATTTCCGACACTCTGTTGTGTCTTATGCAAAGTGTTTGGAATCACGATGATGATTATTAATTGCAAAAGTTTTAATTTGGTCGTATTTCCGCAAGTACTCTGTATAAATTAACGTATAATGGTATCGAAATACTCGTATTAGTTGTATGGGTGTTTCAATTTGGTATCAGAGATGGAGCTCATAGACAGAGTATAGTCGACGATACTCTACTCTGAGCACGGTTTCAGATGCTGTTATTGACCCACCTAGGCGGCAATATTATAACAATTACAATTGACCTTTGGCCTAGGATGGGATAATATTGGGTAGACTTTTAAGATTATGACTTGACGTAAGCATAATTATATATATATACATATACATACAAATAAATTTCATGTGCACACTTTGGTGTGAAACATGTGTTGAACCGACCTGTAACTGTTGGTTGCAGACAATGTCGGATAACCAGTCGAATCGCGTTCTACACCAGGAGGTAGAACATTCAAATGATGGGGGAGGCAGGGATCAGTCTCCAGATTATGAAAATGAATCCAGTTTCCGTACTGGTGGAGGGTCCAGAGAGGACCAAATGATGCAGATGATGGCTCAAATGCTGGAGCAAAATCGCCAGCAGAATGAGCTAATGACCCAACTACTTGCTTCCCAGAACGTTCAAGGAAAGAAAAATAATGCTGAAGGGGAGCAAGCAAGTAACGATAATACGGAAGGCGCTGGAAGTGGAAGTAGGGCAGAAAGGCCCAAGAAAGATAAGGAACGGAAGCACGGCTCCTCTAAGTCAAAAAGGGGAATGTCGTATAAGAACTTTATTGGTTGTCGTCCTCCAGCGTTCAATGGACGAGCAACTACTGTGGAGGCCTTGGACTGGATCAAGGCAATTGAGAAGTTATTCCGAGTCACCGATGTCAATGATGAGAAAAAGGTGCAGTACGCAACTGCACAATTTGTTGGTCCTGCTTTAACTTGGTGGGATTCCGAAGCGGAGATTTTGGGCTTAGACGCCGTGGCTAAGATGACCTGGGAAGAATTCAAAACCAGGTTTGACAAGCATTTCTGTCCGGCTGTTGCGGTACAGAAGATAAAAAGAGACTTCCTGACATTTCAGCAAGGAGAGCTATCAGTGGACGATTATCTGATCGAGTTTAACTCGAAGGCGATGTTTGTAGGGTCAGTGATTTTAATTAACATTATGAAGATCGTATATAAATTTCACATACATTCACATCTCCTAGCTCCTAAAAAATGATGTGAACACACACTTACATAATTTTGAACACATGTGAACATGCATTTATGTGATGTGTGTTTTCATGCACTTAGAGTGTTCGGATTTGCGTGAAATTCACATATGATCTGTGTAATGTTAATTAGAACATGTTCATGAAAAAAAATTTCAAAAAAATTACTTTTAAGGGTGGTACCTTCTGGTGCGCTGCATTAGAGGTGGTACTCACTTGAACCTAAATCTATATATATATATATATATATATATATATATATATATATATATATATATATATATATATATATATATATGTGTGTGTGTGTGTGTGTGTGTGTGTGTGTGTTATAATTTACATTAAAGATTAATATTATGTTAAATCGGTTAAATATAACCATCCTATTTCCCATTTCTTTTTCAAGAAAATTAAGGAAGGACAAAATTTGTTAACAAATCTAAAAAATTATCAATAGAAATGAAAGAGTAGATAAATGTAAGGATAGTCTTTGCATTGTGAATTAACGACACAATCATATTCTAGAATAGCGGTGGATAAAAATATCCAAACATTAGTATAAATTGGATCCTACCTGACAAATGTTTGGAGTTCGAGGTGGAAGAGTGACAAAACTGTTCGCCCCTCGAAGTCATTGAACTTTTCAGTGTTGGCTTGCCACTGGTTTAAGTTAGTTTGATTTACTTCTCAGTCTCTCACGTGATGGGTTTGACGTGGACCAGTAGTATGAAATGAAAACCCAAATTTAGGATGTATTATCCCACCTAATTAATTAATTAAGCTGCATTTATCATTTATATTCTTAAACACATTGTTATCATCGATACGTAACTACATAAAGAACACACACATATATATAGTCAACTTAATAGTGGTTTTTTTTTTTTTTTCTCTTTGGCAATTCTCCTTTAGAAAAAGGAATCATGCTTCTATGTGACGACAAACCATTATAATCGCTTTCACTTTGTATCATAGAATATACAATGTATATTTAAGAATTAACATGTTACAAAAAGTCAATGTATTAATAATATTCTAAATAGAAAGTTTAAATCGTAAACTCTATATATAGCTGGTCCTACTTTTACAAATAAAAATCTAAAAAGAAAAATTAATTAACGAAAATTAATAATAATTTAAAATAAATATTCTACAAAGGATTTGAATCTCGATCGGTATAAAATTAAAAAGTTCTACAAAGGAAAAAAATCACACTTTAGTAAAGATTAAGAAAATAAATTAGTCGTTTAAAGTTAAAATATAAAAATAGAAGCTTCAAAAATATTTTATAACTAAGATTTATAAAATTGGACGGAAAAAAAAAAAATAATTCTACTTTCTATGTTTATACTACAAAAATATAGTATAACCAAAAGAATAAAAACAACAAAAAATACAATAAATATTAGATTTTTTAATTGTTGCAAAAAATATATATATTGTATAGCCAATAAAACACAACTAGAATACATTGTATAACTAAAAAAATAAAAAGAATTAATACATATTTGATCTTTTATTATAAATAAGAGAAATTTATGAAAAATAATTATTTACATTACCACAAATTACCCTTTTAGTGTTTTATTCTTAAAAAAACTTATTTGCCTTCAGTCTTTTACCATTAACTTAACGTGACTTTTAAACATTTTTCGTTAGATATGATTAATTTTATAACTTTTTGACATTACAAACTTTTAAATAAAACGACTAAAAGTATACAATTTGTTACTACAATTAAAGCAATTAACTGTAAATTAAAGAATTGTACACATGTATTTTAACATAGCATATAATATGTATATACAGAAGAATTAAATGAACATTTATACAAAACTTAATTAGTTAACAAATAAAAGTATTTGCTTAATCTTATGTTGTGGCCATACACGTGTCTTGTGATTAACCAAGCAAAAGATAATAAGTATATATATACTTAATAATTAATTAATTGCTTACTGGCAAGCTTTTTCAAATTTTCTTCTCGTCATGATTAAGAAATAAAATGGGGTAGCAATTGCAATTTACCGGACTTCACTAATCACTAATTAGTAATGGGATTAATTTTAATATAACATCTATTTCACTTTTGTTTCATAATGCACAATTAAAATGATTAAGTTAATTGACAACTGAGTTTAATAGATTTTCATGCATGCATTCAAGCCTTATATATATATATGATCAATCGAATCAGAATATATATGCAGGAAAATTAAAAAATAGAGAATAGTTGTAGCGAATCAAAATGTGTTTAATTATTTGTAATCGAAGAATATAAAAAACAAACAAACAATTAACGGTAACCTGTAAGTAGATGAGGTGCAAAATGCAAGAGGAAGTGAAGGATATGATACGATGGTGCCTGTAGCTAGGCATACGATGCCCACCAAAAACAGTGGTCCATTTTCAAGGAAACACAACAGAGTTGAAGCTGGCCGCTATATCCCATCGATCGATGCATGCACCATTTCAATTTTGATTTGACACCTGCGTGCGTGCGTGCGTATAAATTTTAATATATATACAAAATTATTTATAAAGACATATATATATAAGAGAGACTTTATCTTTATGAATGTTTTCCACTGATAATAAAGGCGAATTAAAGATGGTGCTGTGTTTATTCGATCTAAAGTGGTTGCATGCGTGGAAGAAGGAGATGGCCGAAATGAAAGGGGGCCGCCGGTACGTGTGGATCAATCAATATATATATTCATTATTCAATATGCAATGGTTAATTAAGGTGTGGGACAATTTGACTTGTATTTCTATGCGACACCTTACTTAATTAAGTGCCTACCGGCTTAATTCTCATCAATTGTTTGCTTTATCTTAATTAATTAATTTTATTTTTTTAAGTCTCCTTAATTTACTGATTCCATATTTTTTAGAAGGTCAATTTCATCACAAACAAAGTTGGCAATTAATAAAAAGAATAGCAATAAAGGTACAACAACAAAACAAAGTTGCCAATAAAAAGAATAGCTAAAAACATGCAATGGTGCATGGTGTGGAACAAAGAGTACGTTGTATTTCAATGCGACACCTGATAGCAATAAACTTTTAGTATATATATATATATTAAAGAGTACGTAATTTGGTATTAAAGAAGTAATACAATAACTTTGACCATAAAGTGATTTGTAGTTCAATAAATAAAGCATTGTTCTGTAGAATTAGTGGTTTTTTATTCGATCCCCCCTTGGGCCGCCAGACCAATTTAACTCGTGTCAACTACATGATGCATCAAATAATCATGATATATAATCATCTCTCGCATGATCCACTATTATTTTTCTTGCGATGTATTTTGGTTCGACTCGAACTGTTTGCGTGATACATAGTGCTTTCCGGGTGACTGTATATATATGTGATGGTACAATAATCTCTCTCTCTCTCTCTCTCTCCACACACACACAAACATATATATATATACATATATATATATACATACATATATATATATATATATATATATATATATATATATATATATATATATATATATATATATATAATTTGGTTTGTAGCCTAATGATACCAATGTATTAACCTGAATTTTAAGTCTGGAGTTCTAGTCTTATAGTAACAGAATGTGTAGATTTAGAAATAAGATTTTGTTGGTGGTTTTGTCTAGCCTTTATATATATATATATATATATATATATATATATATAGACACAAACACTAAATAGTTATAATAAATAAAAGAATATTATTAAATATACATGTACTAAATTCAAACTAACCAAAATTAACAATATGTAAAAATAATTAATTAAATATACAACTAATAAAATAATAAATGACGCATGTTAGCAAAACCCATGTAAAAATAGTGTTCTCCTAAAACTTCTAGTGCGTATTAGCATAGGCGATCACTTGATGAATAATAATTAATCTACCATCTCTTTGTTTTTTTTAACGGTTAATGTTAATAGTTAGTGGTTAGCGTCTTTTTTGTTAGACAACTTAAGGGTGAGGACCCCAAAACTCACACTTCTACCTAAGGAGAAATACCATTGGCAAGACTCAAACTCGAGACCTTCACTACAAGAAAAATGTAATTTAATGACACATATTTTTAGTGACACACACAAAAGAGTCACTATCTCATACTTTTAGTGTCAATTATGGAAAAAGTAGATGTAAAACTATCTTTACCCATATTTTTATAAACAGTGTCACAAATATTCTGTTATAAAAATACTTAAAGCCTATAACTACATGCATTTTTGGTAACCATAAATTTATACTCACTTCACTTTTTCTTACTATTTTTATTGTGCACTGGTATAAATTTTGGCTTTGGTCACACCAGAAATGTGTGACGATAACCATACGGTCACACTTGTTTTTTCATTGTGTGTGTGACTAAAGGTCCCGTGACCAAAGGGTCCATACGGTCACATTAGATGGTTAGTGACCGTATCTTTTGACTTTTAGCTATATCAATGACTCATCAACAATCAGATTCACATGTATATATATATATATATATATATATATATATATATATGCACCACCTTTTGCCCCAATCTCCACCACCTAGCTACCTACCTCCTTTCTTGTTTAAAAGCTATCCCCATCTCACTCTTTTTTCTGCATGTCAACCTTCCCTTCCCTTCTTCCATCTTATGTTAGTTATTATCACATTTAATTTCTTCTTTTTTCACTTAATTTCACCCCTACCCTCCAATTATACCAAATCATTTCTTGAATTTGAGCCCAGCGTTATCCAAGCAGGCCACAATAATGGAAAACACCGAAATACGACCTCCAAATCAAATTAACCAATCGCCAACATCCCCGTTGCCTTTTCTACGCCAATCTTTACGTCCAATTACACTCACGGTACCTATATTGATTTCTTAAATACGTATACCGTTCGTATTTAGTTCTTGGATTCATAATATATATAATTTTTACGTCGATTATATATATTAATGTTGCAGTTTGAAGATTTGGCTTACACTGTTAAGTTGAAATCTAGAGAAAACCATGGTCTTACTTTGCCTAATTCAAAAACAACTCGAACCCTTCTTAATGGAGTCAGTGGAACAGTTCGTCCGGGAGAATTACTAGCCATGCTCGGCCCTTCTGGCAGCGGAAAAACCACCTTACTAACTGCCCTTGCCGGTCGGCTACCTGGAAAAATTATGGGCAGCATAACCTACAGTGGGAAGCCCTTTACTAGTTCAATAAAAAGAAAAACAGGTTTTGTGACACAAGACGATGTGTTATATCCGCACCTGACTGTTATCGAAACCTTAACTTATGCTGCCCTTTTGCGGCTTCCCAAAAACTTGAGCAGAGAATCGAAGATAGAGCAAGCCGAGCTCATTGTAAATGAACTTGGATTAACAAAGTGTCGTGATAGCATCGTAGGAGGTCCGCTTATTCGAGGGGTTTCGGGTGGGGAGAGGAAGAGGGTTAGTATTGGACAAGAAATGCTGGTTAACCCGAGCCTGTTGCTTTTGGACGAGCCAACGTCAGGGTTGGACTCGACTACGGCTCTGCGAATGATGGCAACATTGAAAGGGCTGGCCGGAGGAGGGAGGAGTGTGGTGACCACGATTCATCAGCCATCAAGTAGGTTATATCGGATGTTTGATAAGGTGGTGGTGTTATCGGATGGGTGTCCAATTTACAGTGGGCATACGGGTCGAGTTATGGAGTATTTCCGCTCCATCGGGCATGTACCCGGTTTTAACCTCATGAACCCTGCTGATTTTCTGCTTGATCTTGCAAATGGTATGTTTGATTCCCCATTTTTAAATTAACTATTATAGATATATAAACAGGTTCACTGAGATTCCAACGTATCCAGCGGTTGTGAATGATCATTCACATATATTTTTTTTGCATATAACATGCATAAGACAACATTATAAGACTTTTTATCAAAATGAGCATCAAAATTCAAAAGATAAATCTTATAAATAGTTAAAAACAGATCATATGAATGGTGTGAATGATCATTCACATAAATGTGCATGAACATTCACATAATTTTTAACAACACCGGAAGTGTGAATGTATGTGAAATTCATATATCATTTGTAAACGTTAATTCAAACATAATTATGGAAAAAAAACTTTAAATTTTTTTTAAGGGTGATAATTTCGGGTGCACTTAATTTCGAGAGTTACTTTTTTGAACCTGTCAATGTATGTGTGTGTAATGTTTAAATAAATCGTGAAGCAAATGTTTCTTATTATTTTGTAATGTTTAAATAAATCATGAAGCAAATCGTAAGACAAATGTCCCCTTATTATTTTGTATACGTATGTACGATATTTATCTGATAATAGTTAAATGTTTCTTTAACGAGTTAGGTCCCATTTTTTACTTCTTAATAGAATCATAAAAAGATTATTTTACCTTTAATTGAGTTCTTAATGAAGTAAACAAACAAACCGTTAGTGAAATTTTGTTCTCTAAAATTGCAAAGATGCCCAGCTGGTTCCTTTTTATGAAGTGATTAATAAAAAGATGGGAAATATGTTTGACTTGCAAGTCAACTATCCTTGAAACTTTTCAGGAGGAACATGAATAAAACAGAATCGATATTTGCGATATTCGGATCTAGGTCCGTTTCGGTAAAACACATTTAATTTCCAAAAATGCTGTAAAGAAGAAATGCTAGCTTCAAAGTAAAGCTTTTATAAAACTGTATTTTAGCTAGGTAATTAATGCTTAATTATTCAAGTTTTCATAAATGTTTGTTCTGGTTTGAGTTTATAGGATTTAGATCCGTTTTCGGATTTAGGTTCTTTGTTGGTTTGTGCTTTTTCAGCAAGGCTCGTAGTAAATGTTTGTTCATCTATAAAAGAGTTTATTATGAAAAAAAAATCAACATGTTTTCATGTTTGTGTTCATCCATTTATGTTATTGGTTTTTCATAAAAGTTCAAGTTATTTTTTTTTTTTGGTTTAGTGAAAATTGGACATTGGAATCCGGTTATAACTAGTAAACCAAGTTTTAAAAACTGAATTCCAAATTTCACTAAACCAAAAATAAAAAGAATTAATTTAAAAACTTTTATGGGAAAAAATGACATGGAAGGACGAAAACGCAAAACTAAAAAAAAACTGTATAGTAGGTAATTAAATGCTTATTATATATCTTTTCACTTTAAGATAATAATGTAGATATATAAATGCCAAAAATGTGAAATAATTAATTTATATATAAAGTGTTTGACAGATGTGGCTCCTAGTAGAAGCCAAGATGATGACGATAAAGACAGCCACGGAGATCAAACCTCGATCAAACAATTTCTAATATCATCGTACAAGATGAATCTCCAACCTCTCGTCAAAGATGACATTCATCGAAATTTACAACATATGGTTCCAGCCATTTCCTCCTTCCAAAGTAAGGGGCCGTAGAACATCAATCAATCAACATCTTCCTTAGATCATGATCAATAGTTGCTCACAAGAATTTCATGAAAAAAGTAGTGAAACTTTCTTAATTAAATCCAAAGTTAATACAAATTAATTAAGTGTTTGCTTCAATTCGATCGATCGCAGGTGGTGATACTGACAATCAATGGACCACAAGTTGGTGGATGCAATTTAAAGTCTTGCTAAAGAGAGGTCTTAGAGAGAGGAGACACGAATCCTACTCAGGATTAAGAATCTTTCAAGTGATGTCTGTTTCAGTTTTATCAGGCCTTCTATGGTGGCACTCGGATTTGTCGCACTTGGAAGATCAGGTGCCTCCATTAATTATCTTTAATCACATCTTCGATCTCGATCACTAGCTTCTCTACATCCCATGCGCGATGAATTTTGTTAATAATCAACTTACGTTTCGAAAGTTAATAAAAAAGATGTTAAGATCAATGTATGAAAGTTAATATATAAAAAAGATATATATATGCAAGTCCGTTAATTCCATAATATCCTTTGCAGGTAGGACTTCTCTTCTTCTTTTCAATCTTTTGGGGGTTTTATCCTTTATCCAATGCCATATTTACGTTCCCTCAAGAACGACCGATGCTAGCAAGAGAACATTCATCGGGAATGTATCGACTCTCTTCATATTACTTGGCTAGAACGGCAGGCGATTTACCAATGGAACTAGTCCTTCCCACCATCTTCGTGACTGTTACATATTGGATGGGTGGCCTTAAACCTTCGCTACTCACATTCATCCTAACGCTTCTAATAATCCTTTTCAACGTGCTCGTTTCACAAGGACTTGGCCTAGCGCTAGGTGCAATGCTAATGGACCTTAAACAAGCGACCACCTTATCGTCAGTGATCATGCTCGTGTTCTTGCTTGCAGGTGGTTACTATGTTCAAAATATTCCATCGTTTGTCGCATGGTTGAAGTACATCTCGTTTAGCCATTATTGTTACAAGCTTTTAGTGGAAGTACAGTACACAAAAAATGAGGTTTATGAGAGGGGGTTCGGTGTTCATCGCAGGGTTTTCGATTTTCCGGGGATCAAGAACTTGGGCATAGGTAATCTGTGGTGGGACGTGGCTGCTTTGGGTGTCATGTTGGTTGGGTATAGGCTTGTGGCTTATGCAGCATTGAGGATGAGGAAATGTAACTAGTTCACTATGTATACAAAGCCTTTAGATGTTTTAATTTGTTGTGGAGAAACAGAAATGTCTATATAATACGATTTTATTTTTACAAATGGTCTTTCATAGCAAAACGATAAATATTATTAAGCAGTATTACTTCTTGTAGTATAGGTAATTTTAATAAAAAAAAGTGTGACACCTAAATAAATTTTATAGACAAGTTATAAGCAACTTTTACAACATGACATGCTGCCCGGTTAGCCAAACATAGGGCCCATAAGACAGCAAATTCATTTAAGATGTCCAATATGACGGTTCCCACATCATTTGAGAGGTCCAATAGCATTTTGTTTCCAACTTTGAACTCGACCAAAATGGAACTAACTTGAACCTTCAATAAATTTTAGGAACATTTTTAAAATCGATTACCAATTGACAATAGTCAGTTTTAGCAAGGACGAATCCTGTCAAGTCTAATGTTGCATTTGGCATACCCCGGCCTAGGTAAATTCAAGTCTAATGTTGTATTTGGCAAAGAGCTTTTGAAAGTTTTTAGTAGCTTCAACATTTGATTTTAAGAAGTTCAAGCTTAAAAGCTTCGTTAGGTTGATAGGAGCTTAAGTTATTTATTCAGATTTGAAAACTTTTAAGATCTCTTCTACGAGAAGTTATTTGAAGTAGCTTTCAAAACGAGCTTGAGTGTTTGGTCAAACAAAAATACTCTTTTACCCTCCAAATAATTTGAAACCACACCAACTTTTAATTAATATCAATGTCATTTTATATCATTTAATACTAAAAGTTACAACTACTACTACAACTACTTTATTTAACACATTTATTAAAACAAAAATCACTAGCTCTTTTACAAAACTATAGCTAGCTCACAGTTCCAGCTCAAAGCTACAGCTAGTGGTGCCGAATATATATGTAGATAAAAAGTATTAGCCAAAAGAAAAAAAGATCGAATCATCCAACACCATTTTTTTATTGATGTACGTACATAATTTTATTAGAATAGCTTTGAAACCAAACAAATACATATTATTAGGAGGCATTATAGATCATACAATACTAAAGAAAATTAAAGATCGAACACCGAAGATAAACTTTATATATATCAACCAACCCACTTACTGATATATCTCAAATTCAAAGTTGATCAAACATATTTGAAACTTGGCGCATTGTTGGCCTTTCATGTGGCTTGAAGTTCAAACATGCTCTTGAGAGACTCAAAATTGAATCAACTTGTTTCTCAACTTGTGATGACGAGGGAGGTATCCGGCAATCTCCCACATTTTTCGCCGATAGAAAATCATTAGGCAGTGTTGGTAAAGATGTTATGAGTTCTCCTGGATGTTTTCCCATGATCACTTCTAGAGCAACAACTCCAAAGCTATACACATCGCATTTCGCTGTTGCCACCATCGTATATGCAAGCTCTACATCGATACAAAAAATTAACATTTCCCAAAAGATTCAAACTTAAATAGATACATAAATGGAATATTAATATGATAAGATGAGGAAGAAATGTCACAAAAAATGCGTTACCTGGAGCGACATAACCATATGTGCCAACAATTGCAGTCCAGTTGGATGAATCTAGCTTTAAAAGTTTTGCTGTGCCAAAATCAGATATATGTGGCTCGTAATCAGAATCAAGAAGGATGTTGGATATGGAAATGTCTCTGTGAATTATAGGCGGCGAGCAATCATGATGCATATAAGCCAAACCGTTGGCTAAACCCCTTACAATTGTGATCCGTTTCGACCAATCCAATTCCTTTGCTAGGATATCACTTCTTAAGATTGATCCAACGCTTCCCCTTTCAAGGTATTCATAGATCAAAAATGAGTGACGCGCATGGGAGCAATATCCATAGAGTTTCACTATGTTTCGATGCCTTATGTTGGTCAACGCTCGTACCTCGTTAAGGAAACCCTTATCATCAACTTTCTGATCAGATAACGAGTGAAGTTTTTTAACAGCTAGTATATTGTTGGTTTGTAGCTTTGCTTTGTATACAATACCGTGGCCTCCGCTTCCAATACAATATGCATCATCAAATTCATCTGTGGCCTTTAAGATTTCATCGTATGCGACCCGCCCATCAAAACTTGAAATTGAGAAAAACCCATCTCCTTCATCAGATGATGTCTGAGACGAGGTTATCTTTTGTCTTCGATGGTAAATTAGGCCGCAAGTGATCAAACCAAGTAAAAGTGCCCCGAAAAGAGGGAGCATAATTGCAAGCATGACTCTGTAATGAAATGAATGACCCCTTTTCTTCATCATAACTTGACTTTCACAAAGTTTCAACCCTGTAATGTTTCCACACAAACCTGGATTTCCTTGTAATGCTTCTATGGACACATTCACAAAGATAGCAAAAGAGGGAACTGGACCAGTGAGCTCGTTGTTGGACAGGTTGATATCGATCCCTTTAGGTAATGTACGGAAGCCATTTGGAATAGAACCAGATAGTCTATTGTTAGAAAGATCCAGTTTTGCCAAATTTTCCAAACTTGAAATTTCAGATGGAATCTCTTCTACGAGCAAATTGTGAGATAAATCGAGTATGGTAAGGTGACTTAGCTTACCAATATCAGATGGGAGTCTTCCACTGAGCTTGTTATTACTAAGATTTAAGTAGTTAATTTGTACCCAATGACTAATACTTCTTGGTATTGACCCGTTCAATCTGTTTTTAGACAGATCGAGAGCAAGGAGATGATGTAAGGATCCAAGCTCCGAAGGTATAACACCTGAAAGTTGGTTATCAGTCAAAGACAAATATAACATACTTTTCATCTTGCCTAACTCTTTTGGAATCGCACCAACCAAATGATTTGAAGAAAGATCAAGCCTTTGTAATCGAGTTGAATCTCCAAACTGTGGTGGTATGCTACCACCGATCTTATTGTATCCCAACCCTAAGGTTGTCAAATTCTTGCATTTACTCCAGTTTAGTGAGAGATGCCCGTGAAAATTATTATGACTGATGTCAAGGAAGTCTAGGCTTGGATAGACCCCAAAGCTATTTGATATATCTCCACTAAATTGATTAGAATCAAACCAAGCTCTAAATAAGGTAGGACAATTCCTCAACCCTTTTGGAATAGGACCAGTGAGTTGATTACCAGTTAGTGATAAATATTGAAGCTTTTCACCATGGCATAAATCTTTAGGCAAATGGCCAGACAATTGATTTGTGTCCAGTCCTAGTTCAATCAAATCTAGACTTCCTAATCCTTGTGGTATAGGACCAGACAATTGGTTATCACGTAAGTATAATAATTGCAGGCGACTCAGGTTTGCTAGTGATGAAGGAATGGGACCGCTGAGTTGATTTTGGCTTACGGAAAGATCAATAAGAAACTTCAAATTCCCTAGTTCGAAAGGAATGGAGCCAGAGAGTTGATTTTGGTACAAATGAAGGATACTCAAAGAAGCCAAATTACCCAATGATGCAGGAATTGAGCCAGATAAATTGTTGGAAAAGAGGCTTAGGCTCTCAAGTGAGGTCATGCTCCCGATTTCCTGTGGGATTGAACCATTTAATTTGTTTTCGAAAAGGTGAAAAACGGTTAGATGGCTCAGTTTTCCAATGGTTGGTGGGACAGGACCATCAAGAGTGTTATTGGTGATATAGAGTTCTACAAGATTAACCATATTTCCAAACTCAGGTGGTATTTGACCAGAAAGTTGATTATTGTCTAGAATTAGATAAGCCATCTTTTTCAGATTTCCGAGTGTTGGAGGTAATTCTCCTTGGAGAACATTATCATACAAGGCAAGCTCGATGAGGGAGGTTAACTGACCAATTTCTTGTGGTATTGAACCATTTAACTGATTAAAATTGAGGTGGAGGGTCTCAAGACTAGCCAACATCCCTATTTCAGGTGGAATTATTCCAGAAAACTTATTCACTGAAAAATCAAGATAGACAAGTTTGGACAAGAATCGAATTTCAGGTGGGATGGGACCATAGAGGTTGTTTACACTAAGCTCATAGTGCGTAAGATCGCGCAACAACGAGAATGGGAAGTGGTGAAGCGTACCGTTTAATGCAGATGATGTGAGGTTTAATCTTTGAATGCTCCCAGCAGCATTGCAAACTACTCCATGCCAAGAAGTGCATGAAACCTTGGTTGCATTGGAATTCATTGCGATGGGAATCCAAGAAGATAGCAGTGAGTCGTTTGGGAATTGAAGGCTTGCTTTCCATTTAAGAAGACCGTTGGCTTCCTTCAAGGAAGCAGAAGAAAAAGGTGGTATGGAGGAGAGTATCAGAGCTAGAGATAAAAGCAAAAATTTTGGAGAAGAAATTATTTGTTTTTCCATTTTGTTGTGAGAAAAAAGATGGTTTCTGTGTCCTAATTTATACAAGGACATCCTCATAAGTTTCCAAATAGATAGAGTGTGTTTTACTTGAGGAATTCATTAATGTCGTTTAGGAGAATAATTTGATAAGACTATGTTAGTAGTAATTATACTTTGAATTGTATTCCTCATAGAATCTAGATGGGAAATTAAAAAAGGTATATATGAGAAATAAAAATATATATAGTTAATTAGTCACTAAAATGACAACCATATTATTTGTCAATAGTTGATTGAAGTCATTTAACAATCTAACATATATACATATATAGCATTCACTTGATTTGCAAGTTATAAATATATATGTTCGTCATTCGTCAGCTATCCTAAATATTTCGACGTGAAATTGGATGTACCTGTTAAATTTGATACCATATGATTTTAGTCGTTCGTTTTGTGTTCTGTTTTCCTTTGCTGCTGATCTCTGCATCTTGCAGATCAAGCAAGACCGTTCTTTTATTTTTGGGGCCCCGGACAAAAACATATATGAGGGTCTACACATACATAAATACATACACATGTATATATATGTATAAATACATGTGTGTGTACAAACATACTTTTTATTTTCTAATAGTTCATATTACATTGAGAACTTATGAAATTATGGAGTTGCCAATTTATCAAGTGCATAAGATATCAGTAGATTGTTTTTTTATTTTAATAAATTTGTTGTCTTTTAAAAATATGTATAAATACTTAAATTGGAAACTACATTATTTTAGGTTATCATACAAATAGAAAAAGGGCTTGGTCAACAAGAGCATTAACGAATCTTTGAACAGCTAACATTTGTTGTTTTGTAAAGACTAATAGAATTAAAGGAAGTCATGGAACATCGACAAAGAGAAGATCGAAGAGTGTGTTTTACTTGAGATTTAAGTCAACGTTTTCAAATCTTAAGTAAACGGTTCTTATGTTGATTGGTGGGTCCGTACGTATAATCTATGAATGGGTCGATGTAAATAGCGTCCTTTAAAATTCTAAGGTTTAAAGTTGCACGATAATTAATGACGTATTTTTTCAAATTGATATGACAAATAAACTTTTTTTCTTTTCCATATACACTAGCTTTTTTTTCAATATGATGCATTTATACATAGAGTACAATGATTTAGTTCGCCTAACTAAGTAGATCTTGAAGTCGATATTTTCCACACTATGAGAGCGTTGGGTATACAAAAGCCGAAGGGAATCGGCCTTGCCACATGGCCACTAGGCCGACGCCTACACCGCCCCCGGCATTTGGCCCCGCCGAAAGCCGGCCCCCTCCGGCCTTCCAACCCCGCATGGCCTTTGTTGCTTGCTTTTTTTTTTCTTTCTACTCTAACCCCCACACACAGAATGTGTGTTTGTATAGTGGTGGGTTCAATGGAAAATCACCATGCACCTGAAAACTATGGAAACCTACGCATACCGTCCGATTTGGTGCATTTCATGAAAAACGCGGTGGCATGATCGTAAATAAGGTGATGCATCACGCGAGATTTTGATGCATCACGCGGGGAATTTGATGCATTTTCAGGTGCATTGTGGTTTTCCATTAAACTTATATATATATATATATATATATATATATATATATATATATATATATATATATGTGTGTGTGTGTGTGTGTGTGTGTGTGTGTGTGTGTGTGTGTGTGTGTGTGTGTGTATTATTTATCCTCCATAATTAATACATTCATTATATTTATTTACACACTATTTTTACAACTACAACATATCTCTTCATAATTTTTTTAGTTTTTAGTTTCGTAAGTTTATTATGTAATAGTTTTTAAATATTCATGAAATTAATTATATTAGTTTTCATCGTTTTGTTAATTAAAATGAATATATTTTAAAAAAAATTAAGAAAGGTGGAAATGTTTAGAAATGTGGGTATTTCCAAGTTCGAAAGGTTTAGAAATGTGAAGAGAGAAAAGCTCATGTGGCGCTGAAGTGTACAGAAAGATTGGTTTGGCCGTTTGGAAAATGGTAGTATACCCTTCACCCTGAGACCTTGATCGTGTGCTCAATCTAGTTGGCAGATTCAACCGGAAATTCATTGATGTTCTTTTGAATTACACAATTTTCAACACAAATGGAACCTAATTTTTCAACAGGATTCTATGTAGAAATATATCATATTAGATGGGAAAACTAAAATACATACATCATACAATTGAAAAAAAGTACGTTGTATTATGCTGTCATTAGTAACCCAATTAAAAAGGGAATGAATTGAACGTACAAAATGGGGGAGAATATAGAAGATGGCGGTCATTATTACGTGGATTCATTATTATTTATTTTTCTGTATAATCTTCTAGATGTTAGTAAAATGGGTGAAAAATAACCATCAATATTGTGAATATAAAGAATTAGTTATTTAAATCAAAATCATTATTAATATTGTAAATACTTTTGTGTTATGATTACTTAAAATTTGCATCATGCATCGCATATACATACCACATACGTTAAAAATGTTTGACACACACAATACAACCGTTGTATCTTGAAAAATTGTATATATAACTACACTAAAAATCTAAAATATAGCGTACTTTATTGTAAGGGTGTTTATAAAAATCTGAATCCAAGTATCGAAACTAAAAATCCGAAAATACGATCCGAAATTCTGGATTTTCGGATATCCGAAATTTCGGATTCGGATACTGAATTTCCAAATTTTTGGATGTCCGAAAATCGAAAAAAAATTGAAATTTTATATATCTTAGTATTGATTATTTACATAATACCGAGTGTTTATTTTTATTCTAATGTATGTTTTTTTTTGTTTTTTTCTTGATGTTATAGATTTATTAACTAATATTTTACGTATTTTAGTTTTATTTTTAATCTTTATTTTTTCGTTTTAAGTAAAATACTTCTGGATACATTTATTTTGTAATACATTTATCTTTAATATGTATTTGGATATATGAATTTGTATTTTAGATATTTAAATGTATGATTTAATTTTTTAAATTAAATAAATATGAATTTTTTGATATTCGGATGATCCAATATCCGAATCCGAAATTTCAGATTCAGATAGTAAAAATCACTATCCAAAATTTTCAAATATCCGACTTTGAACATCCCTAAATAATTGATGGCAATGAATTAAATAATTGTTTTGATCAAAGAAGTATATAACTCCGACTTCATTTTAAAAGAAGACTAAATGATTGTATGTTTGATGTTTATTGAAAGATTAAATGATCTTATAATAATTACATTAAAAATAAAAAATAGATTAACCATGTTAACAAATCCAAGCTTCGCTTTGGCTTTTGCATGCTTGTTAGTCTATAGAGTCTATGAGTTTGTACATACTGATGCGGAAGTCTCCAACGCTTCCACGTCCGGGCCCGGGACGACATGTGTTATAGTCTAGAACATCACACCATGTAAGGACATTAATTTTTCAATCTAATTACCAATATACTAAGTCTACACATGTGAAATCAGTTACATATGTAAGGGTTGCAAGAGCACGAAAAAAATAGTACTCATGTTGTACTTTTACTTCATTGTTTTGCCTGAAAAAACAATGATAAATTTCTTTTGCCAAGCAATCAGATAATTCTATTATATTTTTTTAATCGCATAACATAAGGAATGACTAAATCCCAATAAAAAAACATAATATGTTGTATTTTTAAATATTTTATCAATGGTACTTTTATTAAATCTGTTCCTATGTACTCCTTAAATCTACCTTCCCATTTCTCGTTAACTTAAGTCTTTAACGCATCTATCTATCAACTCTTTTCTTTATTATTCAGATCAATACTTTGTGGAAGCTATTACACATTCTTAATTTATGACAAATTCATAATCTGTTAGAACTCTGAACATGTGAGCTAGATTTAAATCCAAAAACTAGTCTGTTTGTACTTAAGTTTATTAGTCCTATAAACGTGTATGAAGTTTAAAATTTTTATAATGCAGACAATTGACAATTAGATGCCCATCAACCCATGTTTATGAGTTATGACGGTGCAAACTTTAGAGGGATAACTAATAGCGAGGGATAACTAATAGCGACGACATGGACATTAACAGCAACACCAAATTGCAGGCGGCGAATATCACTGCTAATGCATAGCGGACTTGTGGTGTCGCCACTAATTTTAAAACTAAAAAAGCGCGCCTTTTACCCCTTTCTTTGCCTCTCTACTCACTTCTCTCGCTGCCCACCATCCCTCAGCTCTCTAACATTGAAGCTCCCGTCTCCGGCCACCACCACCCTGTCGCCGGCATGCCACCAGAGCAGAGGATACCTCTCTCTCTCTCTCTCTCTCTCTCTCTCTCTCCCTCTCTCTCTCTCTCTCTCTCTCTCCCTCTCCCTCTCCCTCTCCCTCTCTCTCTCTCTCCTCTCCCTCCTCGTTCTTCTCCCCTCGAGCCTTAGCTGTCACCAACTTCACTCCTTTGCCGGCAAGAACACACACTCACACATTTATACGACACAAAGTGTTAATAACCTTCGAAATGGTTAAATCTTCAATCTAAAACCATATTTGGAGCGAATCGATTCGGCAATTCATTTCTCCTTCATTGACGAATATCCGAATATCCTATATAATCTTACTTAAAGCTGCATAATAATTAAAGGTGAACAAGATTCAAATTTTACTGGTAGACTTAAACATTTTTTTTATCATTCAATTAATAATTGCACTAGTTACATTTTTTTTTTATAAACAGTAAGATTATGAAACCACAAAATGCAATTAAAATAGACATAAATCGAAAGATTATCTTATTTAAATATCTAATTAATTAAAATATTGACATGATCTTCTTTTATCTCCTACAACAAAATAAAATTAAAAAAAATTGAATGACAAGGAGTTAACGAGAATTAGTCAAACACATTGATTGTCAACCACCGTGACAACGACATGGTTTGGATCGTAATCGTGGTTATGGCGGACGGACACGCTACCTTGCCGTCACGCCTAAAAATCCGGTGGCTGATTTGCCCAAAATGGCGGTGAATTCGTTGAAACTGATGACGCCGTCACCATTAGCATCGGCTTCACGCATCATCTCCGTGAGCTCTTGATACGACAGCGGTTGACCCAGTTTAGCCATCTGACCGGCGAGTTCGGCGGCGGTGATATACCCGTTGCCATCTTTGTCAAAGGATCGGAAAACCTCCATGAGCTGGTCGTGATTAATGAGGACCTCCTCATTCAAATCAGGCAAAATGGCATTCAACAATTCCTCAAACTCGATTGATCCGTTTCCATTAGAATCCATGTTGGCTAACAAGGAATGGATCTGGTCACCTTGAGGCTTGAGACCAATGGATCGGAGGAGGGCGGCGAGCTCCAGATGGGTGAGGCTGCCATCGGAATTCATATCGAATCGGGCGAAAATATCTTTCAACTGTTGGACCTGGTCGGATTGAAGTTGAGCCATAAGCTGGTTATGGAACAAGGAGGGGAGGTCGAAAGATTCGTATTATTCAAAGATTTATTAGGGTTTGTAATTTTGAAACGAGAAAGGGGGAAATTGACTCTTCGAAGAAGGTCCAAAGATTCTTGTTTGTGAGATGATGAATGATTGATTGGGTCGGTGGTTTCTTTTGGTTTTTTATTTTGGTTTTTTTAATTTTAATAAATTAATACAGTTTCATGGAAGGGAGGGTTGGAGGAAAATTAAATTAGAAATATAGGAATTTGGTGGGAATTAACATTAAATTATATGCAATTTGTCTTATTATTGCAAATGACTACAAATCTATGTCATATAAATATGTATGTAATATATGCTATTAACGTTAAATGGGTGTGTGACTACTATTTTATTTAGCCAAATTGGCATAATACTTGTCTTAAAACAAATGCAATTTAAATTTTAAAAGCAATTATTATAAAATCATAAATGTTAAAAATGGAACTAGGACCAAAAACGTGGACTACAATCGTTAGTCCTGTTCACATCAGTACTAATACATAAAAATTATAGATTAACTCATCAATCTGTTGCACAATAAAGGGGAAGTCTAAAAAGACACATCATTATATCAAATAAACATCTCCGGGGGTGTCCTTTTAGCATCAACCACAATAAAACCCCAATAGCAACCGGCTAGATCAATGGCTTGGAGCAATCCCATTGCTTGAACCAATGACAACCTAATAGGAACCGGCTAGACCTCTATATATATATATAGAAGACTCAAAAGTAAGAATGATTTCTTCTCTAAACCACCTAACATACTACTTTTGATGCTCTTAACTCACTCTCTAAACATGAGGTAAATCAAAACAATTTACTTGGTTTTTGATCATTGAAGTTTAGGGTCATAAAGGAATGTAACACCTCAAGTGAAGTGTAACCAATGCAAAGTTTCATATCAATAATCCAACAAAATGCTAATCAAGTAATCATCATCGTCATAAAACCAGTAACTGAAGATGCTTAAATCCCGATCGAATGCTTAAATAAGCTAACAGAATGTTAATGCACCAAGTCACCAACCTATATAAATGGGCCTAATACTTGATCATGACACCCAAGTTCTTGACTTATTGGAAAATGAACTTCAAAACCATCATCTCCTCTCCAAAAACTCCCAAATCCAAACTCACCCTTTCTAGACAACTCTTCCAACACCTCTTCAACCTCCTCCATACACCCATTGAACCCATCTAGTCGAAAACTCTCGCTTCGAGCTCGAACCCTCATCGAGTCTCTTGGTTTTTGACACCCAACAGTTTCCTCCGAACAACGAGCCACTTTCAGTCCCCTTGCCTTCTTCCCACCATTACGCATTGATCTATTTCGAAACTTCCTCTTCACGTATAGTTTTGTTTTCTTGAGCAGTTTGGTAGGGAGTTTGAGCAAGACGAAGACAAGGAGTTGTAGCATCAAGCATTGGCAACAACAAGATAAAACGAGGCAATCAGCACAGATCATGTTCCAGTCTTGTTGTTCCATGGCGAAAAAACGAAGAAGGAGGAGGAGGAAGAAAAGGAAAAAGAGGAGTCATGTCTTGAGATGAAAATGGGTTTCTTCTTTTCTTGGAAAATGGTGTTAAAAATGGTGGAAACAAAGAGTAGAGTGTAAGCAAACATGTGGTGGTGGTGTCAATTGCTTTGCCTCATTGCTTCCATTCTTGGGTTATCTTCAACCCATTGTTTGGCTCATTCTAGGACGGATCTTGTCTCTTCTTAACAATTAATTATTCATTTCAAATATAGTACAAACATTAAAGGCCATAAAGCTGATAATTTTAACCCCTTACACGTGTGGAAAATGATTCGACTTATGTCATATTATTGAAAACTGCTTGTGGGTAAAAAGAAAGCAAAAGCTTTAAAAAAAAAAAAAAAAGGGAAAAGTCAAAATGACCAGGTAGATATATAAATTTAATTGGTTTATTGTTAACTATTAGTTAGAGATAGACATATTATTGAAATGATGTGATATATCGATTGTTTTTGATACACTTTGGTGTGTTGTTGCAAATTTGATGGTGTCGATCTCTAACATAAGCAAGCGGTATATATTTTAGGTTTAATGAAAATGATTTATTATACAAATATGTGCAATCGGGGCATATGTCTTGGGACTAAGGAGACTAGGAGAGCTTGTGGTCCTCAAAAACCCGTTTTTTGCCTCTTGAAACGATTGTAAACACGGACCAAAGATCATTTACCAGTAAAAAGAAAACTGCACTTTGTAAGAAATAAACCAAAAGAATGGATATGGGTAAAGAAACCCTGCACATGTTACTTACAGAAACCACAAATGTGCAAAAAGTATGCATAAATATACATTCTGACTATGAAATCTACCTACAGAATCTGATCACAGATTTGAACCTTTTCCCTCAAAACCAGCCACAATCGGAGCTGTGGAGTTCAGATTTCACTCTTTCAGATTATCAACTAAGAGGAACTCAGCATGTGGGTCAACCCCTTTGGACGGTGTAGTATAAGTCTTGATATTTACCTTCCATTACTGTGATGTGCACTGCTACCTTGAGTGAAAAAATCAGTGCTGAAATTTTGACTGCCAAATGCCATCCTCCGAAAAAGCCTAATCTCAGCAGATTGTTGTGCAGAGTTAAATAGTTCACTTTCTCCAACTCTCATCCCATTGCTTAGATCCTCGGTCTCCATACTCTCAAAAGCTCTTACAATCTGAAAAGAATCAGAAGTTAGAAGTGTGATAAATATGTAATGGACTTTCTACAAGAGGTAAACTATGACTCTGAGATAGTAAGGTCTAATGGACTACTTTTCAGATTTTAAATTGTATTTCACGTATTTGGGAAAAGATTGTTAATGAATACTAACTTCTCTAATAAATGAAAAAAGATGTTGGCACAATCGTGTATCAAATCCGTAACTCAGAACATGAAGATTGAAGGTACAGAAGGGAGCAGAGGTACCTGTCCCATGCGTGGCCTTTTCGCAGCTGAGTGTCGTACACATGCAGCCGCAGCTTCAATCATGCGAAACATCTCATTTGCAACAAAATTCATAGCAAGCCTTGGGTCAACCAAAACTTCAAAGTCCTCTGTTTCAAGTGCATGACTAAGCAGAGGTCGAGCCTGAAAAATTAGATTTGAAATATTGAGTTAGGGCGGCAAACCATAAATAAAATGTGCTACTTGTCAGAAATCCAACGGGCGTATCAAGATCCAGTACACCCTTCAAAGCCACACCGGGTAAATATTAATTCCATCTTATTCCTGCTAAGACTGAAGAAACTAAATGATGGTCTGCCAATTTTAGAACAATTTGTGAATAGGAGCATTCTTGACCAAGCATCTTGGTGCAGTACTATTGAACAATTTTTAATGTCTTCTGGTATCAAGTTTTTTTGCATATAAATGACGGTCAATCATTCCAGTTTTGGATGTTCCCACTCAAAACCTTTCATAATACCTATGTGTAAGAACTATAGAATGTTTATCTCAGAGCCACAACTGCACATTCTTTAACCCATTTAACTTCTGCATTATATACCAAAATCTTTGCAAGTTTGCTTGGAAATCAATGTCTATATTCCATTTCAAGCTATCCAGAAGAATAAAGTGATTTCATATACTGTACTGGCAGACTATACACAGGTGGTAGCGGTGGCGGACCTAGAAAATGTTATTGCTAGTGGCACAAAAAGTATGACTAATATATAGTCGTCTAATATAATCGTCTAATTTCTTTCCTTTGCAAATATAGTCGTCTAATTTCTTCTGTTTGATTAGGTGAATATTCTAAATTCTTGGTCTATGTATGGGATCCCAAGGAAGATCATTCACATCAATTGATTTTGGAATTGAACTTGGCATTGAATTAGGAATTGAATTTGAAGGAGTTGAACTAGCAAGTGGAATATTGTTTGAACCACTTCCACTTGAAGGTTCTCCACTACCGAATGATAACTTCATTTTCAAAAATTTATTCATTAAAGTATTGAACCTACAATTGTCAATTAAAATTTAAGAAACACATAAACACACAAGGACACAAAAACAAGCATCACTATATTTTCAACTAATTTAATGAACATTTAGAAATTAAAATTAAGTAATTAAGTAAACAAATAATAAGCTAGTATCAATTAACTAAATAAAACACTCAAAGTCTTAAAATTATAATCCACATAGCAAGTTTTTAATTTGTGGGCAATAGGCTCAATATATTGGGCTACTATGGGGTCCCTTAATCAGATTGGCTAGGTGCATGACAAAGAAAATCAAAAAAATTTCTGTTTCATGAGCTTTAATCACTGGTGGCCTGGGCAACCACTAGGCTTCACTTGCATCCGCCCATAAAGTGTAGGATTATTAGGTGGTGGTGTAGGCAACCTTTCAAAAGAAGTGACTTCATAATACTATTATTCAGATAGCCCCATACACATATATTAGAAAGGTTATGACTTCACTATCTTTCAAACAAACAAATACTTATTTTGTAAATTTACAGGTCCTTGCTAAGGAGCACATACACCATAAAGTTGATTCCCTTAGATGCATGAAGTGGAATGAGCTTCTAGTCTTCCTTTTTCTTTAAAAAAAAGTAGGGCATGGGATACATACATTGGTTAGCTGGGCAGGGGATTCAAAATTATGAAATTCCCTTGTTTGTTTCATCTTGAGAGTGATAGTGAGGTCAGAGGAAGCGAGAGACGCCTGGAGGGAGGGTTCGTGGTGGGATTGGAGGTGGCATGGTCAGCCGGATGAGCGAAACTTGTCAACAAACCTTTTGCAGAATTTTCAGCTTTCACAAATCACAGGGATAATATGGATTTAATTTTTTGATGAGGGCAGGTCATCTGCGGTGAAGGTTTTAAAGAAGATGGGAAAGATGTAATCCGCGACGCAGACAAACATTTGGAGAACCAGTGCTGCAAATTCATTTCACGGGAGATGGATATTTTCATGTGGAGAGTTTTGCAAGGAGGGCTTCCGGTTTAGGTAATTTTATTCATAGAGGTATTGACTTACTGGTTACCACCTATGTTATACGGTTATGCCCATGTTGTGAATATAACTTCAATCAGCGGATCATTGAGCCATAAGTCTTCAATTTTTGGTTTGGAGTGTGTGTGTGGTTTTTTTTTTTTTTTTTGGGAGAGGTGGGGGGAAGGGAAGGGAGAGATGGGTGTTAGCATTGGATGATATTAATCATAATGGAAGTGTCAATTTTTTAAGCGGCTGAAATTTTTGGCAAGCTGTTTTGCGATGGCTTATATCATTTAATGGAACCAAAACACGATGGTGTTTTAACCTGAATCTCTTCTTAAGATACATTTAAAAAAAACACACAAGTATATGGGTAGCCTTCGAATATATGCAACTGGGTACAATGTTTGTAGGATGATTGGTGCCGCAATCCAACCCAACCTTGTGAGGAAGTCTAGTTGGTTGGGTACTTTAGCAATCTCTTAGTTGTGTTCAGGAGTTGCCCATCTGGTCTGACTTTTGAGGAGTGGCTATGCTTTGCTCTGTAATAAAGATCTTTCAGGTTCATGCATTTTCTATTTATGCAGGTTTTGTTTCTGTGTGTGCATGTGTAGCCTCTGTTTTTTTTTGTTGGTTCTAGCTTTCTGTTTTTGAGTTTATGGACCCTCTTTAGCTGTGGTCTGCCCCTTACAGATGGGCTGTCTGGGGTAGCTTTTTCATCGTAGTGTTTGAATAGGATCGAATGATATGCTGCCTTTCAGGAAAAATATATAAATGCACATTCCTTTTTGACCTTATCCACATAAAATGATAATACTTGGCTTGGAAAAAGACTAAGCGTTATTTGATGTACTAATTACAATGTCACACAATTAGTCGCACATCTTAAATAATGATGTTTGGGTATGAACATCTTAATTGCCCTTCAAATTTGTGACATGATAAGATCGGCAAATAAGCCATTTGTGTTTGTATCACTATTCACACACACACACACACACCCTTCCTCCTCAGTCCTCAACATAATACTCTGGTTATATAATGGGATTTACATGTTTGTGCCTGCACGTTATGTGCAGAAATGAATATGTGGATGGAATAACTATCTTGATATGCTTTATAAAGTTCAAATGTCAATCTATAAAAAACAAAAACAATATCATGAAATATTTAGTGAATCAATCTAATCTAACATTTTTAGTTCAAGTTCAAAACATTAACTAATATAGATATTTAAGAGACTTGAAGATTTGCTCGATTTCTCAAAGAGATTTACTAATGCAATCTAAAAGGGTTTGCAGCAAATGATGGTTCAGACAAATGGGTAACATAAACTAATCCTATTTATGCCCAAAACCAGTTGGAAAAACAAAAAATGTTATCAAGTAGAGATATCCATTATGGTAGTAACTTACCCACTCAACAAGACTCTCATCCCCCAAAGGTTGAGAAGTATCCACAGGTTTACGTCCAGTGATTAGTTCCAAGAGAACCACCCCAAAAGAATAAACGTCAAACTTCTCAGTCAACTTGCCACTTGAAGCATATTCAGGTGCCACATATCTGAAATGGAACCAATTAGAAGTTCAATAAAGAAACAAATACATCGTAATTAGAAGTCACAAATTATGATGCTCCCTCTGCCATAATAATGTAACATTTTTTGGATTCTTCAAAATATATGCAACATTTCTCTGTTCCACAAATTTTGCCAAAAGTACCCTTTTGCCCATTATTAACCATGACAAAGTATCGCTATTTGATAACATCGATGCTTCTCCACAAAATTATCTATTTTGTCATTTTGAAGAATATTTTAGATATTTGACTAGCAGTCAACAACTTCAATGTGCATGGTCAAATGAATGAATGATAGAGGGAGTCGTACATACCCAAAAGTTCCCATAACACGTGTTGTTATATGAGTGTTCATGTCTGCAGCTAACTTTGCAAGCCCAAAATCAGAAACCTGTGAAGGAATTAAACAATATTGACGCATGAAAATCAATCATTGAACACAAGAGTGCAAAGAAAAGAAAGGAACTCTAATGATAAAAGGGTATACCCGAGCTTCAAAGTTTTTATCTAATAGAATATTTGATGATTTGATATCTCGGTGAATAATTCTTGGATGGCCTGTATAATAACAAAAATGAACAAAGCGATGAAAATTCTGCGTAAGTTACAAATGAATGTAAATTCAATAAACATGCATGTAATAATTAGTCTGACATTATAAAGTCTTCTAATTTCCAGTTTATGATTAAAACTAAGTCTGCATCGTGAGTATGATTTAGCCACAAACATCCTTGAAATAAGTGCAGACACATCGACACTTACAGTCCTCATGGAGATAAGCAATACCCCTTGCTGCACCAGAAGCAACCTTTACGCGAGTTGGCCAGTCTAGAACCAGCTCTGTCCCTACAAAAGGTAATTACAACATAATTAATAAGTGCAGCAATCATACAACGACAGTTTAAACTTCATACAACAAGGGAAACTTAAAAGACAAAATACATAGAATTAGTTATCCCCTGCAAATTATTGACAACTCGCAACAATCAGGGAAGCACTTTCAGGTAAAATATGTGGTTATTGGAAATAGGATAGATAGTTACCATGAAGGTGGAAGTAAAGTGTGTTGTTAGGGACGTATTCATAGACAAGCAACCTCTTGTTCTTAGAGATGCAGTAACCTACAAGTGAAACCAAATGACGATGGTGTATTCGACTAATTATCTCCACCTCAGCACTGAACTCACGCTCGCCTTGTCCACCTCCAATCTTTAGCTCCTTAACTGCTACTTCTGTCCCATCAGCCAGGTATCCTTTGTAAACAGAACCAAATCCACCTGAACCAAGAAGATTCTGCACCGAGAACCCATTTGTAGCCTCAACAAGGTCTTCATAAGTAAAGTTTGATCTTGAATTCCCTAAGCCCCCAGGTTCCTGTGGGGTGTGTACGAAGCCATTGGTAGACAGGTTTCCAGTCTCAACAGCTGATGTCTGTATCTTTAGTAGACTAGAATCTGCCACAAATTATAAACCTTTAGTAACTCGAGCAATTTCCTCGACTTTCGTAAGCATGTATTGTGAACTTGCCTAGAATGTTCAACACTTCGTATCCCAGGGAAGTCAACTTACCGATCTATTGGCGATCATAACCCTAAGTCATAGAATCAAGAGTGTGAAGAAGGATAAACACAATAATAAATAAAATTTACCTGACCGAGGTGAATTGCCCATTGAGGTCGGCATATCATAGAGTCCATTGTGTCCAGCAACCTTTTTCTTTTGCTTGATCAAACACCACGAAATTCCTATGACGATTGTAAGAAGCACAATGCCTAGTACTACAACAATACTAACTACACCTCCTATACCAAGGCATCCTCCATTGCTAGATGGTCTACCGGGACTCGAGTCATTGTTATATGGGGGTGATAACAAGACGTCTGAAGGTGAGCGAGGTGATAATCTAAGTGGAGGAGGGGAGGCTACTAATAATGGTGGTGGTGATGAATTTGTAAAGGTGGGGGGAGGAGTGGGGGATGTTCTTGTTGGTGGTGATGATGAATTTGTTGCAGGTTCTGGGGATACAGGGATACGTGGTGGAGGAGGGCTCAAGCTTGATGGTGGAGGTGCACTTGTTGGTGGCACTAATGGTAGTGGAGGTGGAGTAGATGGTGAGTTCCTTGGTGGAGGTGGGCTCGACCTAGATGGTGGAGGTGCACTTGTTGGTGGCAATAATGGTACTGGCGGTGGAGTAGATGGTGAGTTCCTTGGTGGAGGTGAGCTTGAAGGTGGTGTAAAAGATGGCGGGGGCTGGTGAACTAGCTGGCGGATTAGATGGTGGCGGGGGTTGGGATCTAGGAGGAGAAGTGGTAGGTGGTGGGGACCTAGTTCGTGGAGGAGGGGATACTGGCGGTGTAGAATTGAGTGGGGGGATGGATGAAACGGGTGGAGGTGTAGAAGATACGGGCGGTGTTGATGGAGGTGGGGCTGCAGGCGGTGGAGGATCAGTAGGAGGTGGAGGTGATGTCGGTGGTGGTAATGATGAAGGAGGGGGTGAGGACTGAGTGGATGGTGCAGGCGGAGGAGGAGGAGGAGATGATTGAGAAGCAGAAGGGGGAGTAGAGGTGGGCGGCAACGGAGGATTGCTTACAGGTGGAGAGTTTGGCGACGGTGAAAAGCTTGCCATTCATAACTAATATAAAAGTCAAAACTACGAATTAACTGGTACGTTACAACACCAGAGCAAACAACAATACACAATCTAATCTGTAATCAACAAATTTGAAATTTCTCATTCATATCCCAAAATGTTCAAACTTTCTGTGTCTAAAACATCATCAATCAAAGTCTTGAAGGAAAAAAGAAGTCTTTCATCATAAAACACATTCTCAGAGACATATCATCAAACACCCTGGGCTCATCTCATCTAAACCAGTTAAAATTCAATCAAAGCTACGGGAGAAGAAAATCACTTAAACCACAGGATCAATCTAGAAGAATCCCAGGCCATAAAATCAAGAAATGGCATGATACCTTTCCCTCATCTTCGATGACTTCAAGAGTTGGAGTCCAATGAGACGAACTGAAACGCGGTTTCATTATATGTCAGCCAGATCGAAAAATAAATGACGAAATCACTGCGCTACAAGTGTTTAATAGTGTTTGGTGAAAGGTACAAAAGGGTACTAATTAGGAATTTTGTATTTGTAATAAAACCCCATGAATTAAAAACAGTCTGTGGTGTTTATGCAAGTACTTAACTTCAAAATTAGCAGACGGCGGAGGATGGGGACATGCATACGTCAGGCGCGACTTAGCCAAGACAAATATGTCCGCGTCCAATTATCAAAACCAACCGTTTTTTGAATAAGCAAGGTCAACCCAAGCTTTGAATCGTTCTTCAAGGTACCATAATTAACTTCCTTTTTAACCTGATGAATTCCAAAATGAAAGTATTGGTGTGTTTAAATAAATCCTCCGTTGTGTGTTAAATGAATCATATTATATGTTCATCCATTCACATTAATTTGTTTTTTAATATATTTTAAATGTTAAAATAATACATATTAGTTTATATTTTTGACAAGTTACTTGTGTATCCCTTAGAAGTGACCGGGGTTTTAAATGAGGCTAAATTCTTTCTCTTTTTCTTTTTTAAACTCTTTTATCCAAAATGACATTAAGGTGTTTTTAAATCCAATTTTAAATGACTTGTTTAACTTCTTCAAACAAAATGAGACCTAAGGTTTCTCACCTGAGCTTTGTTTTATATATAATATCATCACAAAAATACCACTTCGAATGATATTTTTACGTAAAATTATATAAAACAAAACGTGTATATTGTTTAGTTTTATAAGTTTTTATCAAGCATGTTATAAAAAAATTCATGTAAATGTATGGCATGTCCTATACATATGTCATTTGTTCATACAGTCATTTATGCATTTACATGACTGTTTTTATTAGTTTACTTGATAAAATATATGTATATCAATTTATATTAACTTATATGTTTTATTATATTTTTTTATGTATTTCGATTCAGTTAAATCGGTTTCGAAACCATTTACATCCTAGTTGGTTCTTTTTTGATTTTCTGATGCACATGGTTCTTCATAGAACCTCACCAATGTATGTGTGTCTGAGAGAGTGTGTCTTCGAAATTAAGAAAATACCACCATTTTCACATATTATAAATGAAATTTTTTTTCATATATACACACACACGATTTTGAGTTTGTAAATAGGGTTAATATTGAAAAAAATTATCATGTTTTCATTATTTTATCAATTTAGTCATTCAACGCTATTATTTACCATTTTAGTCTTCACATTATTTTCTTATTATTGAAACTGTGAAATTTGTTACCGGTGACCTATTGTTCACGTTAAAAAAGATGATATCACATTTTACTTTAAGATTTGTATTAAGAAAATCCATCATGCTTTCATGTTTTTTTATTAGTTTCGTCCTGAGACGTTTTTTCCATTAGAAAAATAAAAATATTAAAATGATTTACTAAAATATGATATAACTGATTACTTGAACACGTAGATTCTATAATGGATTCAGTAGGAAAAAAATCGTACTAGTGATCAAACTGATAAAAAAACTGAAAACCTAATGATTTTTTTTAAGATAAACCTTGAACTAAAATGTATTGTCATTCTTTGTAACATGAATAAAAATTTACTGATATAAAATTTCATAGTTTCAATGATAAAAAAATTACATAGGGACTAAAATGATAAAATAATATTGAGAGACCAAACTGATAAATCAGTAAAAACATGATGGTTTTTTTTCAATATTAACCCTTGTAGATATATCAAATGACTCTATGAATGATATATATACACACACACACACATACACACACACACACACACACACACACACACACACATATATATATATATATATATATATATATATATATATATATATATGTGTGTGTGTGTGTGTGTGTGTGTGTACACACACATTCACAGGTGCTTCCATTTATTCATATTGTTATTTGATGGATTTATAAAACTCAAAGTCATATGACCTTATATAATTGTATAATGTTAACATTTGGGGTGTAAATGAGCCGAATTTGACTCGACTTCAACTCCTTAACAGCTCAATTTAAACAACTCGAGCTTATGTAATAAACAAGCTTGCGCCCAAGTTTTACATATCGAGCTCGTGAGCCTAAACGGGTGTTAAATTGAAATGACCGAATATTTTTAAAACAAAATTCCATAATTCAAACGCAAAATACCTCATAAATACGAGATAATTTAAAATACCTGAAATATAGTGTCTACAACCGGAATAAGCCTCGCCGAGTGAGTAACTACATTTAAAAATATTACAGTACATATGTAAATATGCATGAATAGAATTAAAGTATGAAACTCGATAATTTCCTACGTGCCCCTCATCTGAGCTGACGCCGCACCCCTCACCCGAGCTGGTGCTGGTTAAAACGTACAAACTCTTCATCCGAACTGGTGTCAGTTTAACAAAAAACTTGGGGACTAACCGACCCAACATACACATAGTTGCGTCGGCGCCTAATCTAGTCACGTAGTACAAGTATGCATACAAGAAACTTACGATATCATATAGGCATGGATTTCTAACAGAAAATTAGGGTAAATAAACCATGTGTGTAACATAATCATGTGAATGATGATAACATTGTAGGGTGATAAAAATGAATTGAATATAACAAATATGCATAAACATATATAATCATTCATGCAGATAAATCTATTACTCACTGTGCCGCCGAAATTGGTTCGTCGAAGGTCTATAGATAAAATCATGACCAACCGGAATATCAGCATTCACCACACTCGACTACCGACCTGATCATAAAAACACGTTGCTTAATTGTTCTATTTTTATTTATCTATAACTAAAATTCTCAATTGGCTTAAAATTCCAAAATTCAGGGACTAAATCGATAAATATTTAATTTTGTGGTGAAATCACTAATAGTCTAATATTGTTTAAAATTAAGGTTTTAGATTATTTCTCCAATCATTTGGATCATATTTACAGGGGCTTTTTTAAGCTAATACACAAAAACCGCTAAACCACCATTGATGAGTTCATGAACTCCAAAAATACAAATGAAGGAGATCGTATAGATGATTATGTGTTAAAGTATATTTTCATATGAATAACTTGATTATAACTCGCATTTTAAGGATTCTAGCATTAAATAAAATACACATACAGGAAGTGAGTATTTGATTGAATTTGTACCTCAATGATGAAAGATGAAAGGTTAAAGGAGAATGAATGTGGAGGTTCTTGGTTACCCTTACCAAAGTTCATCACTATTTCATTACGCAACTAAATTTATTTAGATCTTGAAAGAATGCAGAAATGAAGAATTTGGATAAAAAAATGAAAATGAATGGATACAAGGTGAAGATTGAGAGTTGCAAGAAGTGCATGCTCAAAAGAGTGTCATTTCACTCTCAAAAAGTCAAACTACTAACAATAGCTAAAAGGACAAACTGCACAAAATAGCAACTTACTTACTGTACGTAAAGTTTTTATTACAACAACCTACCAAAGATTTCGTTTAAAATAGCATCCTACCATCTGATTTTTTGTAATTAAAGCATTGAACTCTAGATAAACGTCCCATAATAGCAACCCTTGATGACTGGCCATGGTTGGGTGCTGACTAGTTGTCTACGTAGGCTGCCATTTCAGCATCATGTATGCTCAAAATAGCAATGTTCTCATAAAATAGCAATGTACTGCATAAAATTGATGCATTAATTTTTTATAATCTTAAACCTAAATTTAATTATATTTATTATTATTGTTATTATTACTAAAACCAAAAAATGTTTGTAATTTTTTTTTCAATTGGTAAAAAATTAAAAATTTGATGTGTTCATCATTTTTTCCGTTCGAAGTATAAAATGAATTTATTTTCTTTTTTCCATTCGAGTGTGTAGAAAACTGAAATATTTTGTCATTTGAAATTTTTTATTTTTTTTCAAACGGAAAAAACAACTATCCATTAGGATTTTGAACTTTTCTAAACGGGAAAAATTAACGAACCATTATGACTTTTAATTTGTTCAAACGAAAAAAAAAGAACCATTCATATTTTCAATGTTTATAAACGAAAATAATGATGAATTGTTTTGATTTTTAATTTTTTTCGAATGTAAAAAACGACTACAATTTCGTTTTATAATAATATTAATATTCAGGATTAAAAATATATAAAATTAATAAATAGCTATTTTGTATAGTATGTTGTTATTTTAGGAGTACGTTGTTATTTTACGCAGTATGTTGCTATTTTATGCGTACGTTGTTATTTTGCGCAAACCTGGTGCTGACATGGCAGCTTACATGGACGCCTAGTCAGCACTCAACCACACTCAGTCATCAACGGTTGCTATTATGGAATGATTTTTAGCGTTCAATGCTTTATAAAAAAAATGTCACGTGGTAAGATGCTATTTTAGACAAAATCTTTGGTAGGTTGCTGTAATAAAAACTTTAAGTGCAGTAGGTTGGTATTTTGTGCAATTTGCTCATAGCTAAATATCAAAATTGACAACATATTTTTACTCTCCAATGAAAATTTTTAGTTTGGGTTTATTTTTAAAGTGTAATTATATCATATTTGGTTGCTTTAAGTTTTAGTTCATATTTTAAAAATTAAATTCATATTTAAGAATTATAAATGGATAACTCAACAATTCTCGCATTTAAATATTTATATGAAAAATACGGATGTTACATAAATAAATAATTTTTAATTAATAAAGATATAAAAAACATATAATCTATAATATACAATTAAAGTATACAATAAATTAATTAACAATTTAAGAGCTATAATAAACGAGTCGAGCTCTAACTTATAAATCTATCACGAGCCAGGCTCGAGCTTTGCACAAAAAGCTTGAAACAAGCCGAGCTCGAGTCTTAACGGGATTGGGCTAGACTCTATTAGTTTACACCTCTAGTTAATATACACATACAGGAATATAGAATATTTTCAAAAAAAAATTATTAAGACTAGTAACTCATGATATCCTGCAAAAGGTGTGTTACTTACGTGATTCATATCCTCTATGTATTTATTAAAGACACGCGAAACAAAGACTTAACACTTTGAAAACAAACTAGTTATGCATTGTTGTTTTACATAAGTGATAAGTGACTTATTACTGATTGCAATGTTGATTGATAAGTGATTACGTTAAAAACTGAATACTGAATCAACAAGTCTGTTCATTTTTATGTCGAATCTGTATTCAATTTTTTCCTTTATAAATTACCAATCCATATTATATAAAAAAACCTTATGGTTAGTTTAAAACACATATACATCAAATATATTTATTAATTATAAATTCATAATGTAATATTACAAAAAATCATTGTTATATTCAAAACTCCAAAGAGTCAATTACATACATACATATATATATCATATATTTTAAAAATCACAAGAGTCAAATGTAGATAATAAATTTTGATAGTTGTCCAGCAATTTGAACACGCAAGTTAGCCATATATTATTGATCTGCTGCACTCGATTGACCAACTTCATCATCTTCATCTTCACTATCTGTTTCTTCATCCCCATTGTTAGTGACTAGTTCACCTCGATCATATTGAGAAAACAACTCATCACTTAAGCCTTCTTTTGATAGCTCCAAAGTGTATTTAGGTCCAGACAATGCCGATGTATTATCTCTCTTTCGTCTCCTCAGACTTGGCCGGAAGTGACGAAGATATAGGTAAAATAATGAGAATGAGCGCTAGTTTTATATTATTGTCCATATAAAACTTGGTTATACCATACGAGTTAAATAACATATAAATGTTCAACAACATGAATCAAACCTTCACCAACTTGAGAAGTTGATGGTCTAATATCATGTTGAGAACTCGTAGGCTTACATTAGCTTGAGAACTCGTAAGTCTACCACCATCTATTGGTAGTGGTTAATCATCTTCATCTTGGTCATCTTCTTTGTTATATACATCCTCAGTATGAAGATGATGTCCTCGGAGTTCGTTGAGTAGGAATTGGTGGAGGAGGAATTGGTTCAGTATGAAAGTACCGAATGGGACCTTTTGGAAATGTATTCTCGAATCAGGTAGTACAAAGCTCGGGAAAAAAGCAACGGTGAATGTTTCAATGATTTTTCCTTCAGATGAACCTACGTTCGTAAAGTAATATAAAGATCAATATCAACGAAAATGTTAAGAGTATAAACTTTAAATTCTTATTATTAATATTAATAAAAACATTAAAAGTATAAATTTTGAACATACCTTAATCACATCTTTCTATTCTTCATTTAAGAGGCTGAAGGTATTGGTATTTCATTATAAACATTTCCCGTCTTATTTCGTAAATAGACACATGCTTTGTATCTAGCATCCAGTTAATCAAAGTTGTTTTTCATTTGTTTTTGGGATACCGTCATACCACATTCATCCTCATGATTTTTTTTGAACCCTTGTCCATGAATCTCTATGTATACTATATCCTTTACCGCCTACATTACGTATCTCGTTGCTACTTGTAACCAAAAAGCAATGGATTGCCTCGTTTGGCCATTTTATAGGATCATCCATGACTATTTTATGTTAAAATAAATCAATCATCTTTAAAAGAAATCCAAACAAACGACTATAAAGCCAAATAATAAATGTAGACACCATATTTTAACATCATATTTTGCAAAGAAAATAAACTAATATACAATACTTTTAAAATAAATCCAAACTAGTATTCATACTAAACTTTATCGATCATATATGAACAATGTACATGTTATATTTGCAAAGAAATCAACTTTGATACAATAATAGTGTCAATATACATCCCATATTAACAAAAAAAAAATTCAAACTAATATACATATCAATTATATATAATCAAGAGTAAATTACACAAATAGTCCCTGTGGTTTGGTGTTTTTTGCTCTTTTCGTCCCTCAAACTTTTTTTTTGCACCAATGGTCCCAAAATCTCAAACCTTTAACACAAATGGTCCCTCTGACTAACATCCGTTAACTTTGACCGTTAGAGAGGAGGGCATTTTCGTCTTTTTGTAAATCTCATTTTAATATTATGAAGTTTATCATGGTGTTCTTGATTAGAGATGAATCTTTAAACTTCAAACCCATAAAAAATAAGAAACCCAGACAAAAATTACATATGGAACTTTAAACGTTGCATCTTCACAGCATAATATATACATCGCTAGAATGCAATCCAAATCACAAAACAAATACATAAAATCCTTACCTTATATAATAACCACAAAATCCACAATCTGAAACTCAAACGAGCAATGAATTCACAGACAATTTGAAACAATTCTAAAAAAATTAGTTGATGCAACTAAATACTCTTGATTAGAGATGAATTTTCAACATTGGTACACTGAAAACCATCAAAAGTTGCTGGATGTCGATTTGCTCAACGTTTTTTGCTCTTCATTACCCTCACACCGCTGTCCACCGCCCTCAACCTCCAGAGTTGGATCCCTATGCCTCTGCTCTTGGAAACCATCAACAAGCAATCTATTTCCCTCTCATCGTCCCATTTGAAATCGACACCAAAGAAGGGATTACCCCTTCTTGAAGCACCATTTCACTGCACTTTTCGCTTCCGGTGCACAAAATCAAATGACAGGATTCACCCATGTCATGTAGCATCGACAGCCCGCTAACCACGCCATGAGCCACTATGATCTCGTACCTATAAATCGATCAAACCAGATTCACAATGAGATTCTAGTTACGAACCTGTAAATCGATCAAACCCCAAGAAATTAAACAAGTCTATTATGGTTTTCAAAAACCAAACAGACGAAGAAATCAAAGTCATATTCAACCCTATTCTCAAGAGCAAACTCAAACGGAAGGAATCAAATCATATCCTCAACAATAAATCAGATATCACCATTACAGATCTGGAAAATCAACTTGTTAACATCATCACCCTCGTACATATGTACGAAATCGAGAACCAAAAACCTAACAGAGAGGTAGACCGAGAAAGAGAGGGAGGGCGACTTCGATTTGTGGTTATGGTGGATCAGCCGGCGCGAGAGATGGTGGGGCAGCCATCAGCGATGGATCGAACAACCACCAGAGGCGATGATCGACTGCTGATACGTTCTGATTCCATCTTAGATCCAAACGATTTGAAGACCTACACATATACAACGCCACCATCGATAACCTTCAAACGAATAGGTTACGGACAACGAACAGAGGGAAGACCACCCTCCACCGAGGCAAGACTGGCGGTGGTAGTGAAACGCCGGTGGAGTGAAACCGAGAGAAAGATCAAGGAGATTTGAATGAGAGATGAGGGTGAGATTGTTGAGATAAAGATAGTTTTTAATTTTTTTTAATTTTTCTATATATAAAAAAAGAAAAAGAAAAGTTAATAAGATAGAAAAGAGAAAACAATAAAAAATGATAATTTGTTTAAAAAATTATGCAAATGGTCCCAGATATGAAAATTGACGAAATTACCCTTGAAACTTAACTGGCTTAACACCCTTAGTTAACGGCAGGGACCATTTGTGTGAAAGTTTTGGGATTTTGGGACTATTTGTGTAAAAAAAAAGTTTGAGGGACGAAAAGAACAAAAAGCACCAAACCACAGGGACCATTTGTGTAATTACTCTATAATCAATATACATCCACATTTGCCAACAAATCAAATACTAAACATATAACTACAACTTTTGCATACACATCAAAACTAATATCATACATAATCAAAATACTTCTACATTCACAAATAAATGAAACTATTACACAAGGTTGGTAATAGAATCCCTAAAAAATATAGTAGTCATAAATAAATTGAAATTAATTAATTTAAGTGACAATTGACAATTTAGTTATTCTTTTAATAGAATAGATAGATATAAATATAGATATAGATTTTTTTTTTTTTTGCTTTTCTATTTAAAATTGGACTTAGTTTTGGGCTTAAATTTGGTGCTGTGATTCCCCAAAATTCACACCTACTTCTTGGATATTCCGCTGGGCTAGTATCGATCGACTAGAACAACCCACCCAATACCAATCACAATGCCCGATTCTTCCTTTTGTATCGACTATTGATCGACCATAACAACCCAATACCAAAGTCCAAACGGCCCATAATGTAACAACATCAATAAATCAATAAGTATTACAGAGTAATAAATAAAATAGCAACAAGTAAATTTGATTATTTAATAGATGAACATAAGAATTAATCAACAAGAGAAAACTATATTAAAAAGTATTGTAATAAGATTAATTTATGTTTTTGATACTCATAAAAACTATAAAGTCATATCAATTAAGAGTAAATTACAGAAATAGTTCATGTAGTTTGTCTGAATTTATGAAAACAATCCTTCAACTTTTAAGATTGTATAATTGGTTATTGACTTCACAGTTTACTTTAGTTTTTAGTCTCTCATCTGTTAGTCAACCGTTAAACTTTTTAAAATGACAATTTTATCCTTTTTAGTTTGGTCCCTCAAGTTGTAATTAACTACGTATATGGTCCTTGATGGTAATTATAATAACTTTTATTTTATTATTAAATTTTCAATATTATTTCATTATAATTTTAATAACATTATTATTTTAACTTATGATATTAATTAATTAGCTTATGGACCCACATGTTACATGGATTTTTAATAAAAATTATAAAAATATAAAAAAAATATAAACCAAAAATTTAAAACATAAATATTAATTATAAAAACATTTAAGAATATTATTATTTATTATAACTATTAATTTTATAAGTTTTATAAGTAAATATAATAATAGCTACATTTATACTTATAAATTTAAATATGTTAATTGAAATAAAATGATATTCTAATTTTGTATAGCATAACGTTTATATATTTTACTACAAGAAATTATGACATATGTTTTTACTAATTATCGTTTACTTGTCAAACATTTCATATTTTTGATAATATGTATTTTTTGAGATATTTTAATAAGCTTATAAATAATATAAACTAATTTTTTAATTTATCTATAAATAAGATTTAATTTTGTTAAATTTTAATATAATTAGTTTTTAAATAAATATATAGATAAGATAATCTTAGTTTATTGACTAACATATTACACTGATATTTTTAATAAAAATTATTTACATGAACCATATATAAACTAAAAATTCAAACTGTTAATTAATTAAATAAATATAAAAATAATATTATTAATAATTAAAACTATTATTTTTCTAGTTTTATGAGTAAATATGAATACCAACTTTTTTCTTTATAAATTTATATAATTTAATTTTAAAAAAAACTTTAGCTTTTGATATAAGTAGTTTCTAAGTAGATACATAGGTAAGACTTATCATATTTTAAGATATTTGTTTTAGAATAGATTTTATATTTTGTTTTAAATTATAATCTTACGACTTATCTTTTATTTTTAAAACTAACTAATTGAATTTATTTTTATGGTGTAAGGTGTAAGCGACACGTGACAATATGTATTCTTCTTTATTATATAAATTTTTGATTAATTTTAAGTATCTAAATAATTTATATTTAATTTTTAACTATAAAAAATTGATTTATTTTTCTAATAATAATAATTGTTTTTGTTGTTGTTTCAAGTTCAATTTCATTACAAATTAATATTAGATGTAAACATAATTGAATTTTTTGTCAACATCAATGTGTTTTTATTTAATTTTCTAATGTTCGGAATTGGATATCGATTTCATCGACTCTGGGTATTTTTGATAAAGAAGACGGGTTTTTGAATTTTGTTAGATTTGTGAATGGATTCTGATTTTACTAGATTTATGATTAATTTCTAAATGATTTTTCAATTGGTTTTGGTCTTGTTATATTTTAGGCATACAATGTCATGATAGGTGAGTTTTCGATAGAGTTCGAGATGATAGGTCGTTATTTCAGAAATATTTAAATAATCTGGTTGGTTCATTGTTTTTTCCATTCAATTAAAATGGCCAATTAGTTCTTTTTACGTTCAAAAATATTCAAAACCAATCAAGAATTTTAATTTTTTGATAGGAAGATGAAAAACCAATCATGGTAATTACTCATGCATGGTCAAGAATGTTAATTAGTATTTTACTAAAGAATAGATTACATTCTTTAAAAAGAAACAAAAAATAGACTAAGAAAATATATATAAAATTTTAAATGCATGGACATTTGATTTTGGTACGTAGGTACTATTACATATAGAAAAGCTTATACAAGTTGCTTTGAATTAACATGATATATATATATATATATATATATATATATATATATATATATATATATATATATATATATATATATATATATATATATATATATATATATATATATATATATATATATATATATATATATATATATATAGGGGAGGGTTCTTCTAAGAACCATAAAAAATATGGGAACCTAAGAACCTTTTATGGCCTTTGGATTAATGATAATCAATGGTTGATATATTGGATAACAATTTTGTAATTATTTTTAACATTGATAGTGGAGAATCTTGAAAATGTGTGAAAAGTGTATTTTTGGAAGGAAAAAAGTCTACTTTTTCTCTTTCTCTCTCTTACCTTTTTTCATTTTCATTTAATTTTTCTTTCATTATAATTGATTTTTAAAGTAAAAAAACGTTTTTTATAAAAAAAAATTATTTTTTTCTATATTAAAAATTATTTAATTGCTAAAAAAATGACGTATTTTAGATAGAAATATTATATGTCTATATAGAATTTTTTTTTTCTATATGCAATATGTTAACGAACATATTTTATGTACATTCTATATAGATAGTCATGCATTCTACGTAAAATGACATTCAATCTACGTAGTTAGTCGTGTAGAATGTCAAATATCATATATTCTACGTAGATTACTTGATAAAATATATCAAAAACACGTTGAAACAAAAAAAAAAGATTTTATTTAGACATTTTATCAAACACTTTGTATGCAACTGATATAAAATATACCAAAAAGACATTAAATAGTAATGTTAATCTACATAAAACGATATAGAAATGTATAAAAACATAAAAATATATGAAATATATAAGAAACATAACATTCTACATAGATTATGTGTGATTTTTTACAAGTAGTCTTGTATTATATTCTATTTAGATTATTATTTAATCTACGTTGATTATCATGTAAAATATCCAATAACTATTACAATCATTATAAATCTAATATCTTACAAATAATCTTCATTATAAAACATGAAAAATGAATCTGTCATATTCTATGTAGAGTATCGACGAACATATTATATGTACAATTTACGTAGAATGTCATGCATTCTACGTAGAATGACATTCAATCTACGTAGAATGAGATGCAATATACGTAGAATGGCATGCAATCTTCGCAGAATGACATGCAATCTACGTAGAATGTCGTGTAGAATGTCAATTATCATATATTGTACGTAGATTAATACATGATAAAATATACCAAAAACACATTGAATACTAATGTTAATCTACATAAAAAGATATAGAAATGTATAACAAACATAAAAATATATTAAATATATAAGAAACGTAACATTTTACATAGATTATGTGTGATTTTTTACAAGTAATATTGTATTATATTCTATGTAGATTATGATGTAATCTACGTAGATTGTCATGTAATCAACATAGATTATCATGTAAAACATCTAAAACTATTACATTCATTATAAATATAATGTCTTACAAATAATTTTAATTATAAAATATGGAAAATGAATCTGTCCAATGTACGTAGATTGTACATAGAATATGTTCGTCGATACTCTACATAGAATGTCACTCAATCTACGTAGAGTAACGACGAACATATTCTATGTACAATCTACGTAGAATGTCATGCAATCTACGTAAAATGACATTCAATCTACGTAGAATAACATTCAATCTACGTAGAATGACATGCATTCTACGTATAATGACATATGTCATGTAGAATGTCAAATACCATATATTCTACATAGATTACATGATAAAATATACCAAAAACACATTAAATGTTAATGTACATTTACATAAAAAAAATATAGAAATGTATAACAAACAAAAAAATATATGAGATATATAAGAAACATAACATTCTACATAGATTATGTGTGATTTTTTACAAGTAGTCTTGTATCATGTATTCTATGTAGATTATCATGTAATCTACGTAGATTATTATGTAAAACATCTAATAACTATTACATTCATATAAATCTGATATTTTACAAATAATCTTCATTATAAAACATTGAAAATGAATCTGTCATATTCTATGTAGAGTATCGACGAACATATTTTTATGTACAATATAAGTAGATAGTCATGCAATCTATGTATAATGACATGCAATCTACGTAGAATCACATTCAATCTACGTAGAATGACATTTAATCTACGTAGAATGTCATGCAATCTGCATAGAATGTCATGCAATCTATGTAGAATGTCGTGTAAAATGTCAAATATCATATATTCTACATAGATTACATGATAAAATATATCAAAAACACATTGAAACAAAAAAAAAAGATTTCATTTAGACATTTTATCAAACACTTGGTATGCAACTGATATAAAATATACTAAAAATACATAGAATAAAACTGTTAATCTACGTAGAATAACATGCAATCTACGTAGAATGACATTCAATCCACGTAGAATGACATGCAATCTACGTAGAATGGCATGCAATCAACGTAGAGTATCGACGAACATATTCTATGTACAATTTACGTAGAATGTAATGCAATCTACGTATAATGACATTCAATCTACATCGAATGAAATTCAATCTACATAGAATGACATGCAATCTACGTAGAATGTCATGCAATCTATGTAGAATGTCGTGTAGAATGTCAAGTATCATATATTCTACGTAGATTAAATGATAAAATATACCAAAAACACATTGAAACAAAAAAAATAAAATTTCATTTAGACATTTTATCGAAAACTTGGTATGCAACTGATATAAAATATACCAAAAACACAATGAATAGTAATGGTAATCTAAAGACATAGATTTGTAAAATAAACATAAAAATATATGAAATATATAAGAAACATAACATTCTACATAGATTATGAATAGTAATGTTAATCCACATAAAAAGATATAGAATTATATAACATTCTATATAGACATATAATATTTCTATATAGAATACATTAATTTTTTAGCAATTGAATAATTTTTTATATAGAAAAAAATTTATTTTTTTTATAAAAAATGTTTTTTTAATATTAAAATCAATTCTAATGAAAGTAAGAGAACATGAAAATGAAAAAAAAAAGTAAGAGAGAGAAAGTGAAAAAAGAAACATATAATAAAAAGATTGAGAGAGAAAGATAATATTTTTTATTCCAAAAATACCCTTTTGATCCAAGGGTTCTAAAAGGTTCCTAGGTTCTCACCATCTTTAAGATTCTTAAAAGAACCTCTCCCTATATATATATATATAGAATATGGTTCGAGAGAGTACCACCCCTTATGCAACGCACCAGAAGGTACCACCTTTAAAAAAAAAATTTTGAAATTTTCTTTTCATAAACATGTTTTAATTAACGTTATGAAGATCATATTTAAATTACACATTTATGTGATGCGTGTTTTCATGCACTTAGAGTGTTCGGATTTGCGTGAAATTCACATATGATCTGTGTAATGTTAATTAAAACATGTTCATGAAAATTTTTTCAAAAAAATTACTTTTAAGGGTGGTACCTTCTGGTGCGCTGCATAATGGGTGGTACTCAATTGAACCTATATATATATATATATATATATATATATATATATATATATATATATATATATGTGTGTGTGTGTGTGTGTGTGTGTGTGTGTGTGTGTGTGTGTGTGTGTGTGTGTGTGTGTGTGTGTGTGTGTATAGGGATGGGTTCAATGGAAAACCACTATGCACCTGAAAACTATGGAAACCTAATCCTACCGTCCGATTTGGTGCATTTCATGAAAAACGCGGTGGCATGATCGTAAATAAGATGATGCATCACGCGAGATTTTGATGCATCACACGGGAAATTTGATGCATCACGCGGAATTTTGATGCATCACGCCGGGAATTTGATGTATTTGTGGTGGTGCAGTGCGGTTTTCACAAGTTTTCAAGTGCATTGTGGTTTCCATTGAACCTCCCTATATATATATATATATATATATATATATATATATATATATATATATATATATATATATATATATATATATATATATATATATATATATATATATATATATATATATATATATATATATATATATATATATATATATATAGGGTTGAGTTCCATGGAGTTCCAACTTAGGGTGGAGTCCTGGAATCCCACCTTGTTTGGTTCAACACACAAAAGGGTAGACTTGTCAAATGATAATTTTAATTAATTTGGACTCAAAATAAATCAAAATTTATCCCCATAAATCAGCATATATCCATAAATAAAACACACATCATTCTAACAAAATCACTACAATAATGGGATTCATAGAATACGTATATATCTAATTATTAAAAAAATACTTTCTAAATCAATATGTCACCCAACGTTTGACCTGCAAATTCAATGTTTGAACCTTTAATTTCCATTGTTATCCATATTGAACCTGCAATTTATAAATGTACATGTATAGGTGATTATTTCAACGAATGAACATGTGCATAGTAAAACAGGGTAAATGAACATGTTTCAAGTATAAAGATTATTATATATAACTCAGAAACATCCCAAATTTATGAATGTACATGTACCATGTAGAAGTTATTATTTCAACAAATGAACATGTACAGAGTAGAAGAATTATTCTATATAACTCAAAAAAATCTTAATTTTGTGAATGTACATCTACAATTGGACATGTGGAAGTTATTAGTTCAACAAGTTGAACATGTGCAAAACATTGGACATGTTGAAATGCAAACAGATAAAAAATACCCATCATGAAATGAACATGTACAAATTCAATTAATGAAAGAGGCTCGATGTTCATCATGATGATCATTTTTGAAAGGAGGAGCGGTAGATCTCGTCGAGCAGTTTCTGCCAATTGTTGAGTGTCGCTTAATGGAGCGGTAGATCTCGTCGAGCAAAGAAGAGAAAACGAGGGACTGTCTCTGTACCTTCTGGAAGCAACATCCATGAGAAGAGGTGAGAATTGAATAGAGAATCACTTTTTTCGTAGAAAAGGAAGAATGATGATTAGGGTTTAGAGGTGTGTTTAATGGAGGTGAGATAAAATAGGAAACTCTAATTTGATTGATGTCAATAAAATCTCATATGCCAAAATTGCCCTTTTGTATCCAAACATCATTTTTTTAGAAGATGCCTAAAATTTAAAATTATCACATTAAATAATAGTCAAACATGATAGGACTCCAGGACTCCAATCTAAGTTTGGACTCCATGGAACTTAAATCTATATATATATATATATAGAGGTGGGTTCAATGAAGAACCTCCATGCATCGAAGAACCTTGAAGAACCTCTATGCACCACCACAAATGCATCACAATTCCCCCGTAATGCATCATTATTTTCACGTGATGCATCAAATTCCCGCATGATGCATCGATTTCTATGTGATGCATCTCAGTTTTTCTAGCAATGCATTGTGGTTCTCCAAGATTCTTCGATGCATAAGGTTCTCCATTGAACCCACCCATACATATATATATATATATATATATATATATATATATATATATATATATAGGGTTGGGATCATTGCAGAACCTTAATTTAGTGCAGAACCATAGAACCAATCTAAACCATTAGATTATAATATAACACTAGGGATAAGATGGTGATTATACAATTAACATTGAATTAATAGCAGCCTACCAAGTTTGACTGTCCACTTTGACTTTTTTTTTACTCTTTTAATATATAATGGACATGCAGTGTTGCATCGACGTTAAATATACGATATCAAAATGTTCATTCGACATCGAATGGTCGTATGGGTAAAAAAAATTTACGAAAAATAAACACGTAAATTTTTTTTCAAAAAAATATATTCATGACCGTTCTCGTTAAATCCACCAACTTTGACTACTAATTTTGACTATTATTTATCTCTGTTAATAATGAACGTATATGCAGTGTTGCATCGACGTTAAATATACGGTATCAAAGTGTTCATTCGATATCGAATGATCTCATGATCTCACCATGATATATTGCATCGTGGTCTGGGTAAAAATTTTTTTACGAAAAATAAAAAAATATATATCATAACCGTTCTCGTTAAATCCACCAACTTTGACTACTAATTGTGACTATTATTTTGGCTCTGTTAGTAATGAACGTATATGCAATGTTGCATTGACGTTAAATATACGATATCAAAGTGTTCATTCGATATCGAATGATCTCATGATCTCACCATGATATATTGCATCGTGGTCTGGGTAAAATTTTTTTTACGAAAAATAAAAAATATATATCATAACCGTTCTCGTTAAATCCACCAACTTTGACTACTAATTGTGACTATTATTTTAGCTTTGTTAATAATGAGCGTATATGCAGTGTTGCATTGACGTTAAATATACGATATCAAAGTGTTCATTCGATATCGAATGATCTCATTATCTCACCATGATATATTGCATCGTGGTCTGGGTAATTTTTTTTTTACGAAAAATAAACACGTAAAATTTTTTCGAAAAAAATATATCATGACCGGTCTCGTTTTAAAGAGTATAAAATTCTCGTTTTTATGGTATAATTTTTTTGATTTAAAAATTAATAATATTAATGTTATTTTAATTTAAAGAAAAATGATATTTATTTTGCTAATGTCAATCTTTTTGCTATTTCCAATCTTTTCCTTTTTCACTAAGATATCACTATTACCAATCTTTTTTTTCACTAATTCCAAACTTAACTCTTTTAATCAAGACCATTAGATTATTCTAATCTATGGACGATATTGGTTCTACAGTTCTACACTAAATTTAGGTTCTGCAATGATCCCATATATATATATATATATATATATATATATATATATATATATATATATATATATATATATATATATATATATATATATATATATATAGGTTCAAGATCTATGGAAAACCATCTTTGACTGGAAAACTGGAAAACCATATTAAATGCACATGTTCATGATGGTAAAATGCGTAATATACATATGTTCAAATGTGCATTATTATTGACTAGTTTACATAATTTACATGATCATTAAGATAAAATGTTTCATTTCATGCAAAATAACAATATGCACATGTTCAAATGTGCAATATGCATGAACATGTGTATATTACGCATTTTTGAATGAAATTAAACATTTTGTCTTAACGAACATGTAGATGATATGAATTAGTTAATCATAATGTAATTTTGAACATATTATATTTTACATGAAATTTAACATTTTATCATAATGAACATGTGCATTTGATATGATTTTCCAGTTTTCCAGTCTAATATAGTTTTCCATGGATCTCGACCCTATATATATATATATATATATATATATATATATATATATATATATATATATATATATATATATATATATATATATATATATATATGTGTGTGTGTGTGTGTGTCGAAGAGTCTTCGGTAGACTTAGAGTGAAGGGAGTACATCCCTTTCCGAAATCCATCTTTCTGTACACGTCAGCGCCACATCAGCTTTTCTCTCTCCACCTTTCCCCACCTTTCTCCACCTTTCTAACTATGAAATACCCACCTTTCTTAACATGTCCATCTTTCTTAATTTTTCTTAAATAAATTCATTTTAACTAACAAAACAATTATTAATTAGAACTAAAATAATTAATTTCATAAATATTTAAAAACTATTACATAAACTAAACATTAAAAATTATCCAATTAAAATAAAAAATACATAACAATAAATAAAAATTAAAATTACGAATGAACATTAAAAAAATACAAACTAGCCGTCTAAATTTGGAATTTGGGCAAATGCAATATGTTTCACGAGATCTGATTGAAGGTTATTGTGTGTTTCCTGATTACGAACGTAAATTACGAAACTGTACGAACGAACAACAATTACGAAACTAAAATAAAAAAAATACAAACATTTATGAAACTATAATAAGAAACAAAAAATAAAATTATAAAAGTAAAATTATATATATATATATATATATATATATATATATATATATATATATATATATATATATATATATATATATATATATAAAAGAAAAAGAATAGGGTCTGCAAAAAAAAAAGGAGAAGAAGGAAGAAGGCGGGGTGGAGCGGCCTGGGGAAGCCGGGCGGGGAGGGGAAATCGCGGGGCCGCCGGGGGTGGGGTGGTGTAGCCGCCGGGGCCGAGCCGATGTGGCAAGGCCGCTACACCGCGGCTCCGGTACTCCCATCTCTCTTAAGACTTGGATGAATATTGAAGTCATTCAAGTATTAAAGTTTAGAAGTCTATCGATTATCCATAAGACATATAGATTGAAATCAAAGGGTTAAGTTTAAAGGAAAAGCCCATGCTTGGCCGTTGGCACCATCCCCATAGTTTCCATAAATTATTATTATTTAATTAATAACATATCTCCTTAACCGTCCCATCTTGTTTGAATATATATATATGTGAAATTTTCGCAAAAAACCATCAAACTACAATTTTTTTTCGATTAAGTCCCACAATCAATTTTTTTGTCTGATAAGTCCCTTAACTAAATAAAAATCACGAATTTGGTGTTTTTTTCAAGAAAAGTTACCGGTGACCTGTTGAGCGGGTTGCAATTAATGACGTGGATTTTATAAATCTATGATTTTTTTCCGATTAAGTCCCCCAACTAAATTAATTTGTCTTATAAATCCCTTAACTAAAATATTTTGTCTTATAAATCCCTCAACTAATTTTTTTTGCCACATAAATCCCTTATCTTGATAAAACTCATGTTATTTGTTGTTTTATCAATTTAAGTGATTGTTCAATTGACACTCACGCCATACATACGTGGATGCAAAAAATAAAACAAAATGACAAATCAAAACGATCATTTTTATTGTTTAAAGTTTAGTCGGGATGAACTATTTAAATATATTTAAAAATTGTGGCCTAGACAAACATAAGATCGAAATAATCATAATTTATGTTTTTATATCAAACCAACTTATGTTATCCGGAATAACGGAGTTTTAAAGAATTTATTATTTTCAAACAACCATCGTAGTTTTAAAAAAATATTATTTTTAAACCAACTTATTTTGGTCTAGACAAACATGGCATGCTCTGTCATCGCAATAAACATCGTCGTTTTTAAAAGTTAAAAAACATTTGTTTTATTTTATCGAAAAGTTGAAAGGTTTAAGTAGTTCAGGGACTTTTCAAGGAAAAAAATGTAATGGGGACTTAGTCTAAAAAAATTTATACTTTGATGTTTTTTACAAAATATGTTTAAGCATGTTAACCTGTTATAAAAGGTTAACGGACCAATTTAAAAGGTTTAGGCAGTTTGGGGACTTATCAGAAATAAAAAATGAAATGGGGACTTAATCGAAATTTTTTTTTACTTTGATGGTTTTTTGCATAATTTTCCCTATATATAAAGGTGATTCATTGAAGAATCTCCATGCATCGAATAATATCGAAGAACCTCCATGCACCACCACAAATGTATCACAATTCTCGCGTGATGCATCATTATTTCAACGTGATGCATCAAATTCTCACGCGATGCATCGACTTTCTGCATGATGCATTACGATTTTCTAGCGATGCATTGTCGTTTTCCAACTTTGACTACCAATGTTATTCGATATATATATATATATATATATATATATATATATATATATATATATATATATATATATATATATATAGAGATGGGATCATTGCAGAACCTAAATTTAGTGTAGAACTGTAGAACCAATATCGTCCATAGATTAGAATAATGTAATGGTCTTGATTAAAAGAGTTAAGTTTGGAATTAGTGAAAAAAAGATTGGTAATAGTGATATTTTAATTCTTGGAGGGGTAAAAAAGGAAAAGAATGGAAATAGCAAAAAGATTGACATTAGCAAAATAAATATCTTTTTTCTTTAAATTAAAATAACATTAATATTATTAATTTTTAAATCAAAAAAATTATACCATAAAAATGAGAATTTTATACTCTTTAAAACGAGACCGGTCATGATATATTTTTTTCGAAAAAATTTTACGGGTTTATTTTTCGTAAAAAAAAATTACCCAGACCACGATGCAATATATCATGGTGAGATAATGAGATCATTCGATATCGAATGAACACTTTGATATCGTATATTTAACGTCAATGCAATACTGCATATACGTTCATTATTAACAGAGCTAAAATAATAGTCACAATTAGTAGTCAAAGTTGGTGGATTTAACGAGAATGGTTATGATATATATTTTTTATTTCGTAAAAAAAATTTTACCCAGACCACGATGCAATATATCATGGTGAAATCATGAGATCATTCGATATCGAATGAACACTTTGATATCGTATATTTAACGTTAATGCAACATTTGCATATACGTTCATTACTAACAGAGCCAAAATAATAGTCACAATTAGTAGTCAAAGTGGGTGGATTTAACGAGAACGGTTATGATATATATATTTTTTATTTTTCGTAAAAATTTTTTTACCCAGACCACGATGCAATATATCATGGTGAGATCATGAGATCATTCGATATCGAATGAACACTTTGATACCGTATATTTAACGTCGATGCAACACTGCATATACGTTCATTATTAACAGAGATAAATAATAGTCAAAATTAGTAGTCAAAGTTGGTGGATTTAACGAGAACGGTCATGAATATATTTTTTGAAAAAAAATTTACGTGTTTATTTTTCGTAAATTTTTTTTACTCATACGACCATTCGATGTCGAATGAACACTTTGATATCGTATATTTAACGTCGATGCAACACTGCATGTCCATTATATATTAAAAGAGTAAAAAAAAAAGTCAAAGTGGACAGTCAAACTTGGTAGGCTGCTATTAATTCAATGTTAATTGTATAATTACCATCTTATCCCTAGTGTTATATTATAATCTAATGGTTTAGATTGGTTCTATGGTTCTGCACTAAATTAAGGTTCTGCAATGATCCCATCCCTATAGATATATATATATATATATATATATGTATATATATATATATATAGGGGTGAGTTCAATGGAAAACCACTATGCACCTGAAAACTATGGAAACCTACGTCTACCGTCCGATTTGGTGCATTTCATGAAAAACGCGGTGGCATGATCGTAAATAAGGTGATGCATCACGCGGGATTTTGATGCATCACGCAGGAAATTTGATGCATCACACGAGATTTTGATGCATCACGCGGGGAATTTGATGCATTTGTGGTGATGCAGTGCGGTTTTCACAAGCTTTCAGGTGCATGGTGGTTTTCCATTGAACCTCCCTCTATATATATATATATACACACACACACACACACACACACACATATGTGTATATATATGGAGGGAGGTTCAATGGAAAACCACAATGCACCTGAAAACTTGTGAAAACCGCATTGCACCACTACAAATGTATCAAATTCCCCGCGTGATGCATCAATTTTCCCGCGTGATGCATCAAAATCTCGCGTGATGCATCACCTTATTTACGATGATGCCACCGTGTTTTTCATGAAATGCATCAAATCGGACGGTATGCGTAGGTTTCCATGGTTTTCACGTGCATAGTGGTTTTCCATTGAACCCACCCCTATATATATGTATATGTATATGTAGAATCAAGTTCATCAGCGTACCTATGAGATTCCTGCGTACACAACATACCCTAATGTGGATGATCATTCACATATATTTTTTTTAATAGACATGTATAAGACAACATTATAAGACTTTTTTTTCAAGATAAGCAACATCATGAATCTTGTGAATGGTAAAAAAGATCATGTGAATGGTGTGAATGATCATTTACATAAATATGCATTGAACATTCACATAATTTTCAAGGACACAGAAAGTGTGAAATTCATATATATCATGCGTATAACATTAATTTAAACATGACTATGAGGAAAAAAAATTAATTTCTATTATGGTTGGTATCTTCGGGTGCACTTGATTTCGAAATGTACTTTTTTAGACATGACTGTATATATAAAATGGGGAACACAAAACGTCTCATAGTATTACCATGTTCCACCTAAAAAATATATACATTTTATTATTTTTAAAACAAAATAACAGATAAACACAATTTATTATTTTTAATATCTATAAATATTAATAAATAATTAATCTATCAACTATTTGACATTATCTAATAATATTATATACCATCATTATCTATTTGACATTTGTTAGTTTTTAGCTAATCTAAATATAAACATAAATATATATTAAATAATATAATTTGTCTATAAACTTCAAACAAAATATTTTAAATAAATAGATTATATTTTAAATAAATAATACAATTTTATTAAAGAACATCTAAAAAAGATAAAAAAAACTATTTATTGGTTTTAAAATGAAATATAATTTATTATTTTTAATATCCGTATACATTAATAAATAATTAACTATATCCACTATTTGATATTATCCAATAATATTATCTGTCATTATTATCTATTTAACACATTTATTTAATTTTTATCTAATCTAAACATAAACTTAAAAAGAAAATCTTAATTTCTAAACTTCAAATAAAAGTAAAAAAATCTTCAATTATGTCAATTAAAAATACATTAATATATTACAAAATATAAAATAAATATAAAAATAAATAAGAATATATTTGAAAAGGAAAAACATATATCATAACTAGTTTTGTTTATGGTAATAAAATATATCAGTAGTATGTATCAAATATGTCAATTAAATATATAAATTATAAGAAGAATATTCGTATATAAATAAAGTAGAATAAAAATTACCACGTGACGCTCTTTTATCAAATCATGTTTTTATTTTTATAACTTTGTCATCATTTTAATCCAAATTAAATATTTAAATTAATATTGATTATACACACACACATACATACTAATTTAGAAATAAAAAAATAACTACTATTCACGTGTATTTAAAAAAATAGATATATATTATTCTAGACAAATTACTATATTTTTCTTGAATTTTATTATAATAATTAATATTTATATGATTTAATTTTAAGTTCACAAACATATTATATAACCAGTTATTTTTTAACATTTATATATGTGTCTTTGATAACTTTTAATATTTAATTACTTAAATATATATAACGATTTAATTTTACACGTGTAACGATTTAAGTTATAATATTTATTAATATTTTACACGAATATGATTTAATTTCGTAAACTTATTTTAGTTTTAACATGTATATGTACTAAATTATTGTTGTATTATAATATTTGTTAATATTTTACATGAATAATGATTTCTAGTTATAATCTTAATTTTTAATTTTTAAATTTGTACATTTAATGTACAAATTATGTATTCTAAAGTGCTTTTTACGTTCTCAAGAAAATGAAAGCTGTTACCAGCATCCAACTTTTTATATACAATAGGTGTATTTATTAAGTACACAAACAAAGTCGAATAAGTAGAGTACTCACACGTACATGAATTTAAGCATCACTTTTCCCTCTAATAACTACCTAGTCAAGTAGAGTCTACAAACATAACATGTAAAAGTACTTAACGTGCTCAATTGTTAGGATCGTTACAAAATCTTACTTTGATACATAACTATAAAACCGGTCAACATCATAGAATTATAATAAACATAGAGATCAAATGATAAATATGTAATTAATATTAAATTAATTAGACCACCAAGTTTGACTATCAACTTTGACATTTGTTTTGACTCTTTTAATATTAAATGTATATGCAGTGTTACATATCGTGACTGGTCTCGTTTTAAATAGTATATAATTCTCGCTTTTATGGTATAATTTTGATCCAAAAGTTATTTATATTAATGATATTTTAATTGCTATTACCAATCTTTTTCAATTTTACAATTGAATAAGTTAATAACTTACTAATATCAATCTTATTTTCACTAATTCCATACTTAATCTATTTAATCAAGACTATTAGACTAATCTAATCTATGGATGGGAATGATTTTATAGTTTTACACAAAATTAAGTTCTGCAATGATCTTATATGTGTGTAGATCTGCGTGTGTGTCGTAATGATACGTCTGATTTTTAACTAGACCCGAGCCTCAACTAGTACACGTTTTAACCAGAATGTTTTTCCCGAATATTGGACTAATTGTATCTCTACTAACTAATATGATACGTCTGATTTTTTACCTTTTTATTTAAATATTATCATGTCATATTTCATGTGATTTGTATATAATTTATATTCATATGATGACATAATTAGATTAAAAGTTAAGTCGTCATCAAAAGTGATGATCTAAAAAAAAAAATAGCATACCATGTTATCGAGTTACTAGAAATTATATGTCTCATAAGTGTAAAAAAGACAGTTCATGTAACACATTGACGTATTTTAATAAGTACGTTGGTATGGTTACATACGACTTTAATCAAGACTCTAGTTTTAATAATGTTTAGAAACTTCGATCCTCATACTTATGAGGTCGACCAATCTACTATACTAGTCGCACTGTCGCGGTGGGTTAATAAGACCAAATACTCGAAGTTGAATATATGTGGTTGAGGTTAAATTATTGAATGATTTATAACTAAAAGTCGGCTTTGACGGTTGCAACATATAGAAAATATCAACCACATTCCACACTATACATTCATTCAAGTATTCAACGACATGATTTATCACTTTGGTATTTTCATAAATCATATATAATGCTTTTACTAGTTTATAAACCCATGTATAACATAGGTATACATTAAAAAATTTAATTTAATTAATCTTGTAGGATAATTTTTAGATATATTTTATCAATTTATAATATCTATTTATATAATACAATAAATATAAATATATAAAAAGAAAAGTTATCATTCAAATTTAAATTTGAGTTTATATTAGATAAAATTTAGATTTGATTAGATATTATTTAAATTATTTATTATAGATAGATTGGAAAAAACAAATTTTAGAAGCAAATTAATAGGAAATTGTTAGGTACACGTGACAATCTCATGTTAAGCCAATTGGCGCTCTATCTAGATGTCATGTGACATCTACTTACTCATATAATAGAATAGATAGATTTATATTTCAAATTGTCTTATGGTCAAGTTCCATAGGTTACTGTATTTTAGATTGAAGTATTAGAGTATCATATTAATTTACATGTTTATTTTAACAAAATGTTAAATTTAATGTAAAATTGTAATATACATATGTTCAAAATTGCATTTTGATTGACTAGCTCACATTATTCACGTACTTGTTCATTATAACAAAATGTTTGATTTCATGCAAAATTGCAATACGTACTATATGCACATGTTCATGCATATTTCACATTTGAATATGTGCATATTGTTATTTTGCATGAAATGTTGCATTTTATCATAATGAACATGTAATGATGTAAACTAGTCAATAATAATACACATTTGAACATGCGTATATTGTAATTTACATAAATTTAACATTTTATCGTAATGAATATGTTCATTTAATATGATACTCTAATACTTCAATCAAATATGTTCCTACATGACTCTTGAACACACACACACATATAAGTTTATTAACTCACGTATGCCATGTATATGTTTTATAAAAGTTATTTATATAAAATATTCATAAACTTAAAATTAAAAGATACAAATAATAATTTTTTTAAAAAAATAAATACAATAATAATATTGATATTTGTCGAAAAGAAAAGAAAATTAGAATAGTTAAAAAGGTGACATGATGGATAGATACATACATACATTAAATTTAATTTATAAATGATTAAAGTCGTACAAATGCAACATACTTTTCTCAATTTATTCAAATGACTAATTAACTTTTTTTGACCGGATGGTAGTTGTACTCCAAAATAACTTGTCGATATGGTACGTGTAACGAGTAACTATGTTGATATGACAGTGGTTGCTGATTCAAATGACAACGTGACATGTTTTTAATGACATGATGCTTCCGTAGATTTACCCTGTTAACATAGTTACACGTACCATATCGACAAATTATTTTGGAGTAAAACGTGGATTTACTTGGATTTTGATCTATATAAATAATTTAGAAATTCAACATAATCATATAGATCCTTTTCATACTTCTAAAAACACAAAGATAAGATCATTACCGGTAGAACCGGTAATCAAAAGTATCATCTCAACAATAAATTTTAAGTACAAGTACCAATGGGATAAAAAAATAACTAGATTAGTCATTTGAGTAATTTCAGTAATGTAACATACATTTGTACGACTTTAACCCAATATTAAATAACAATAACTCGGGATTTTAAGAAGTTCAAAAAAGCTTGTGCAACGTAAAGGTGATACGTCGTATTAGATCTTTTTAAATAACTAAACAATCTTGGCACGAACCATATGTCCATATGTACAAATAAAATTGAGTACAAGTAACAACGAGGTAAAAAAATATGTAAATTGATCATTTATATAGTTACAATAATTAACATATATTTGTACAATTTTAACACTATATTTTCTAACTTATTTTGATACAAGGCAGGAACCTTTTTTTAATACAAGTTATTTGGACGCATCTTACCCATTTCGTATGTTAGTAGTTTATTTACCCGCGTATTATGCAGATATTTTTAATATATCGTTGTTTATATAAAATATAATAAACTAAGAGGTAAAAATGAAATTACTATTTTTTTATAATAAAATTATATAAGAATGATATTATTATTTATCATGACCAATTAATTTTTTATATGTATGAATATATATGAATAGTAATTATTTTCCATACTTTCTAAACTTTTATTATATTATAATTAACAAGTTATTGAGGTATTAGATTTTATTGAATTTAAAAACGGATTATATTAGATATAGATAAGTATAGTTTAAATATTATTTGTTATTTTCAAAAACTAAAAACGTCATGTGTCGATCGATTCGTGATAATGACACGTAGTTTCACAAGAATTCATTGTGTTCACTCTTTTATTTATTCATAGTTTATTAACTCGTGTATTACACGGATAATTCTAATAAATATATTTTTCCTTTAAAACTATATAAACTTAAAATTAAAAAAAAAAACTACATATTAAACTTAGATGTATGGTACTAATGATATTTCATATCTTTTATTATGATTAATTATAAGTACTAATTATTAAAATGGTAAAGATAATCAATAATAACTTTTAAGTTTATTATTATTAAAATATCCTTTAAATGTTGTGTGTTGAGATTTTAATAGATATAACTTATTTTTATCTTTAAAAGAAATTGATTTAAAAATTAGAATTAATATAGAAACACTAATTAACACGTGTTCGTTATAGAAAATGTCACTTAGCATTATCTAACCTTTCTCCATCTACTAAAAAGGAGCAATTAGCTTTGCACCACTGATCGACTACTTAAGATTCAATTCAAAAGGTCGAGATGATGACAACTGGCAATTAGTTAATTACTTTTTATATTGTGTGTGTGTAGGGGGTGAGGGTAACGTGAGTATTGTGCCTAAAATAAAGACGGTAATAACAAATATGAATCTTTATTGTGGTGAATAAACCTATAGGAAAAATGGTCGCATAATTGTAAATAAATTGAAAAAAAAAAAGCCAACTGGATTCCTATTAAAAGGGTATTTTGGTCATTCTGCAATATGTCTTTCATTTTATTTTAAAAAAATAACGTGTTTCCAACCTAAATAATTCAAATTTATATAATATAAAGTTTCAAAACACCAACACCAATTATGATTCACGGCACTGGCGCGGTTCAAGAAACCATCTGCAATTGATAGCACCACTGAGATTCACAAACACCACCGTTGTGATTCACGACACCATCGATGATTGAAATCCCCACCATGGTTCACAAACACCATTGACGATTCATGACACCGCTGGCGATTCACATTCAATACTATATATGGTTCAAGACTTACGCGTGTGAGTCACAGTTGATATAAAATGTGGTTCACGACTCAGTCATGTGATTTACGACATCAAATATTCACAAATGATATAAACATGTGGTTCACGACTTACGTTTGTGTGTTGGTATTGATGATTCACTTGTGAATAACACGGTGATTCACGACTATTATTCATGATCGATGTATATCAAACATTTTTTTTAACAAAGTAAATACATTGATACTCTATAATCTATAGAAACTTACGATACAAATCAATGAAGATGAATGATCGATACATTGATAAGTTATTCAAAATCGATGAAGCTGCAATGAACCATAAAAACCTTCAAATTAGTTGAACCAAAATCGATGTTGAATCCTTAATCACATCTGAATATTTTTCTAGTAGATATTAAGGCCACAAATTGATTTAGAATGAATCAAAATGTATGTGAACGTGGATGCCAAATCTAGATGTTCAAAAACCTAAATCGAATCTAGACGTTCAAAACCCTTAATCAAATCCAGTGGTGGTCACAGTGGGGAGATCGGACGATCACAATGCCCGGTTGGGGAGAGGGAGAACGATTGATCAAATGGATTGCTGCTAGGATGATAATTGAGGGTCTCTTATGTGGTGCTTGTTGTCGGGGGCAAAGAGAATACATATATAAACACACTCCGTTTACTCTATTTAATTTAAACCATTTTTTCTTCTATACTTCAAATCACTCAAACAATTTTCACTCTTTCACTCAACCTTTATTTATTGTGATCTCTCACTAATTTTACTATGATGGATTCATATTTATCTTCGTCATCTTTATCATCATCATCAACATAAATATTGCACTTATTTATATACAGTGGCGGACCCAGAAATTTTTTTTATAGGGGTCGGAATTTCATGGCTTTGAGAGTGTAAGTGATTGTGACTTCAAACTTTTTTTTTAATTTCAAACTTCCGGGTCGGTTTATTTAGATCATGTAATGTAAACTTATTAATCGTTATACGATTTCAGAAATTTAAGTGCTCTATTGTGAAAACTACTCACATCACCCACATGAAGATCAAATCTTTCCGTTTTATTCCAACTATTAAAACCTTCCGTCACAAATGCATCTTTTGTATTTCCGCTCCCAATTCCACCTTGGTCTCTAAATAAATAGCAAACAAAACAATATGCCTTGTCCGTTTTAACACTATACTCTAGCATATTGATCAAACCATTGAGGACGAAAACGTCTTGCATTACCACTAATTGTTCTTTGTGGAAACTTATGACCGCGTGGTTGACATGGACCTCTAATCAAATACTTTCGTCTAATTTCATCTTTTTGATTAGGATGATATTCCGAAATATTTTTTCTTTCGGAGGGATCCCATGGAAGATCACTCAACTCAATTACTTGTGGTATTTGTGGAGAAGTATTAGAAGCTCTTCCACTTGACGGAGATTCGGATCTTGATAACTTTCTTTTCAAAAATCGATCCATATTGATATTGTCTAATAAAATAAAACAATTAAATAAACGTAACTTAATATTAAATATTTAAAATTTTAACTCTTAATTATTAAATAAATAAATAATAATTTAATCAATTAATCTATTAAACTAATCTAAATCTCTAATAGTAATAATTTCATATATTATAAATACAAGAAATTGAAAAAAAAAAACAGATTTATATAAAAAATCTAGGTGAGAACCGAGAGAGATATATTATATATACAAGAAATTAAAAAAAAAAAAAAGCAAACTTATATACCTAATCCAGGAGAGAGGCGCAGACCAAACCGAGAGAGAGAGACTGTGTGAGAGACTGAGAGAAGCGCTAAGTGCAGACGGTAGACTGGATCACCGGAGAGAGGCGCAGACCAGCGGAGGCGGCAGGCGGCGGACCGGCGATAGCACAGGGGCGTTTATCTTCTTTCTTTTTTGGTGAGTTGTTTCCCTAATTTCTATAACCCTAAATCTCTAATCATCTTAAACCCCTTTCTTTCTTTTCTTTTGGAAACCCAAATGGGAGTAGCAGAGAGGCAGAGAGCTCACCAGGGCAGTGACCCAAACCCAAACCCAGCCCTTCCTATTCCGTTTTTTTTAAGCCCAAAACCCACCAAAACTAAATTTTTAGCCAAAATCTTTTACTTATTTGTTAAATAGGTAACCAACTATTACGTATATGTATATTTTTTTAGATTTTGTATCATATTTTTTTTATATATAAAATTTTTGAAAACTTATCAAAAGTATAGGGGTCGAACTCGAAAAATCATCGGGGTCGGAAAATTTTTAACTATATATATAACACGTAAAAAAAAAAATTTATCGGGGTCGTTTGACCCCTACCCGTTTGCTCTCGGTCCGCCCCTGTTTATATACCCAATTTAGACAACTAGTTATATTTTTTATTTTAATTTTTGTTATTTATGTGATTTTATAACTGCATTTTAGTTTTTTAATTCTAGTTTTTTCTTTATTTATGTATAGCTTTAAATAGTCATATAATTAAACATTTTAATTTTATTTTCAAAATTATTTATTAATGAATTTTTTATTTAAAATAAAAAGATAAGTATTTTTAGTAAATACTGGTATATTACCCGTGTACCACGGGGTAGTTAAATAACTTGTTTTTTAAAACTTTATATAAATTTGGAAAGTTATTATAGAAACTACAAATAAAATAGCAATATTATACTGCTAAATAGATTATTGAAAATATATAAATTAGGTAACTAAAGGTAAAATACATAATCAAAATATAAATAAGAACAAAAAAAAGTAAAAAAACTATAGAAGCTAAGGAAAGGCATGAGTGATAAAGTTAGATTTAAAATAGAAATCCAAGATAATAGGGAATGTTTTGTTTCTAAATTAATGCAATTATATATTTTAATATAGAAATTGTAGATTATACACATGTGTCATACCAAAGTTATGTCAATTGGTATTTAAGTTATGTGCCAAGTGGCATATATTTACTCTATTAATAGAATAAATACTTTAAGTAAGTAATAGACGGAGTCACAGAGGCATACACAATTATTTGTTTTATTTTAATCAAAACTTTAATTCCTTTTTCTTTTTTTTTTGAGCACCAAAATGGTTTACTAGAGAATCTATACTATATATAATAAGAAAACCGCTTGGAGTTTCTAAACCATTGGATGGAAAGAAATCAATGGCTCAGATTAATGACAACTCATAATTATTTATGAAATGTGTCTTATACCCTTAATTAAAATCAATAATTACACTTATGCCATTTTTTTAATTCATTCCAAATTTACCACATTAACTTAATTACATTAAATTTTGATTTTAATTTTTTTCATTAATGAATTAATATTTACCTAAAATAAATATGTGTCATTATTATCCTTAATGATCATAGTTAAATTCAAATGTAAAAATTTGGATTTAAATATAGAAGTGTAGTAAATAAAGTTAAAAATTTTTGTTAATTATTTTGCTAACAAGATTTAAAATTTAATTGATAAAACTTCAATTGTGAATATGATAAATTTTGATTGTTGATTTTCAGATTTTTCATTTTTATATTTTATCATTTTTAAAATATATACACATTCACATAATTGAAATTTTTTGTTTCTTACATTGATATTTCATATTTGAAGTCAATAAAAATTAAAAAAAATATTTTTTGCAAACACATATTATTTGTTTTTAATAATACAATATAATAATATTTTTTTTATATCAAACAACTAAGTATTTTTTATCTTTAATTTAACTAGCTTTCAATTTTTTTATTTTAATTATATATAAATTTTATAATAATTTATTAAAGTATAAAAAATGTGTATTTTCTAAATCAACCCATGTAATACATGGGTTGATTAACCTATATATTATAATAAAACAAAACAATTAATGTCACATGTCACTTCTACAATACAAGAAAATTTTATTTTTTCACATCTTTTTCCAAATTTAACACCTAACTTAATTGTATTAAATTTTGACTTTATTTTTTTTCATTAATTAATTAGTAATAAATTAGATTTTGTAACATTTAAAATTAATGTTTACCTAAAATAAATATCCTATCATTATTATCCATAATAATCATAATTAGATCCAAATATAAAAATTTGAATTAGTTGTGGAAATTATTATTATTATGTATAATAAAGGAAAACATCAAATGTCACGTGTCACCTCTACGTTCACCAAAAAGATAATTAAAACTTATAAAAAATAAAAGATAAATACAATTTAATATTTTAAAAAAAGATAAATATACTTTATTTTTTAATCTGTAAATAATAAAAAATAAACACAATTATTATTTTTGTATGTTTTTATTTTTACTCATATACATTTTATATAAATAAATTTAATTAAAAATATCCATGTAATACGTGGGTTATAAACTAGTATCATAAATATAACACTAGCAAGAAGCTAGCAACATTACCGAACAAAGTTTAGAAGAAAAATAAAGGACAAATACATCATAATTCTCAAATTAAAAACTTAAAATTACCCGTAAACTTTAGCCAATTAAGAGAACACGTTGACTTGAACTTCCTCTTTGATTAATGACGCCGAAGATCTTTTACCGTTGAAAATTAACTCATTCCGAGCTTTCATGAACCACATTAAACCTCCAATAATGACTTCGAATAACTTACACCTAAAAATCGATTTACAATTCTGCAAAAAAACTACCGAATAAATGATCTAGATCGAGATTCCAAATGATCGCACTCCTCTCCCATCCAAGACAGCACCCACTTCCATAGTTCCAAACTGACCGGACAAAACGATTTAATTCCTTTTTCTACTTGGTCAAACCGTCATGATTGATAGCGACTTAACGACTTTGGTATTCAAAATTAAGTAGAAAAATTGCATGGCAGGCCGACCTTATTCATATACCTTACATTTATCAAACTTAAACGCACCGTTTTGTGCGTTGGTTTTAGAGATTTTCAAAATTGCAAAAAGGCCCCTGTAGTTTTCAAAGTTTGCAAAAAAAAGTTATTGTATTTTAATAAATGCGTTGGATTTAGAGATTTTCAAAACTGCAGAAGGGCCCCTGTATTTTTCAAAATTTGCAAAAAAGTTATTGTATTTTATTAAATAATTACAGAAAACTCCTTTTGGCTTCCTACATTTAAGGTCCTATGGTTTCCTACATTTATACAGAAATGTTCCTGTGATTTTCAAAGACAACTTTCCTACACATACCATTTTTTTGCACAAAAAAAAAAAATTTGAATTAAATTCATACGTCGTTTTTCCGTTTCGTTAAATTGGAAATCGGAATGGTTCATCATTTTTTCTTATATAACATTAAAAATTAGATTATTTGGTTGTTTTTTACATTTGGTCAAATCGAAATTTGGAATGGTTATTCATTTTTTTCCGTCGAAAGTACTTAAAAATAGATTTGATTGGTCGCTTTTTCCATTTGATTAATCATTTCGTTGGAAAAATTGAAATGGTTCGTCGTTTCAACTTTAAAAGTTTTCGCTCGAAAAAATAACGAACCATTTCGGTCTTCAATATAATCAAATGGCAGAAACAACCGCTTAATCCAATTTTTAGCATTTTTTATTGGAAAAAACATTTAACAACAAGATTTTCGATTTAACCATACAAAAAACGACTACGCATATTAGTTGTATATACTTTTGCTCACAAAAAACGATGAACCATATTAAATTTAAACGGTTGGAAATAAAGTCAACTGATTTAATTTTAAATGTTGTCACTCGAAAAAAAACGAAAAACTCCGATTTTTTATTTAACCGAACGTAAAAACAATTAATTAATCTATAAATTATTCTGATAGAAAAAAAAAAGATGAATTATTTCACTTTTTAAATTTTTGTTGAATAAATGAAATTCATGAAACAACGAACCATTTAGATTTTCAATTTAACGGAACAAAAAATATTTATAAAAACTTATTTTTTCAAACAAAGTAATCACGTAAACCGAATAAAAACTTATTTTTTCAAACAAAGTAAAAATTATATATAATATTTCACAAGCTTATTAAAAAATATATAACTAACTAAAAATTGAAAACTTATTAAAACTAAATATAACATAAACAGACTGATGAAAACTTATTAATAAACATATAACAATAAAAAAAATCAAATATATATACACACACACACAACCTGTGAAGGCGGTTGTGATTGTAGAATGTTGAGTTTTAGCATAAGATATAGAGATTGTTTTGAAGAAATGAAAATAAGAGAAATGAAAAGGAAGTAAAATAAAAAAAATATTGAAGTTTTTGTATTAATTGCACCATCATATTGTGCCAATAAAGATTGAGAAATTTTAAAACTATAAATACACGTATAAAAACATGAAAAAAATAGTTCAAACAGTTTTAATGAATAACATGTTGTGATTGTTGTCTACAATCAAAGAAGTAATTTTTATTTTTATTTTCACCTTTTGTAATATTTTGTTTTGTTTTTTGGTTTTTTTCTTTTGCCTAAATATAATTTTTAATTTGTATTTTGACTTTTTGTATACTCCAAGATTGTTTTTTCTTAAATAAATTTATTTATTTATTAATTAAATGTTTATAAGAAATATTTGTTACATTGTAGGTAATATTATCATTTCTATTTATTTTAAATAAAAAATGTTATTGTTGGACATTATTATATTTAGTTATTTTTATGTTTTTATATTTATACATGAATTTATTTATTTTATATGAAACTCTTTAAATAATAAATATTGAATTCAACATTTTTTATATTTTATTTGTAAATAAAAGTATTCATTTGTACATCAACTTCTTCAATATGTAATTACATATTTAAATATTGAAAATTTTTGCTTCCACCTCAATTTGAATAATTAAATAACCGTGATTCATTTTGTTTTGTTTTTTGGTTTTGTCTTACAAGATTCATATAAAATATCAACTTTTGTTATTCATATTTTTTGTGTAAAAAAGATGCTTAAACAAGCAATATTTTTTTTTTCAGTATAGCCTATCCGTGTTATTTTTTATCAATAAATCCTCATGATATTTATTTGTTTGTGATTTCCAGAATTTTCCTTTTTTTGCCAATAAAATCATTAAGTTTGAGGGCTTTTCATGGAAAACATGTTGGTTTTTTTTGTAGAACATACAGGATTGATATTTTTTTTTTTCAAAAACCAGAAAGAAAACAATAACCTAAGGACTTTATTAGGAAAAAATAACATGGAGAGACGAAACCACAAAAAACATGAAAACATGTTGTTTTGTTCATATATAATTCTAAAAATATACTTTAGATATAATCAATTGAGTCAAACCAAATTCGTAATAAAAAAAAAACATGTAAACCACTAATGCTTAAACACACAAATGCCACTGACGTTGTTGTTATCATTGAAGTATTGAACATGTTTCTATTTCTTAACACCATAGTTTATTTTAAGCGATAAAAACTACATATTTATGACGGAAACCCGCAGCAACGCGCGGGGAACCATAACCCTAGTTATATATATAAACCGTTAAAAACTCCACCAAAACGAAACTGCACCTCCATAACTCCATTAAAATGTTGATCGCACAAAGCTTCACTCCTTCTTCTTCTTTAGACCTTGTTAATATATCCGTACATCTTTTCTCGAATCTAGTTTATACCCACATGGTTTTATTTTCTAACTACTTGAAATGGGCATGGAATATTCTTCTTTACCAATCTTTCTTCCACCACCACCTTCATGGAGATCTCGTTGAACTTGGGTCATGTCGTTGGTCCAGGTTCGACTCAGAACAAGTGGAAGAATGCGTTGTGTGTTTGAGTATGATAGGAGACGACGACGAGATCAGGGAACTAAGATGCGGTCACTTGTTTCATTGGACCTGTTTGAACCGATGGCTTGGGATGGTCAACGACACATGTCCCTTGTGTCGAGAAAGTTTAGTTTTGCCTAGAATCGTTCCTGAAATCGGGGATGATCAGTTGTTGATGTTTAATTATAGTACTACAAGATAGTTTTATAATTAAATTGATTGTATATTACATTAACTTTAGTTTTATGATCAAACGTATTAGTCGTAAGTTAAATCAACTTTTTCTAAACTTACAATAAATTGAAAAGTAATTATATGATGGGATGGTTATATGAACACCCAATATTATTAAGGGTTATTTAAAGAAAAAAGGTAACAAATTCCTTTTCTTTTTTTTTTTTTTTTTAAATATTTTAGGTAACATATAATTTTATTTGTAAGTTGAGTAATATAATAATGTAAACATATCAATCTAGGTAATATTACCCGAAAAGAAAGTAAATTGTAATGAAATAACAATTTTTTCATCCATTAAGCAAAACTTTTCAATGAGTCACTTGATCCGAAAACATATCATGACACTTTTTATAGATTATTGGTTACCTAATCAGATAACATGTTACCTTGATTGATATGTTTTCTGATAGACCCAGTCGTATGAGTATAAAAAATAACCCAACACACACTATATAGATAGGGTAAGTGGGATCGAATCCACATGGAAAGTCAGATCATTAATTTAGCTTTTGAGACTGTTTGGATTGAAATTGTAATCATTTGCTTTGAATTAAGTAACTACTATTGATTGCTACTACTTCGGCTTAACACGTAAGAGCTGAGTTATAGAGTTTCACTTAAAGAGAATAGATGTTTACCCTCTTGTCGTACACATCATGGCAATTCAGAATATTAAAGACACAATTTTTATGGGAATGAACTAGACTTCACACTTGATGCTCTTAAGACAACGTATACCACTCGATTAGTTGTCTTCCTTCCTCATAATAAGTTAACACAACCAATGATATTGATATGAACTGTTTCATACAACACCCACTGTCTAATCAAGTTCGTACATCCAAATGTATCCAAAATAACAGTTTCCATGTAAATGAATTGGTTTCCACAACCAATATTCTTAAGACAACATATGTGATTCAATTAATTGTCTTCCTTGCTCACTTTAAGTTAGAATAACTAATGATACCACTATACACTGTTACATACAACACTCATTGTTTAGCAACCCATTAATTCATTCAAACGTATGATCCACAACCCCTTAAATATAAATAGAAACTGAAATTAACATAACATGCATTCATGCAATAATATGCAAACTTAAGAACAAACACCGTAATGTATTTAGCCCAACATAGGTTGGACTTGCACACAAACAACAATTAGCATAATGAAGTACATACTAACTACCACAAGTGTGTAAAACACAAGAATTGGTTGCTGAATGCTTGATCAATGGTGCCCCTTTGTTGTTTTCTCCTCTTGTTCGCCTAAAAAAACTGCTCTCTGTGTGTGTAAAACGAACACAAGTCCACATCCTTAAATGTGATAACCGTCCCCTTCAAAAACACTGCTCCCGCAGCAACTGGTGCACCAGCGTCGACCCCAGCGTCTAGGACGTTGGCCACGACGCCGCAACTTTGTGTCAGGACGCTCAGCTTCTGTAATCACACATTTTAGACGCTTCTTTGGCGTCTAAGACGCTGCCTTGGACGCCAAGTAATTTTTAACTCCTCCATCTACCGATTTGCTTCTTTTCTAGCCAATCACCTACAACAAACAATTCGCATTAGCAGTACTAACTTTCTTGCATTTAACCCACTAAAACACAGCAAAAACACACAAAAATATAAGTGATTAATATCACTGATCATTTTCAATGGTATAATATCCTAATTGAAGGTTAAGATGTTTGAAGGTTTTTGGATGAACAAGTTGTTGTTACAAAAACATTTTTATTTGATACTGAAAAATTATATAACATAATATACAAAAATGAGAATTCATTAAAAATTTAGTAATGTAAGTGATAAGATAATATATAAATAAAGTATAGAAATAGAATTTTGTTACCAAAAAGTTTATTTAATTACTCAAGTGGTAACATAATGTACAAAAATAAACAAAAATAAAATTTCGTTATTAAAAAAATTGGTAATGTAATATAAAAAAAGTATCAAAATTGGAACTTTGTTACCAAAAGATTTAGTAACATAACATAAAAAAAATTCAAAAATGTAATTTTGTTACAAAAAATTTGTAACATAATGTACAAACATGAGTACAAATGATGGAGTTTCGTTACAAAAAAATTTGATAATGTAAGTAATAATTTAATAATCTAATTTTCTTCTTTGATATAATATTAAGAAATGTAAATAATACTAATGATGAAAAAATATTTTGAAATGATATATATAGATTTGAGTTATAAAAAAGTACAACAAGAATCTCTTGAAAATGACAGAAAAAATATTTGGTAACAAAAAGATGTGGACAAATATGTAGATTTAAGGGTGTTCTTCAAGTTTGAGAGTTCCAATCTCATTGTGAACAAATGTGTAGATTTAGCCTTTAGGAGTAGGGTTAGAGAGTGTGTTTGTTTGCTGTTAAAAAAAAAAACAGTTTTTTGGGTTAATTTTTACGTTTGAAACGTAACATATTAAACAACTAATAGAAAATACAAGTAATGTAAGTTGTGGTTGTAACGTAAAGATGATAACCAAATAGTGGGTATTTTGGTTAAGTGATTTTAATTCGGGTAAAACTTAGCAATGAGGTTACAATTTCAGGTACTTTAGTAATCATTCCTTAAATAAGTCATTAATAGATATAATATGTGTAAGAGTCTTATGATTAGTAAAATAAAAAAATTAGAGACATATGTATAACAACACTTTTATTTAAATCACGTCAGAATCTATATCTTAATATTATTTTTACCATTCAACTTTTAAATATGTCTCATTTAAATACTAAACTATTTTTAATGTACTCATTTAGCCACTAATTTTTTTTTTTACCAATTTAGTCATTGAAAAACGTACCGTACACATCTAGCTCATAAACTATCATATTATTTATCGATTTAACCATTAGTTTTATTTAATTTTATCAATGTAGAACAGTAGACTATAGTTTAATGGGTCAATCGGTACGAAATATAGTTTAATAACTAAACGAAACAAATTTAAAATTTAACCGGTTAAAATAATACTTAGTAAAGTATAAAGTGTAAAAAGATTAAGCGACGAGCAATAGAAATTTGCAATCACCCTAACTTGATTATTTCTAAGGAAATATATCCATAAAAACGTATCTTATTTTCTACTTTTCACTAAAGTCTCTCGATCAAACTTCAAGGTTTTATTTATAAAAGTCAATTAGCTCGTCAAAAGTGTGCACGTCCTAATATTTTATTCAACAAAGTGACTAGTAAAAACTGCATAAATCTTTGGAAAATTATCCATAATAGTTTTATGGATAAAACCCATTGTATAAAATATCTATAAAATCGTATAAAAACTTGAAAAATATCTATAAAACCGTATCTTATTTTCTACATACGCTAATTATTAATTATGAATTTTTTAATGATTTAAAATTATTTTTTATATTTACTTTGAATTATTTATTTACGTTTATATTACCATTATTTATTATTGTTTATATATTACATCATTGGTTATATATTTACGGTTATTATATGAACTATTTGAGTTTCAAATGAATTATTTCGATTATTATTTTTTCCGATCTTTAAAAATAACGAACCATTCCGATTTCAATTTTCGATCGAAAATAATTAGTTGTAATTATTTTTGTGAATTAAAGTTTTTTTCCCTTCAAACAAATCAAAAATCAGATTAGATTATCGTCTTTCTTTCGTTTGAATTGAAAATCGGAAAAATTGGAACCAATATATTTAACCCATAGAAAAAACGATGATTCATACTGATTTTATGAATGATTTTCATAAGCTGATGAGAAAAAAGACATCCAAACCCTCATAATCATAAGCTACTGAGAGAAAAGACATCCAAACGCAACTTATGAGCACGACCTTTTGAAATCCATAAGTTCAAACTCTTATAAGTTCTTATAAGTTTCGTGTCAAACATAACCTTATAATTTCAGGGTTTTAAATAATTTATTCTTTAAAAAAACAATGAATAGAGATAATGGGCATGTTTGACACGACTAACTATAGCTTCGAGTTGAAGCTTTTGGGTGTTGTAGCTTTAAAGAGCTGAAACTTTTTGTTTTTATAAATGTATTTAGTAAAAATAGTTGTAGATATAACTTTTAGTATTAAATGACATAAAAAGACATTGATATTAATTAAAAATAATAGTTTATTATTATTTGAAAGATAAAAATGTAATATTGTTTGACCAAAAGCTTAAGCTCATTTTGAAAGTTAATTTAAGTAAATTCTCGTGGAAGAGATTTTGAGAATTATCAAATTCGAATCAAAAGTTTAAGCTTCTATCAACCAAATGAAGCTTTTGAGCTTGAACTTTTAAAAATTAAAAGCCGAAGCTTTTAAAAGCTCTCAAAAGCTTATTGCCAAACGCACCAAATAATTTATATTAGGCTTTAATGATTGATTATTTGTTTAAAATTTTAGTTTACACGTGTTAAAACTTTTTAGTTTTATTATTCGTTATATGAATTTAATTGGATATCGTATTAAACGAGTTATTAATCACCCGTGCGTTGCTGCGGGGTCAAAAATTTTAATTACATAAATAAATATAAAAACAAATGAACAAAAATATTGTTCAAGCAATTCAAATAACAAAAAAAAACTGAATCAGGGTCGAAGAGTGAAATTGAAAGCTGATATAGATTTAAAAAGCAAGACAAATGATACTGTTAGTTGGTTCTTATCATTGGTTTCTAGATTTTGCAATGTTAAAATTACAAACAATGTCTTATTAAATTGTATCGGAACCAGATTTAATTAATTAAATATTTATACCCATAATTTGAAATATTGACATTGATTATGTTTAATCGTCAATTTAATTTGTTGGTTTTACGATCAAATCAAATAAATTTATAACGGTAATGTCTCTGATACATTGATTTGAATTTGTCAACGGTATAATAGTAGTGTTCAATGTTATACATTATCATATTTAATAATAAAAAAATATAAACATTAAATATTTATATTTTAATTATAAAACAATTTCATTAAAAGTTTGTATCGTGCATTTGAATAATAAAGTCTTTTTTCATACAATTAAACATAGCATAATAGTTTCAATAGAAAACTATAAAGATAAGTATAATTAAAATCATCATTTTAAGTGGGTAAGAGAATGTTGTAATAATAAATGTTAAAATTGGACTAAAACAAAATCTTATTAAAATAAAAGTGCTAAATAAAAGATAACGCTAAGATAATGGTGTGTTATGAAAAAATTAAATTTAAAATAAAAAAGAAAGAAAAAATGTCATTGGCTTACTCCATGCATTTGAATAACAAAGTCTTTTTCATACAATTAAACATAACTCCAAACATAATTATAATTAAAATCATAATATTATAAAATATTGTAATAATAAATGTAAAATAGGAGTAAACAAAAATTTATTAAAATAAAAGGGCTAAATAAAAGATAACGTTAAGATAATGTTATGTTATGAAAAATTGAAATTAAAAAAGAAAAAAAGAAAAAAAGAAAAACGGCCATTGGCCTAGAACATATGGTAATTGTGTGTGTGTGTGTATAATGTAAACTAATAAAAAATATATTAATTTAGGTTGTGTTTGTTGGCAATTAATAGGGTCTGAATTTGGTCTGAAATCTGAATTTCTTATCTTAATCTAATTTGTATTGTTTATTTAAATTCAGACTTAAGAGGTTCTAACCTCTGAATTTCCCTCTGAATTTTGAGAGAAAGAGAGTAGTCTGAATGAAAATTCAAAGCCTCTTAATTTCAGATTTTAAATATCCTTTTAAACTCAGACAAGGTTTTCAGACTTCAAACATTTAATCTCTTAAAAAATAAATAACACCTTAGATATTAGTTTTAGACCTTTTTTAACATTGAAAATCAAGAAACATTGAAGTTTACATGTTTTAGATCTTTTTAATTTTATAATTTATGATATCAACTTGAATAATATACTAATTTGAATTCCAAGTTTTAGACCTTTATAATATTTTTCATTTTACAACACAACACTTTCTATTAGATATTTTTTATAGAATAATTTTCATGATTCCACTTGACTTACGAAAAAACTTTAGTCTTTGAAAACTAACAAGTATTCGATTTCTCCCAACAACATCTAAATAGAGAACCCCCCCCCCCCCCCCCCCCCCCCCCCCCCCAAAAAAAAATCTGCATCCAACTTGCAATGCATGTCACTATTATTAACCCGGCTATAGTAATCAAATATATACACTTTTAACATGTTATAAAAGACCTTTGTGAATATAATTTGGATTTTTTTCACATACGTATGAATTGTATATAAAAGGGATTACATTATTAAAATAGTACCATGATTTATAAATTATTTCACTTAGATCATTATACCTTTTTTATACCTATTTATAAATTCTTATAGTTTTAGAGCATGTAATTAAACCGAGCTACACATGAGCTATTTGAACTTGACTCGTTAAAAGCTCAAAGTTAAACAAGTCCGAGCTGAGCTCGACTCTAAATCGAGCTCATTTAATAAATGAATCGAGCTTGACGAGCTCGAACTTCATATATCGAGTTTGTGAGTCTAAAAGAGCCTAGACTTTAAATATCGAGTTCGCGAGCCTAAACGAGTCCATATATAAATATATTTTTTAATCAATAAATATATAATATATAGATTAATTAAATAAATAATATATGAATAGATTATATAAAAAATTAATTAAAAAATTAATATACATAATAAACGAGTCAAGTTCGGGCTTGTAAAATTATACACGAGACAAGCCCGAGCTCAAACCCGGTACGTACCTTTCAAACGAGCTCGAGCCTTGACAGCCTTGGATTTGATTCGACTAATTTATGTTCCTATTATAGTTTCAAATTAAACCAGTTCTAATTTAATTAATTTCATAAAAAGTGTTGTTAAAAATCTTTAGCTTTTTTTGTTTTTTTTGTTCGGTCTCTCTTCCAACTTTTTAAATCTTGTGAAAAATTGAGAGGTTTTATGAATTGTTTTTGTTTTGGTTCTTTTCTTTAAATATATTTTGTCGGCCAAAAAATTAAAAAATAAATAAAAATACAATGATTTTATCCACAAACTAATCAATTGACCTTTTACCAAGATTATTCTAAATAAAATTTGTCATGTAACTCACCCGGTCGTCATGTATTTTTAAACACACTATGAACTTCATTTTTAATCAATTAGTTTTTAATATTTAAAATTCCAATTTAAGTCAGTCAAGTTCAGCAAAAGGCAAAAGCCGTATGGAAAATGAACTTCGCTCTCAATTTTCTTTTTTTGCATTTTAATTCCTATGTTTTTTGCACTTACTTTTTTCTTTTAAATTATATGATGGTTAATGAAAATTTATAAAAACTTAACATGTATTAAGTAATTTATATATTTTAAAATAAACCTCATGAACAATAATCAAACTAGAAACCAACCTATAGATTAAACTAATGTTATCTATATTCTATAATGTTTTTTAAATGAAAAAATAAATAAATTTAAGTCTGACCGAAAAATGTTGAATTTATTAAAAGAAGCAAAACAAATTTTATTTTATTTAATATAAAAAATGTGATTATATATCAGTCGTAATTTATCAACTTTCTCTGGTGCCTTCTACTTATTGATGTTGTTTTCTTGACAATGACAATGGTTAATTACATTTTTATTAATTATACGACTGATATTATTCCGTTGCTACCATAGATAAATCATTTGCACAACAAAACATTATTTATATATTTTGGAGTAAATTGGTGTTGTAGATTGTTTCAACTCGTGGAATTGGTTACTTTTAACTTCATTCATTATACCAGTGGTTCCTGTTTTTATAGTCTGTTTTCATTTTTTGTCTCTTTTCCATTACACTTTTTATAATAACGTTTTTAATCCTTCTAATAGTAGTTGTTGTTTTTATTTATCTTGTTCATTACCAACAGCAACGCCGCCCACCTTCATCCGCCGAACTACCATCTCTATCTGTTGGTCAACTGGTCGGTCCTCCACCACCATCATCTGAAACCAACCATGATACACAACTATAAGCTACAGTGACAGACCCAAAATTTTCGGTCGCCGGTTGCACAAATTTTGAGCTGTGTTTTCGATTTTATAATTTTAATTATTAAATAGATTGGTCGTGTCGGGTTAACAACCGATATTAATTGAAATTTCATAAATTTTGGGATTGAATAAAAATAATGGTATTGAGTTTGGTGAAATACACAAAAATTATAAATAATAATAGCTTATTTGGTATTCAATTTTGGGTTTTATATTATTAATTCATTATTTTTTTTATTTGTTATATTTAAATTATAAATAATTATACTACAGATTTATTTATTTGATTGAAGATTATAAAAATTATTAATTAAATTATTTTAATGATGTTTTGATATTTAAAAAGCACGGTTGCATGTTCAAAAAATCATCGGTTGCACAAACAAAAAATCGTAAAAAATTACATTACGATATAAAGTTATTGACTTAAGGACGAAGACACTTGCCACCTCCACCTCGGTCCACCCCTGAGAAGCTAAACATAATAAACATAATTTAAAAATAATAATAATAATAATAATAATAATTAGGAGCTAAACATACTCTGGAGCAAACAGAGCAAACAATTAAACAAAGCGTGGCACCTCCGACCATCCCCTTTCTAGTCTTGGGAAAAATAAATCTGGAGCAAAAGAAATTCAGAATCATGGTCGATTTCCCAATAAGACATACTACTATTATGTGTATACTTAAATAAAAAGTATTTACACAAAATGTATATTAAGTAAAAATTAAAAGATACATTTATTAGTTGATTTAACAAATATAAAAATAATATTAATATTCATCATAACTATTTTTTACCTTTACTAATAGATATGAATAGTAGTTAATTATTATGATTCTTTTAAAACTTTTATTTATAAGTTCATATATTTTAATAGATATAAATTGAAATTTGAGTTTATACATAATATAATAATATTATACGCACACACAATAAATAAAATGTTATGAATATGTTTAATTACTTTTACTTTTTAAATATCTAATATTTATTGTGTAATGTGTATATATTTTTGTTAGTTATGTGTGCACAATTATATTCAAATGACATTACTAAGTATCGCGACTGATGTTGTAAGTCATCAGAGGGTAGCACCGATGAAAGTCAAACCAACACAAGTAACTAATGTGTATGACATAAGTGTGGAAATTAAGGTTTATTTAGTCATTTGATGATTAACTAAACAAAAGAAAGTGGATAGAGAACCAAGTGTATATTTGATATTGCATGAGGTTTAACTTAGCCTGTGGTACGTGATAATTAAAGTGTCATATTACTTACAAGGGGCCATTTAATATATTACTTAAATTATCATAGAATATAATAGTAATAATAAGTCTATTAATCAAATTAATAAGATTAATTTAACCATTGATAATTATGGTACTTTGAGGACGATATCAGAAGGAGATAAAAGATAAGATTAACCAACCCTAATGATCTCTCCTGTACGTCCTATTTGAACCGACCGAGACCCCCTTGAGGACATATCAATTCGGCCACACAACCAGCACACACGAAAAACTTGACGTTTTGATCATTTGGTTTTGAATTGAAGCTTGCACAAGTTGAGAACTAGTATCGAGTTCACAACGACATTATCGGTGGACTTAAAGGCTTTTCCATTTTTGAATTCTTGATCAACTAAGAAGGTACATTTATGTTTATTGTTTATGCATGTTTATGTTCGAGAGAAGAATCCTCAAAAGGGTTTATATTGATTTTTTGAAATTCCATTGCGCTAAACAATTTTTGTATGAAGCTCCAATAGACCATCCAACTTATAGATTTTTTCAATTTAACCACTAAACTTTTTATACATATTTAGCCACTAAGCTATTTTTTGTGGATACATTTAGCCAGTAAACTATTTTTGTACACCTTTAGCCACGATAAATTATACATATTTGGCCAGTAAACTATCATATTTTGTATATATTTAGTCATTTATTTTCATCATTTTTCCGAAAATTAAATAGTAAACCAAAGTTTAGTGGCTAAATTGTGTATAAAAATTGTTTAGTGACTAAATGAGACAGATCTGAAAGTTGGATGATAAAAAAATGTTAACCATTTGCCCAATTATGATCCAATATGTACTTGTAATAAAGATAAATTGTCAAGAAATGTAACATAAAATACAAAAGTTGACGATATGAGGTAATGTAAATTGTTTTAAGCCTAAAAACTTTAGGTGCTATTTGTTTTTTAAAAGATTAAACGTCTGAAGTCTGAAAACCACATCTGAAATTAAGAGGTGGTCTTAAGATCTGAAATCTGAAATTAAGAGGTGATCTCAAGATTGTTTGTTTTGTAATATGAAACACCAAAAAAATATTACTTTAAAATATTATATTTAATTAATTATATATTATAATTAATTAAATTATATAAATAAAATAAAATTATACGGAGTAATAATTAATATGATAAATATATTTTTAATTAAAATTAACTAAACTTAAATTTTAATCATAACATCAAAAAGATAACTGAAATTATTATAACTAATATGATAAATTGTTTTAGATTGTGTTTGTAAACTAAAAATAAAAGGGAACCTCTTAATTTGTTTCAGACCTATTCCTCCCTCTTAAAATTAAGAGGTAAATTCAGAGGTTAGAGCCTCTTAACTCTGAAACTAAACAAACAATCTAAATTTATTCTAGATCTGAAGTTTAGACTTCAGACCCTTTTAAGAGCATCTTAATGAAAAACAAACGTGGCCTTAGTAATACTTTTGTTGTTAAAATTTGTATTTAATAAACTTTTGTTAACGATTTATAATTTTCAAATTACGTGAATATATAGTTAGTATATAACTCTAACAACTCAACCATAATAATAGGCTTAAAACACCACCAAAATGTTGATCACACAAAGCTTCACCCCCCTTCCCTTTTCTTTTTTAAAAAAAGAAAGTTAGACCTTTTTTATAAATTAATCACTGTATATGCATTCTTTACAATTTTATACCGAATGATGTTAGTCTCTATGTACCTGAAAAGGCTGAAATGGGCAATGAGTATTCTTCTTCACAATTCTTTCTTTCACCACGACGTTCATGGGTTCCCTCAAGAACTCGATTGGCAAATGTCTTTTGATCAACAAGTCGAATGCATGGTGTGCTTGAGTACGATAGGAGAAGACGAAGAGATTAGGGAGCTGCGATGCGGTCATTTGTTTCATCATGTTTGTTTGGACCGATGGCTTGAGTTCATGAATACATGTCCGTTGTGTCGAGATAGTTTAGTTGTTTTAGAAAACAGTGGTGGTGATCAGTTGCTGATATGCAATTATTGCTCGACTAGTGCTTCTCAAGACTTGGGAGTGTGTTGGCTACAGTAAAACTAACATACATATATATAGTCATAATATGATCATGGATTCGTGGGCTAATTAAACCATAAATTTATATGGCAATCTGGTTATTGTTGGCTGCACTTAAAGCCGATCCATTGAGTAGGAGCCGTTAATAAGCATCGAATTAATTAGATATTTGCAGAATTATCGTTTTTTATAGAGTTTAACGGTTACAAAAATAAGGATTAACATGTAAACAACCAGACCCACATTTCATAAATTTAGGAGTACATTTACGTAATTTAATTAAAAAATTGTAAGTTTTTGGACATAGTGGGAATACAAACAGATATTCCATACACTTTCAAAAAGTATCATTCTTTTATAGAGTGTAACGATTACAACAATAAGGGTATAAACATGTAAACAACCATATCCACGTTACATGTAAAATCATAATTTCATTTTATTTTACACAGTGAGGAGATAATCAAATTGTGGGCACGTTGCATATTTTAAGGAGATCATTTACATACAATTTACGCAACAGTTTAATGTTAGTACTTAAAAAACCAATCAACTACATACTTCTTCACCATTTGCCTCGCCAATTATCGTCTTTTTTGGATTGCAAGCCCAACAATGACGACAAACAACAACAAAAATGATTCATTAATAGCAACATAATCAATAGTGCATCAAAGATGATTAGTCAATAGCAACAGTGACATAATGGACTTTATTTATCAAGATTATGATGCAGATTCTGAAGTTTAGAACCTACATTTTACATAATCCAAATCATTATGTACAAAATTTTAATAGATACTTTATTTCTTTAAACATATTTTTTTCATGATAACAATGAAGAATGCAATTCAGTCCAGAACAATACTCTAGATTTGTCGATCACATATTTAATCTCAATTTGTATTCTTCAAATTTGGTTATTAATAATAATTATATCCACAACTTTTTCAACAGCTATATATATCCTGAAACAATCACTGATGCTTAGAGAATGTAAATGGATGTGGTAAATATAACATATATTTTGGACCACAATTTATCTAATACTTGTTTCTCTGATAAAAGCTCCTGCATTTTTTACAATAGCTATGTCCAGAGCTACGAGAGCTCGTGATTCGTACACTTTTATATATATATATATATATATATATATATATATATATATGTGTGTGTGTGTGTGCGCGCGCGCGCGCGTGTGCGCGTGCGCGCACGCGTGCATGTGTGTGTGCAAAATGCAAAACACGACTACGCGACCAAAGACACCTAGCTACGAATGATCCTACAGAGCTCTCAAGCGATGAAGAAAGTAAAGAAAGAGAAGTCAGTTCGAGTTCAAACACTCAAACGATTAGAGGAACCAAAGGAATACGTGTTTCTATTTTTTACGAGGTAACGGGTACTGGTATATAATTTGTATCATTTTATTAAATATATTTATTATTTTAAAAAATGTTAACAAAACTTTTATGTTAATTAACTATACAATTTTAATTGTATCACATCTAAATCTATATCTATATCTATATATATTAATAAAGCAAAATAATTTGTGACACGTGTCACTCCCTCAACTCTCCTAATTTTTGTTTTTCCCGCTCATTTTGTCTAATATAACTCTTTCAATTATTTTATATAATTGATTTTTAAATAAACTAAAAGATTACTAACATAATTTAATGATTTTAAATGATTCCTAAGTTAACATCTAATTTGCCTAAAAAGTTTTATCTAAATTATATAATTGATCTATAAAACAATTTTTTTTATTTTTAGACTTTAAATTAAATATAACATGTTTTAATCCTAATTATAATTTAAAAAAATCATGAATAAATAACTTTACTTATTTCTTGTGATGGCATGTGTCATCAACCAACAATTTACACGTGACAAATTATATTCTAGAAAAACAAGTAATGTCTAAATCATATTTTTCTAAATTTACATCTAATATAATAAGATTTAAAAATCAATTCAAATTGAATGTTCATATTTCAATAATTGATAACTACAATATAATAAAAAGTTTAAAAATGATTAAAAAAACATATTATCAATCACTTGTATTTAGAAGTGTAGATTAATTATAGTTTATGTCAAATAATAATAATAATATAATTCTTGTACTTTTTGTAATAAAAGTGATATTTTTATATTTTAATTCTTAGTTTATAAGAATTTAATATAAACAGCTTTATATTAAAACATCCGTGTAACACGCGGGTAATAAACTAGTGTTTTTCTAAAAAAAAATGAACTATCATCTATTTTTTGTAATCGCCACTTTACATTTCGTTTATGAATAAAACTACTTCGAGAATTATCTCGAAAACTCATCAAATAAAATTTATTATTTTATATTGATTTTGTATGACCTATAAATTTATTACACATTTTATTATGTTTTGTCTTTTAAATGTTTAACTTAACTTTTGCTCATTTATATTAAGTACTAGGTTAATACCCATGTATTACATGGATTGATATAAAAAATTAGTTATACATTTAAAATTTATAAAGAGATGTAATCCCTTAAGACCCTTTAATATTTTTTAAATTAAATACAATAAAACCAATAAAAAGATGACACATACAAAATCATTGAGTCAATGGTAAAAATTATGGCTTTAAGTCATTGTTTACTTCAAAAAAAGACGGTGAATATGTTTTTTCGAAAAGGCATAAAAGGGACCAGGAAACGGAGCTTCGGCAGACGGTGAATATGTGATTCAAAATATTTGAATATGATTTAAATATAGTATTTTTATGCTTCTTATATATGTGAGTTAATTCAATTATTATCTTCTTATTATTAATTCTAAAATTTGATTCTTCATTCTGTTTTATTTGTTGTTGTGTCATCATCAATCCCATACAAATCAACACAATAATTATTTATATTTTTTATTTTTATGAAGTATATTATTTTAAGTTGTATAACTTTATTAGAGACTTTAAATAAGACCATATATAAGTTTTCTTATTGAAGATGTTTTAATTAATAATAAATTTTTATTGCCAAAGTGATTAAAACTTGATATAACAATTTCAGCGTCATCTGAAAATTTAAATCGTTAATTAAAATTGGTTGAAATTAATTTATTTTAAAAGATAAATTTTGCAACATTATTTTGAAGTTTTAGAAAATATTAGTACAAATTTCTATTAAAGAAAATACATTTGAAATTTGAATGATTATTTTTTTAAATGTGTCAAAATTTCATACTTAACATATAAATAAAGACTTAATAACAAATTGTTTTTCAAATTTGTAGTATAATAAGTTATTTAATTATTATTTCATAAAATTATTTATTCTTTCAGATATTTAAATTTGAAATTATTATTTTATTGATCTTTTAAAATATTTTATTTTATTTTAAATTTTAAATTTTTTATTTTACTAAGTGTTTTAAATTTATTTATTGTTTGAAATATTTAAACTTGAGTTTATCATCTTATAGATTTTAAAATTTTTTATTTTAGCTTGTTAATTTGAAATTTTTTATTTAAGTATTAATTATAGTTTCAATTAGTTTAGGAAACATTAATAATAAATTTCAAAAGTTCAAATTAAATGAATTAAATGATATCCATGTTACTAAAACTAATGCAATTCTTATTTTTGGAAAAAGAGCGGGAAAATGAAAAAGTAAGGTACTAAGATGATGACACGTGGCAAGAATTGTTTTCATTTATTATAATATATAGATATATGTGGGGAAAAAAAATTCATTTAGACAGAGTATCTAATCAATTAAGTGACGATATAATTAAATACGATTATAATCAAAAGAACATAGTTTGTGCATTTATGCGTTTTGTTTCGAAATTGTTTCCATTATACAAGATGATGTTAAATACAACTATAAGTTTAAATAATTTTATAAATTTAAATAGTAAACTTTTTATTTTATCATAACACACACACATATAAACATTTGTAATTATTTATTGTATTGTCAAATAGAATATTTTTAATATTTATCTGATAAACCTTGACCGGGTAAAAACACAAGTTATTTACTTCTTAAACTATAATTAATACGTGAGATAGTATTTGTTATGTAGAAATCAGAATCGGAATGGAATGGATCTTTACAATTGAATAAAAAATTATGTGTGTTTGCATTATGGTAATGGAATATATCATTACGTACCGAATGCAATTCCTTTGGGGAGGGGTGATTTTTTTCCATTCAATCAAGGAATGGAATGAAAAATTAACAATATATCCTTTTTTTTCTAAATAATTTTAATGTTTAAAATATATTTTTACCATTAAAAATCTATATATTAGTTTTCTAGTATCTCTATGTTAAAAACACACACATATATGTATATGTATAATTTATTTATGTGATATTAAATTTGTTTTGTTGCAAACACTATGCTTTTTAATATGTAATGACTATGATGTTTTTTTTTTTCAATCATTTATGAGAGTAACAAAGTTATAAATATACAATGCGATGTACAACAATAATAATTTAGGTTCATCCAATGGTACAACCAAACATGACATGGAATGATAATAATTCATTTAATCATCGTTCATTCTATTACCTTGTCAGTTACATGTTTTTGTCATTTCATTACGTCCAACCAAACATAGCCTAACTTAAGTAATTTCATTTTAGTTACCGTAGGTCGTTAATCTTCAGACGGGTCAAATTTAGTTAGTGTTTGTCATTAGTCGGTAGAACACATGCTAAAATTTTCAAAATTAGTTTTCACATATTTGTTTAAACTAAAATAAAAGTATATATATTTACAATTCACATGATTTCGAGTTGTGAACATACGTTAAAACATACGTCAAAATGAAAAGGAATTAGTAAAAAGTTTTAATTTGGTTCTACCCATATATAATGGTTTTATATTGAAACCAAATCTCTCTCTCTCACATAAGTAAATAACAAAAATACTCCGTGGTGTAAATTTTAGGTTTCGTTAATAAATTTGAAAAATTACTATAATAGACTTTATGGTTAAAACTTTGTTACACTTTCATTCTCTAAACATGTTTGACTAGATAAGATTTTTTTAAATACTAATTTTTCTCTTTTGAATAGTTTCACTTTTGGTCATTTACTTTATTTTAAATATTGAGTTTTAATTAATTTTTCTGGAAAACAATAATGAAAATACATTTTATCGCATAATAATTAATGTTTTAGCAGTTAAACATGTATTTTAAATTAATAATAATAGTAGTAATACAATATTTTAAAAACATACAAAACTAATTTATAATTAGACTCTTATAATAATTAATAAAAAAATATATTTATTAATTAAGTATTAAAAAACAAACCAAATAAATATAAACCCAAAAACCAAATAAACTATTAAGGGATCAAAAGTGAAACTTTTCAAAACGGCAAAATCAATTTTTTTTAATTTTAACCAAGTCAAACTTGTTTAAGAACTGAAACTTGTAACAAAGTTTTAACTACAATAACTAGCAATGTAATTTTCAAACATAAGAAAAAAAAACCTGAATTTTCACTAAACTACAAGTTTTTATAATTTACTCTATGTTTTAATTAGTTTTATGTTTAATTAGTTCTTGTAGCAAAGAAAACTAAATTATCATTGTTTCCATGAATGACTAATGGTCAAAAGTCAAAACGACAAGTATTAACAATGGACTAGGGACGAGAAAAAAATATCTTTTACTTTTTAGAAACGGAACCAAACCGGATCATTTCATTTTTGGCGTGGTTCTTGGTTCTTATGATTTGGTTTTCGGTTCCATTGAATTCGGTCCAATCCGATCCGATGCAACATTTTTTTTTGTAATTGTCGGAAAATAACCGGAACCGGACCAGATCGTTTTATTTTTAGACCGGTTCTCGGTTATTGATTTTGAGCATTTTTGGTTTTCGGTAATTCGTGTTCTGTTAAATAATGTATAGTGTAGGGATCTCCATTGTAATTATGTAATCTATTTATATGAGATGAATACAACACACCCAATCAAGGGTTTCCACATATTCTAGCATGGTATCAAGCCGAACCCTAACCCTAAAATATTAGGGTTATTTTTTTCCGGTCACTGTCTTCCGGCTGCCGCCCTACCACCGCCGCCGACACTGCCGCTCGCTTCCGCCACCGTTTTGCAGCGCCCACTGCCGTCTAGCCACTGCTGCTCTCGGTCCAAACCCTAGCCGACCAACAGCTCCAGCGCCGTTCTTTGCGCCGCTGCTACTCGGCTACCCCCTTCTTTGCGCCGCTGCTACTCCCCTATATTGCGGCCGCCTCTCCTTGCGCTGTCCTGCTGAAACCCTAGGCGGCTAGCCCGCCGCCTCTCCTTGCGCCGACCTGCTGTCCTTTTCTGCCCAGAAACCGACTGTTGCCACCGCCACTAGCCGCATCCGCTTGTTGCAACCGCCTGTTGCCACCGTCTGACCACCAGCCGCGTTGTCTTCTGTCCGCCTCATCTTCAGCCGCAACATAGCAATCCCTAGGGCTGCCGTCGCATCCCAAACTCTAGGGCCGCCGCTTTTTGATTCTTTGGACCTCGACTGCTGCTGTCCGCCTATTCCTTTCGGCATTACCCTCGGTGAGCACGTTCCATTTTTCTTTTTCTTTACAATTATATTTATTTTTCGTGATTACTATTATTATTAGTCATGACTGGAATTCCCTCACAAACCACACCAAACCTTACAGCCTCACAGTTAGTTTTTGCCATTGGTAATGTCTATCCCCAATTTAGTTTCAAGTTAACCACTGATGGTTCACGCTATAAATTATGGCGTCGAATTTTTTCTGATGTCTGCAAAGGTGCCAAAGTCATGGGTCACATTAATGGAAAATCAAAACCCACTAGCCCTGATGACGAGGATTGGGAGGCTATCGATTCTCGCATTAAATCTTGGTTTTATTCCACCTGTGAACCCAACTTACTTAATATCATCACCACAGACAATTGCACTGCACATGATCTTTGGGAAGCACTTGATGCTCATTTTTTGAATAATAAATTATCACGTAGCCTTCAACTACAAACTCTTTTTCGAAACACCAAAAAGGGTGATCTTTCAATTACCGATTACTGTCACACCCTAAAAGATATTGCTGATTCCCTAGCCGATGTTGACACCAAAATCACTGATCAGGATCTTGTATTGCAAATTCTACAGCATTTACCTCCATCCTATCAAAGTTTAATTGATGTCATCACCCATACCAAACCTTTTCCCTCCTTTCTTGAAGCCAAGAACATGTTATTGTTACATGAATCCCGTGAAGACCAACCTGAGCCTACCCTTGAACCTCAACCCTCCCTTAGTTCTGCCCTTTACTCCTCGTCTGGCACTAATAATAATGGAAAAGGGAAAAATAAAAATAATCGGGGAAACAGAAACACAGGTCGTGTTACATCTAAGGGTAATACAGGGGGTGGGGGGCCATTTAACAGCACTGCTTCTTTTACAGGTAATTCCCGTGATGCAGGTCAGTCCAGTGCTCCACCGGTCTTCAACAATCAGCTTCTTCAGCTTCTCCAGAATGCCCTACATCAGCAATATCAGGCCTCTCAGCATTATCGTCCGCAGCTGCCTAATCATACAGGCATACACCCTCCATCTGCCTTATATGTTGCGCCTCCCCCAGTCTCTCCCGCTCCTGCTGCTCCGCCTCAGTTCACAGACTTAGCATCTCTCTTCAGCTCGATGTCTGTCCAACAACCTCAACAGAACCAGGATAACAACTACTACATGGATACTGGTGCAAGCTCCCACATGTCATTCAACCAAGGTAATCTACTTTCTCTTAAACCTTGTGGTAAGTCAAAAGTAATCATGGTTGGTAATGGTGCCTTACTTCCGGTTTCATGCACTGGTGATACATTTCTTCCATTATCACAAAACAAACTGGCACTGAAAAATGTACTTGTTTCTGATAATATGGTTAAAAATCTAATTTCTGTTCGCAAATTCACTCTTGATAACTGGGTTTCTGTTGAATTTGACCCTTTTGGTTTCTCCATAAAGGATCTTAATACAGGACGTCTCCTTCACCGCTCTGACAGTAACGGTGATCTCTACCCTGTCCTTCAGCCTTCTCTGCCTTCCAAGCCGTCTGCCACCGCTTTGGTTGCCTTGTCTCCTCATGTGTGGCATCGTCGTCTTGGTCATCCGGGCACCACTACTTTTAATTTTTTACGTTCTCGTAACTTTATTTCTTGTTCCAATGCATTGTTACCTACGTGTCACGCCTGTCAACTAGGTAAACACTGTCGTTTGTCGTTTTCAAAGTCTTTAACAAAGACTTCACGGATTTTTGAACTAGTTCATTCAGACTTGTGGACATCCCCTGTATCAAGTTTGAGTGGTTTTAAATATTATATCCTGTTTTTGGATGATTATTCTCATTTCTTATGGGTGTTCCCTTTGCGTGCCAAATCGGATGTGTTTCAAGTTTTTCTTAATTTCCATGCATATGTGTTAAATCAGTTTAAAACCGATATACAATCCTTTCAGTGTGATAACGGCCGTGAATTTAATAACATCAAATTACTTGAATTCTTTCAAAAACATGACATTAAAGTTCGTTTTTCGTGTCCCTACACTTCTCAACAAAATGGCAAAGCTGAACGAGCCATTCGCGCCATTAACAATGTGGTACGCACGCTCCTGTTCCAAGCCTCCCTTCCACCTAAATTCTGGGTTGAAGCGCTCACCATGTCTGTTCATCTTCTGAACATTCTCCCCACTACCACTCTGAATTCTAAAACCCCATGTGAGATTTTGTACGATACTTTCCCGGATTTCACACATCTACGTGTTTTTGGGTGCCTCTGTTATCCAAACCTATCTTCTACAGCTCCAAACAAGCTCTCCCCTCGCTCCACTGCTTGTGTCTACCTCGGCCCTTCTCCTTGTCATCGAGGTCATCGATGCTATGATCTCGTCACTCACCGTATTATTATCTCTCGCCACGTGATTTTTGATGAAGATCATTTTCCCTATGCATCGTTCAATGCTCCACCCTCTCCCTCTGAGTATGATGTGTTTTCTGATGATGTCACCACACCCTCTTTGATAACGAATGAACACATTGCATCCTCCTCCACCACTCCCTCTTCTCCTCCTTCTACTTCGCCTACCTCGAGTGATACGCCCATCACAAATGATGAGGCACCTACAGTCGATAACCAACCACAATCGTCTGATGCTCCTCACTCTCCGCACAGTACCTCTGTGCAACCTGCTCCTGTAGCCACCACTTCTCCCCCTCATCCGGACCCTACCTCCACCCATCCAATGACGACTCGCTCGCGTACCGGCATTCTCAAACCTCGTCACATCTTCAATCTTTCTGCAGTTGACTCTCTCTCCCCAATTCCCAAGTCTTCTGCTCAGGCGATTCGAGATCCCAACTGGAAGGCAGCCATGGACGCTGAAATGTCTGCTCTTCTCTCCAATCACACGTGGGATCTTGTTCCCCCTCCACCAAAAGTCAACATTGTTGGCTGTCGTTGGTTATATCGCCATAAGTTCGATAGTCAGGGTCGCCTTGAGCGTTACAAAGGCCGTCTGGTGGCTCAAGGTTTTTCTCAAATGCCTGGTTTTGACTATGACGAAACTTTCAGCCCTGTTGTCAAACCAGTTACTGTCAGAATGGTCCTAAGCATTGCTCTCTCCCTAAACTGGCCAATTCATCAACTTGACGTTAAAAATGCTTTTCTCAACGGTGAATTATCCGAGGAAGTCTATATGAAACAACCTCCTGGCTATGTTCATTCCTCCTTCCCACAGCATGTCTGTCGCCTTCGAAAAGCCCTGTATGGTCTCAAACAGGCTCCCCGCGCCTGGTTTCATCGATTTGCTGTCTTCATCACTTCTCTCGGCTTCCATTCAAGCAAATCTGACAGTTCTCTCTTTGTTTATCATCATGGTCGTGATACAATCTACCTTCTATTGTATGTAGACGATATCATTCTGACTGCTTCCTCCCAATCTCTGGTCAATCATGTCATCTCTCGTCTCTCGTCTGAGTTCAAAATGACTGATCTTGGCGCTCTCTCCTTCTTTCTAGGGGTCTCCGCTATACGCTCATCTTCGGGCCTTTTTCTGTCTCAGACAGTTTTTGCCCAAGAAATCATTTCTCGTGCTGGCATGGACACTTGTCATCCTTGCTCATCACCGGCTGAGACAAAGTCCAAACTACCCTCCTCTGGCAAACCGGTCGATGATCCGACTCTCTATCGGAGTCTTGTGGGTGCTTTACAGTACCTCACGATCACTCGTCCGGAAATCGCTTATGTTGTACAACAAATATGTCTGTATATGCACGATCCTCGCCAACCACATCTGAATGCCCTCAAACGCATTCTTCGTTATGTGAAGGGTACCCTCACTCATGGTCTTTTTCTCCGCCCTTCCACTGTTAATCGTTTGGTCTGTTATACTGACGCTGATTGGGCCGGTTGTCCTGAAACACGCCGGTCCACCTCTGGGTTCTGCATCTTCCTAGGTGACAATCTTGTGTCTTGGTCCTCTAAACGCCAACATGTTGTGTCCCGTTCAAGTGCCGAAGCTGAATATCGTGGTATTGCTAACGTTGTTGCCGAATCTGCCTGGCTTCGTAATCTTTTGATTGAGTTACATCTACCTCTTTCACGTGCCACAGTTGTTTTTTGTGATAATGCAAGTGCCATGTATTTAGCTAATAACCCAGTACAGCATCAAAGAACCAAACATGTGGAACTTGACTTACACTTTGTAAGAGAACGTGTTGCTTTGGGGCAAGTGCGTGTGTCGCATGTGCCCTCATCTCATCAGTTAGCAGATATATTTACTAAAGGTCTTCCTACACAGCTGTTTTTACAATTTAAGTTCAGTCTTAGCATTAGTCCTCCTCCAGCTGCGACTGAAGGGGGTGTGTTAAGTAATGTATAGTGTAGGGGTCTCCATTGTAATTATGTAATCTATTTATATGAGATGAATACAACACACCCAATCAAGGGTTTCCACATATTCTAGCAAGATTTGGACCGGTTTTGGAATAAGTTTATCCATACAATTGACCCCTTTAAATCCATGTACATATACATGGGTCACCACAGAAAAATTTTCTTCGTCAACACATGTGTATTTGATAATTTTAATTAGTTTAATACACGTGCCATCATGGACGGAACCATGTTATGCCTTGTGGGGACACGGCCAACATGAAAATTTTATTGTGATACATGGTCTACTTTCAAAGGATACTGGAAGTTCCATGTCTTTGAAATGCAACTTGGTCCGTGCACTTTTTATTAAGTAACATTACAAAAAAATATATACGAATGAAAAAGACATAATGTGAATTTATCATACAATTACACAATTAATCATATACTCAAATGATTGATTTCATAATTTTATTTAATAAAAAACTCATGATACCAATTTATATTAACTTATAATGTTATTTTTTATACTTTTATGTAAAAAATTTTAAAAAAAATTCATTTTGAGTGGTAGTTAAGGTACTCTGTAAAAAAAGTGGTAGTTTCATGAACTCTATTCTACGTAGAATCAGAATCAAACGAGTACCACATTAATCTCTATAATTTTTGATGCCCCCTCTCTCTCATGTCTATAATTTAATAAAAAGAAAAAAAAAAAAAAAACCTATCACGTGATTGGACTGCGATAATTTGAAAATGGTCCAATTATTATGATGATGTTCTTTTTATACAAGTGATAACGTTGAATAGTGAATACCGAACCATCAAGATCGACAACTTTTTTGTGTTGAATCTTTATTAATTTTTTCATTTTATAAAAATCAATTTAAACGAATAAACGATAATAAACCTAGCATGTCAATTTTAACAAGTAAGAACCTAACAAACTCAATTTTGTATATAAGGCCAAAATTTAATACACAAAAATGAAAGAAAATTGAAAAAAAAAATGCTAAAACTTGAATTGAAATTCATATTGCAGTAAATAAACATCTCAAGCATGATCTGAAACCTTAATTTCAATGCAAATCGATGTACCAAATTTTAAAATAAGTCGATGCATTAGTGAGGCTGAGGGGATATATATTTACATGTTCATATATTGATTTTAAGAAAAAAAAAAATGTACCATGTTAAGGCAAAAATGTGGTCGCAGGCGGTGACGTAGTGGGAGGCAGCAGTGACGGTGGGAGGCAACGCCGACGGTGAGAGGGAATAAAACAGCGACAACGGTAGGAAGGGACTGAGCCGGTGGAGGGGGTAGGTGGGAGCTAGGATAGCAAGAGGAAACCAGGAGCCCAGGATTAGGAAGAGAAGAGCACAATGGGCATGTTTAGTTAACATATTTTTGACAAAGACGCATTCAGATCAACTGTTTTTAGATGTTTTCAGTTTTCAATTTATAACTACATGTTGAAAACTTCATTTTGATGTTTTAAGATTATGTATTCGTTTTCAAATTAGAGAGAATGAATTTTGTAGAGAAAGCGTGTGATGGCTGAATGAAAACTAAAAAACCCTTTTAACCGTTGTAAACACTTATTTTGTTTATAAACTGTGTTTTCAAGAAAACCATTATTGTTTTCAAGTTTTATAAAAAACTCAAACCGAAAGTTTTTTATCAAATAAATATACCTAGGATTTTGTAAATATGCTTTCTTCCTTGACTTACCGAATACATATGTAGAAAGTTAAAAATGTCATTTACCACCAATCTAAAAGATAAAAAAAAAATAGTGGCCCATTTTGCCAACCGAATAAATAAAATGGTGTTATAAGTACTTATTCATAAAAAAAAGAACAGCTTTTTCTATAGCTTTTAGTAAGATATGGGCCAGATTATATATGTATATAACATTTATAGTGGCACTTGGGCTTCTTTTTTTAATAGTTTTTTTTTTTTTTATAAAAATTAAAATATCAGAAATTAAGATCTCCAAAGTTGCATGTTTTCAAGATGGTCGATGTTCAAGCAGAAGATGTTTTATAACAAGTAATATCATAAAACAATTATGTAATCCAGATATTAAAAATTCCAAATAAAGATCAGTTAAGTGAGATTGTGATGTTTACATTATTATAAATATATATAGTTTAATTAATTATTAGATATTGTAATCATGTAAACAAATTAAATAAGTATATCTATGATCTATATATGATTCTGGGATATCAAAAAGAGAGTTAGTTATTAGCATAAAATTATTGAATAATTTATTATAAATGTATTTAATTCTCGATTCTCATACAATAATGTGAACACATATTATATATATATAGCCGTATATAGGGGTATTTGTTTTGCCAGCTAGAACACATTTCATACCTTTACAATCACGTTTATTGTTTAATTAAATAGACGACATACAAAATCATAACCAGATCGAGTGCTCGAAAATTTTTCAACATTAGTCTAGTTATAAAACTAAGGTTATTTGTTTGATAACCGATCAAACATGTCAAATATACACGTTTTATATAAGATATAATTTTGATGTAGATTTGAATAAATACTTTTGTTTTTTTGGCATTTTTTATTAGTATTGTAATTTTTTCATTTCAAATATAATTTTATTTTTAATATTTATTATATATTTATAAAATTTTAATGAATATAATTTATTAATTAACAAATGTTAAATAGATAATGATAACAAATAACATTATTGGATAATATCAAATAATGGATAAAGTTAATTATTTATTAATTTTTATATATATTACAAATAAATAATGGTATCTATTTTTTATTATTTCAAAAATAATAAAATGTATTTATTTTTTAGATGTGACGTACTTATTTCTCGATTATTATATATAGATTAATCTACAAATAATTATTTTATACAAAAAGTTAAGGGTTAAAGTCGTACAAATGCAGTATACTTTTCTCAATTTACCTAAATGACTAATTAACTTTTTTTTGACCGGATGGTAGTTGTACTCCAAAATAACTTGTCGATATGGTACGTGTAACCTGTAAACAGGTTGATATGACAGTTTTTGTGAGTCAAATGACAACGTAGCAGATTTTTAATGACATGATACTTACGTGGATTTACCGTAGCAACGTAGTTACTGGCTACACGTACCATATCGACAAATTATTTTGGAGTACAACGTCGATTTTCATCTATATAAATAATTTAGAAAATCCACATAATTAAGCATATAGATCATTTTCATACTTCTAAAAACACAAATATAAGATTCTTACCTGTAGAACCGGTAATCAAAAGTATCATCTCACCAATAAATTTTAAGTACAAGTACAAATGAGATAAAAGAATAACTAGATTAGTCATTTGAGTACTTTCAGTAAAGTACCATACGTTTGTATGACTTTAACCCAAAAGTTAAATCTACAAGAAGTAATACTATATGATCATTGCTATATATATATATATATATATATATATATATATATATATATATATATATATATATATATATGTATGTATGTATGTATATATATATATATATATATGTATGTATGTATATATATATATATATATATATGTATATATGTATATATATATGTATATATGTATATATATATATAGATTGAGGTTCTATGGGGCACCATATGCATCGGGAACCAAATGGGAACCAAAAATGCATTGTTTGTTTACAAATGATGCAATAAGGGTAATATTGGAATACTTTATTTGAAAAAATTAATTATTCTTTTAATTAATAGATTAGGATTAAAATAGGAAACTAAATCAATCTCATTAACCATTCTCCATTTATTATTCCTTCTCTCTCTCTCTCTCTCTCTCACACACAATCGACCGACGAGTTTGAGAAGACGATGATGAGATGAAGATGAAAATGATGCATCACGTTGAACTCATGAACCTATGAACGTATACGATGTGAAGAAGACGAATACGAAGATGCACAGTATGAACATGATGATGCATAACCTGGTGCTCCATATGAACACGATGATGCATAACCCGGGAAAGATAAATACGAAGATGCACAGTCAATGAAGATGATGAAGCATCATGTTGGATTTTTGTTTAATTGGAATTTTTTAATTTTAGAAGTGCATTTTATAAATTTATTAGCATTTAATACTTGATTATTGAATTAAATATTCAATCAATATAAATTTAATTTTGAGTTGACTTGATATATTATTTTTTCCGAAAATACCCTTATGCACATCTAATATGTAAATCGTGCATCATAATGCGTTCACAAATTACATCTTTATTACCATTTTGCCATTGTAATCTTAGCCATTCATTTTCCAAGATCTAATGGTGTATATGGGTTCCTAAGTTGCACGATGCATACAGGTGCCCCATAGAACCATATGAGATTCATTGTGAACAAGTTATTCGTTGTGAACGTTGTGAACAAATAAAAAAAATACATATAATCATTCATGTATATCAAAATGTGTTTGTGAAATGATTCATATGATTCAAAAGGTTCATAGAAGTGTCTACAACAAGATTCAGAACATTCAAAAGGTTCATAGTAGCTTTTATAACAAGATGCATAGGATTCAACAAGATTCTTAAGATTCGAAAAATTCATTGGATTCAATAAAATCCATAGGATCCAATAAGATTTATGAGTTAATAGAAGGGTTTGGTATTATTTTCAATAAGATTCGTAAGATTCAAAGCTATATTTTGGTTGTTCACAATGTTCACAACGAATAAAGTGTTCACAAAAGATCTTTAGTCTATATATATATATATATATATATATATATATATATATATATATATATATATATATATATATATATATATATATATAGGGTCAGGATCAATGGGGTACCATATTAGACTGGGGAACCGGAGTCCACCAATGTTTGGTTACAAGTACAGAAGGGTTATCGTCAATTATGTTTTATTTTAATTAATAGATATTTAGTGATTTAGGAAATCCCTTAATTGTAGGGATTTGATACTCTTACCTACTATAAAGAACTTATTGAACATGTTCAATAATGGTACTGAACATGTGCAATATATCAGTGATTGCATTTAAAATCATATTGAAGAATTTGAACAAGTGCAGCAAGGGAATATATAGGGATAAAACACATTAAACATGTGCAGTATTCAACATTTGCAATATACGTGTGCAGTATTGAACATGTGTAGTATTGAACATGTGCAGTATACCTGTGCAGTATTGAACATGTGCATTTAAAAACCATATTGAAGAATTCGAACATGTGCAGTATACGAAGACAATGGTAAAACTCGACTTTGAAGCGGACGACAGCAAGAAATAAATATCAATGGAGGGTTATCAATAAAATAGGCAACAGAAATATTAACTGCAAATGAGATACTCTTAGGGTTTAGAGAATATTTGATTCTCATTTTAAAAAATTTTCATACCCAATTTACCCCTCACATTAAATGACGTGGGATTCAATTTTCAACAGAATTTTATATATTAATTAATAATTTCAATGATAAATGATTGGTTGTAAACGGTACCCAGGTACCCCAGTCTAACATGATACTCCATTGATCTTGAATCTATATATATATATATATATATATATATATATATATATATATAGACTAAGGATCTTTTGTGAACACTTTATTCGTTGTGAACAACCATAAAATAGCTTTTGAATCTTATGAATCTTGTTGAAAATACTACCGAACCCTTCTATTAACTCATTAATCTTATTGGATCCTATGGATTTTATTGAATCCAATTAATTTGTCGAATCTCATGAATCTTATGCATCTTGTGCATCTTGTTATAGAAACTACGTACTATGAACCTTTTGAATGTTCTGAATCTTAAATAGACACTTCTATGAACCTTTTGAATCATATGAATCATATTACAAACACTTGTTGATATATATGAATGATTATATGTATTTTTTTTATTTGTTCACAACGTTCACAACGAATAACTTGTTCACAATGGATCCTATCCCTATATATATATATATATATATATATATATATATATATATATATATATATATATATATATATATATATATATATATATATATATATATATATATATATATATATATACATACTTGTCAAATATATACTCAACAATTCTACAAATTACCATTTCCCTTCACCTTCCTGTGTGTTTTTTGGTCAACAAAAGCATGCACAAACTCCTTGCCTTAGTTTTTGCAAACCCTCACCCATCTCTCTCACTCCTCTCCTAGCTTTTATATATATATATATATATATATATATATATATATATATATATATATATATATATATATATATATATATATATATATATATATATATATATATATATATATATATATAAGGGCCGGACTAGCATATATATATTAAGAGCTATAACACACCCTCTCTTCACTAAAAAAGTGAAAATGTTTGATAATATAATGACATCAAGTTACATAGTATTTGTTGGTAAGCATTTGAAATGGGCACGGGATCTATTGATTTATCTGTGTTTCTTCAACCATCGCATGCAACTTCAAGTCCCCATAGGCGGCGTAAACAGCCGAGAGCATGGCGTTATCAGCAGGTTTCACCATAACAAAACCTGTAGTAGTGATGAGCCAATGGACTGTGCAGTATGCTTGTCGACGATCCAAGAAGATGACGAGATTAGTGTACCGAGATGTAAACATGTGTTTCACAAAGGCTGCTTAGATCGTTGTGTGGAGTATCGGCACACGACATGTCCCTTGTGTCGGGATGTGTTAGCAGGACCTCGTATGGTCTGTGAGCTGGGTCGGGAACTGCTGTGTTTTAGTTTTTGTTCTACTAGCGATGATGATGATGATTATGATAATGATAGATGGTGGATACGGTGAAAGATTAGTTTGCTAAAGATATAACTAATTAATTTGTATTTCCTTAATTGATCAGATTATGCTACAAATTAAGATCAAGTATCGTACGTACACTTAAAACTGTTGCCTATTGGTATACATTATATGTTCGTACTAAAAGATATATTCGGTTTCATGGAAATTAAGATTAACAGATGTACATAACTCGCGGCATAATGTAATTAACTTCCAAATATCAAGTAGTAAAAGAGTATCGATCGAGCTTTTTTATTTTTCGAGATTATGCCCGCCATTTCACATCGATTATTGGTTTCCTTAATTTTAGGCTTTTAGCTTACAGATTGGACTATTTTTTTTTCTTTGGATAATGCTTGGGGTGCAAATTAACAAATCTACATTTTTAAAGTGTAAAAACGCAAGCTTGATGAGTTAATTTCCTTCGTTTCAACTTTTATGTATAAAACTCAAACTTGACTCGTAAATGATCGATTCATGATTGGATACACTTTTTCCTCGACTCTTTATTTTTTATTTTTTAATTAAGTTGATTTGTTAAATTTTATATTATAATTATAATTACGTAATGTTAACGTACGATTAAGTTTAAACACGTGTGAGTCTAATTAAACTTAATCTCTAAAGATCAAACGCAAGCTTGCTATTAATTAAATGAGCCCTTTTAGTTTAGGTTCGTGCTAATTTAACTCAAGCTTTTAACAAGTTAATTAAGAATCGACTCACTTAGATCCCTATATATAGAAGCTATTATACGGTATGTGGGGACTTATTAACACATTTCTTGATCAGTTTGATTTTAGCTAGACGTACCGGCCGGCTTCTTGGTCGCCAACGTACATTAATTAAGTTTGTAATGTCAGTTCGATAGAGACCATCGCGATGGATCCACTGGATTAGTCGTCCTGCCGATCGAGCTCTTGGTGACGATGTGATATAATTAAACTGGGTTATGATTAATTGAACATAAACAAATCCGGATTGATATCCGAAATCTTGATTGATTTTACACACCGATACACAAAATCTAGTTTGACTTTGCATAATATTCTGAATATCCGACTTGATTTGATACAGGCCAATTAATTATCGAAACATGTGTACATTAATTCCCATTATTAAACAACCTAGAGATGATGGAATCTTTTAATTAGCTTTATATATTAAAGAACAAAGAGGATATATATAATTATAGGGAAAAAAAAAAAACAAACAAGACGAGTATATAGTACGTAAATGACTACACCATGAATACTTGATTGATCATTATTTGGAAAAGATATTAATGTTATTATTATTACTAGTTTATTAACACGCATTATATGCAGATATTTTTATTATATGTTTATATCCATTAAGCTAAAAAAATCTAGTGAAGTTGTTGCGATTTTAGAAGACTCATTATATTCTCAAAACTTATAACTATGATATTATATTAATAGATTTTTGCTTAAAAATAAATTGATTTAATTTTTTTTTATATAAATTAGATATGCATATTGACAAATGTTATAAGAAAAAAAAAGGTTATTACCAATATGGTTATTCTCTTGTTGGTATTAGGTTACTACTCATGTACTACATGAATTGAATTAATAATAATATTTATAATATATAATAATATAATCAGAGTTTATATAATTTTGATTAATTAATTATTAAGTTAGTTAAGCTAAATTTAATAAAAATGGATTTGATTTGATTTAAATTTAAATTAGATAGTAGTAATTAATGGCATGACAAATCGTTAAAATAACAAGTGACAAATTAAAAGAGAATGTGATCAGTGGTAAATTTTTGCTCATTTAATAGTATTTATATAGTTTTTTCTAGATTATAAAAAGTTACACATTTTTGTTTAACATTGTTTTTGGTTTTACAAAAAAAGGGTTTAATATGGAAAAAAACCAACCTATTTTCATGTTTTTTGCGATTTAATCTCTTTGTGTTATTTTTGTGGAAAAAAAATGAAAACATGTTAGTTTTAAAACAGTGGTAATCTAGAAAGCAAGGTCGATTATGAAATCTGATTTTCATAATCATATATGTCCTCTTTGTTCTTAAGGGATTGGACTGTTATTATACGTAAGACGGATGTTTTATTTTTACCTTACTTTTTGATAATCTAGAAATCCGGTTTTCGAAAAATTACCAATCTTTTGAATTCCATTTTACGAACTAAACGCCACCTAAGAGATTGGACTGCTTTTGAAACAACATTTTTTTTATAAATGGCTTGATCAACGAAAATCGTAAATATATTGTATTTTTACATAAATGACTTTTATTATAGTTTGATGTATGTTAGTTATATTTTTACTAATTAATATTTTATCGCACATTAAAATCATTTGAATGGATGAAATTTTATAATTTATTTATAAGTTTCTCATTAAATATATATATAAGGAGTTTACTATTAGTTAATATGACATATTTCAAGAATGCCAATAATATTTCTAAAAATATTAAGGGTGCTTTTAACTCGTAAATATATTTTAAAGGAGTTCAAATTGAAATTCCAATTCTTATAAATTGTTTGAAATTTTGGATAAAAAATATAAAAGATCAACTAATATTTAAATTTCGTGATTGAAGATTTCTTATCATTATTATAGTAATTTGTAAATAAATTTTGATTCACAACATTTTACAACTCATATTCTTAGCTGACTTAAATATCATGGCTTACACTACCTTATCCAGTGATCTAGAATTTTTTTTCATGATGACTCAACGTATTTAGGGTTGTTTAATAGTTAATAGTCCTTTACCGATGGCACTATTTATTTAAATTGTATTTCACCGGTCCTTAAACATAGATTAATAATGCTACGTATTTGACTTATTTGTTAAATTTTAGGGTTGTTTGATGGTTGGTTCAGATTACTTGTGTAAGGACAACTTCTAGCGGCCAAAAACTAAAAATTAAAATATAAATCAGTCTATTATTTTCTGTTGGTATGTTTTAATATAAGAATTAAGTAATTTTATTTTGGGTTTATTACGAAAAAAAACCAAAATGTTTTCATTTTTTTACGTTTTCGTCCCTTCATGTTATTTTTTTTTCCATAAAAGTCCTCAAGTTTTACTTTTCTTTTTGGTTTATTGAAATTTGGACATTAGAACCCGGTTTTTCAAAGTTTTAAAACCAGGTTCACAAATTATATCCGGGGTCTAATGTCCAAAATTTCACTAAACCAAAAAGAAAATAATAAGTTAAGGTTTTTTATAAAAAAAAATAACATGGAGGGACGAAAACGCAAAACACGTGAAAACATATTGGTTTTTTTCATAATAAACCCTTTTATTTTCTAAGCATATGAATTGATGAATAGAGAGTTCTTTTATTTCAGAAATATTCAATTGTTATGTTTAAGGTGGGCGTCCAACCTTTCTAAGCACTTGACCTCCTTCGAAAGGTTTTCTTCTTCAATAAAAGTTGACAGATCGATAACTCTTGAATGACTTCCATCTGATCTTTGTGAAGTTCCGGGAGGTATCACTATGGGTGTTCCGGCAAGAACACAACGTAAAAATCTCGAAATCGACTCGCTATTAATCGAGCTGAGCTCGAGCTACTCAAGTAGTAATTGAGTAGCCCGAGTATATATCAAAATAGTCTGCTCGATAGGCTCTGAAGCGTAATCAAGCCTAAGTGTACAAGTTTACATTTTTATCCTTCAACTTTATGTTATTTTATTTTTATCACTACTATGTAAATCAAACGATATAATTTCAAACCTAAAATTATATTCTTATATTTGCACTCTTCTTGTTTGTTGTTAGGATAAAGTCAGATTTAGTTTTTTGTAAATATATTTTGGTTTTTTTTTCCGAACTTAATCAAGCCAAGCTTGATAGTGTCGAGTAGTTTATCGAGCCGAGATTGAGTTTCAAAAATTAGGCTTGATCGAGCTCGAATTGAGTTTCGAGCTTTGTGATACTCGCCTCTATACTCAGTTACATCCCTAGATGGCTAGATGACACTATTAAATCCATTAAAAAAATATTACAATATTTTTTTATTAACTCACCGGTGGCATGTGTGTATATACCACTTGCTCCCAAGTAGATATTGAGCGTTAAAATCAAGATAATATATCCCTCAAAATTATTATACGAACCAAACACATTCTAATATTAAACATCCAAGAATTAGTAAATATTTCAAAACCAAAATTAAATTGTTAAGTCGTAAGAGACTTACGTGTATTTGGTCATTTCTAAATGATTTTATTTTTTGATTAATCTGTAAAAATAATTGGATAGATAGTGAAGAAACACCACATCCACATGAAAAAATAAATTATAAAAATAGTAGCTGTTGCTGTTGTTATAATGGATAACAAGAAGCACATGTTGCATCATGTCATAAAGGCAATCAACTTTTCTCATTTTCTCAATTAAGTCCTTAAATTTTTTTTACAATTGTTTAAGTCCCTAGACTATGTTTGTCTTTTTCAAAAGTATATAATTTTGACCGGCTATCAGATTAGCTAGTAAAATCAACTGATAAAACAAACATGTTTAGAGACTTAATCGCTGAAATATGAAAAGATGACGATTTTTTTACAACATTAATCAAGTGAAAAAACTAATATTACTTGTTTGGTAACCGGTCAAACAGATCAAATATACAATTTTGAATAACATTAAAATAGTTTAGAGAATTAAACAATAAGAAAAAGAAGTTTAGGGACTTAATCAAAAAAATAAAAAAAAAAGTTAGATGAAAATTTTTTAATATTAACCCATTCATAAATAGACATTTTTACCAACAAGTAGTTGCATCCTCATGTATCATATATGTATATACCACACGTGCTTCTCTCCAAAACCATGGTTTCAAACTTTCAATTTCACCACGTTTGGACTTTGGACGACAACCATCCGCACTACTCTATTATTGGAGATTCCCTTTTTGGAGAATTCCATGTCTTTTTTTAAATTGTTCTGTGGAGACCTTTTAAGAGTTTCTAGAAGCTTTTATTTTGAATAAGTTTTACCAATAAAAGCTTTATTTGAAAGAATACATAAAACTTTTATTTTCTCAAAAATAAGCTTTTTTTATAAAAAGCTAGTAGAAGTAGCTTTTGAAAAGCTATGGAGCTTTTAGTCAAACATATTTACTTTTTTACCCTTCTATTAATCATAAACTACCACCTTTAATTAATATAAATGCCCTTTACGTAATTTAATACTAAAAATACAGTTATAACTACTTTTACTGAACACATTTATAAAATTAAAAACTCCAGCTCTTTTAAAAAGCTACAGCTCTCAAAAGATTCAGCTACAAAAAGTTCTACCTCTTTTAAAAACATAAAGCTATAGCTAGTTTTGCCAAACATACCTCTAAGTTTGCATCCGGGATGAGCTCGATTTTAGGATCTAACCCGAAAACCAAAAATGTCTAGATGTCAGTTACGAGAACCAGACCGTTATAAACTAATCGATTCCCGTTAGGTTCCATACCCGAATGACCCGAAAATATTAAAAAAAATTTATAGCTTTTATCAACATTTCTCAAACAAAACATTATATTTTTTTCAAAACCCAAAAAAGTACCAATTTTTACATATAAGCATAATCTAGTGTGTTTCATGGTCATGGATATTTTAAATACATAAATTGGTCATGAATTAATACATATTTAAAGTGTGTTCCATGGCCATAGAAATTTCAAATCCATAACCAAATTTTTTATACAAATGACAATAAAAAATTTAGAAAATCCATGGTCATAGAAACTTCAAATCCATAACAAATTTTGTTTATATAATCGACGATCAATAAAATAGATTATCTATGACCATGGAAACTATAAATCCATGACCAATTTTTTTTTTATTTAACTGACTTTTGAATTTCGGACTGTCTCTGAATTATTGGAATTATAGGAACTGATCCGGCCTGAAAATAAAGCGATTCGGTCCGGTTTGGTTTCTGGTTTCGTTCGGTTCAGGTAATCCGATTTTTTTGTTCATCCCTAGATTGCATATTTAATTTTGTATTGCGGAAAGAAGTTACAATTTAAAATTTTTATAATCATTTAAAATTACAGATTACAAAGATATACGATAATTAAGTACTATATTTTCAACACCTCATAAACCACCATGCCGACCTTCCAAACACACTAAAAAAAAGATAAATTTTAAATTTATTTACATCAAATTTCATTTCAAGCTGACGAAAGCTTTAATTTTTTTTTTTTTTTTTTTTTTTTGTATTCAAAACTAACCCTGGTTCATTGGAATCTTTGTGACACAATTCAATAACCACCATAATTCTTTAAAAGGCTTTTTTTTTTTAAAAAACATTCCAAAGCATTTTCAGTATGATGAACTTCATTGGTATCTTTTTAAGAGTTCATACAACAATACTAAGAACGTTAATATGATGATTAAAAATTTTAAACAATTTTTTCTATTAATTTCACACAATTTACTAAGGGTGCCAGAATGTAAATAATTTTATCTAATTTCATATTTTTTTTATTAGCATGATGAGATGAAATTATTTTCTCTCAACTTATTAGGAATAATGTTGGAGACATTTCGACTTAAAGGTTCAAGTGTTTATAATTTTCATTTCAATAATTTGTCCATTTTCATAACAATTAACAATTTACGTCAAATTCTAACAAAAACAAACCCAACAAAACATATTCTATGTTCTAACTTTAATACACAATAATTTTATCAGATGTGAATTAACCCTAGCATTAAAGATAAATATTTAACCCCAGGAAATAAATCTGAACTTAATAACACAAACAATAAACAATTTAGCACCAAATATAATAAGAAAAAACTATAATAATAATAATAATAATAATAATAATAATAATAATAATAATAATAATAATATAATGGGCTCATATTAATTAATGGGCTGAAATTAGTTTTGGAAGTTAAGTTGGTGGTGATGCATCTAAAAACATTTTTTTAAGGACACCTAACAAACATTTTCATAACCTAGCTTCTATACTTTGATTATTTGTTAACGGTTATATAATATTCGATTATTTATTCATGATTACATATAATATAATAAACCATCAGGGCTTGCCCTGGTGGCCACCACCAAAGGTGGGGAGGCTTGCCTCTAGGAGAGGTCACGGGTTCAATCCCTGACATTGGTGAATCTAATCTAACTTTGGGTGTAATATTAACAACTAACTAGTCTTTCAAAAAAAAAAAAATATAATATGAAAAAAGAAAAAAACTACAACTCATTCTGATTTTCACTTTTTCTAAATGAAAAAACTACGAATCATCATGTTTTTAGTTTTTCCAAAAAAAAAATAATAATAATACAATCCGTTCAGTTTTTAGTTTTTTTTCAATCTAAGAGGGTCATATTTTTTTTATTTGAAAAACTAAAAATCAAAATGGGTAATAATATTTGTCATTCGGAAAAACCATAACCACAATTATTCATAGTTTCTTTTATTCATAGATGCTAAAAAAATGAACGGGACGCAATTTCTTGGTTAGCAAAAACCGAAGTGGTTCATAGTTTTTTGTTTCAAAAATCTAAAACTAAATGGTTTGTAGTTTCGTATGGAATTAAAAAGTCGAATGATTTCCGTCTTTCCATTTAGGAAAATTAAAACCCGAATGCGTTCGAATACTTCAGAATTTGGTTGTGAATCTTTTGACCCATTCACGTTTTTAGTTTTCTAGCATGAAAAAAATGGTTAATATCGAAAAAACCCCATAAACATTCCTTATTTTTGTGATTAAGTCCCTAAACATTTTTTCTGATTGTTTAAGTCCCTTAGCTATTTTTGTCTTATTCAAAAAACTCACTATATTTACATGTTTTAGCGATTAAGTCCCTAAACTTTGTGTTTTATTGGTATTGTTTTACATACTCATCCGATAGCCAGTCAAAAACATATCATTTTGAATAATACAAAAATAGTTTAGGAAATTAAATAATTGGAAAAAAAGTTTAGGGACTTAATCGTGAAAATGAGAAAAGTTTATAGGGTTTTTTCAATATTAACCCTGAAAAAAACTACAAATTATTCAAATTTTTAGCCTTCTTTAATGGCAAAAACTAATGCCCCTATTATTTTTAAGATTTTTTGAACAAAAAAACTATAAACCATTCCAGTTTTTAGTTTTTTCTAACGAAAAAATTGAGATCCATTCATTTTTGTTTATAACAACAATAAAAAATTGTTAATTATTCTTGTTATAGTTTTTCCGAATGAAAAATAATGCAATACATTTCGATTTTTAGTTTTTCAACTATAAAATTATGACCTATTTATATTGAAAAAACTAAAAAACCAAAATGGTTCATATCTTTTTTGTTCAAAAAACTAAAAAATAGTATCGTTTGTAGTTTTTCTCGTTTGGAAAAACTAAAAATTTGAATGAGTCTAATTTTTTTGTTCATTTTTATATAATCATAAATAAATAATCGTGTATTATATAACTGTAAATAAATAATTAGTATAAATATTAAAATTTATAAGGTTATGAAAAATAAAAATCGTAATAAATAAACTTAGTAAAATTAAAAATATCATAGTAATAATATAATTAAATAAAATTTGAATAAATAAATAATAATAATAAATTAAAAACTATAATTTTTCACCACAATATTTGATAACTTTAATTGAGTTTACTTTGGTGTTTATGAAATCTTAGAAAAACATAAAATATTGTTAGTATAAACGATAAAAATTACAAATGTCAATGTTATTAATGATAAAAAAAATAGATAATGTTATTATCAATGATAAAAATGACAAAAAAATATTACCATTTTTTGTTATTTTCTCTATTATTTATGATGTAAATTTGTAATATAAATACAATATGCTAAATTTACATTTTTTTAAAACAAAGATAAGCCTGAAAAAGACTAAACCAGTCTCGATTAAGAGCGGTTAAGATCGATCGGGCTTAAATGAACTCAAAATTTTTCAATAAGGACTAGCCAATCGGGACCGAGTTCTTTTTACGATCAATTAGTACCTGACTTTTTAGGCCCGAGCCTAATATTAGTTAAGAGGGTGTTTGGATTTGCGTTTGAAAAAATATACAGTGTTATGGAAACTAGTAATCAGATAATTGTATCAACAAAAAATGATGTAAGAAATTTAATTGGTTTAGCTTCTGTTGTTTGATATCACAATAATCAAATAATCAGATTTTATAGTGTTTGGATTTACGTTTTAGCTTGTAAAATGACCAAATAATAACTTATTAAGCAAATAAGCTACGTTTGTTAATTTATGAAAAAGCATGATATGATTAATTTTAAATGTAAATAATCAATTATTAATGAATACAATCCAAACATTTTATGCTAATTAGTTACGTTATTGTAACATAATAATCAAATAATATCAATCATAACGTAAAAGTAAACATCTTCTAAAGCCCTCCAATATGCATCTCTGTTTTTGTTAAATTTAATTGAGTTTGTATTATTTTTATGGTTTAAAAATAAAAATAATCCGGGACAATAAATGGGACTTTTATCCATACCAAATGTATGGTCCGATTTTCAATCCTTCATTTTTTTTCGTTTTTTTTTTCTGACTGGTCAGGACTTGGGTTTCGGACATGACACTTTCCTACATACATCACATAAAAGTCATATACCGACAAAAAAGACCGTTCAAAACAGAATAAGAAGTTGTTTGGATTTACATTTGAAAAAATACTCTAAAGGAAATAACAATAATTGGCACAAAATAGGTTTTCAGGAACAAGATGGATGAGCAAGGTCATGTCATTAGAAATAAGGCAAGACTAGTTGCTAAAGGCTACAGCCAAGAGGAAGGCATTGACTAATATTTTATGTTATATTATGATGTTCATATTTTCTAGTCTATTTTATATTTTGAAATCGCAGAATCGGGTAAAAATGAAACGCTCAAGACGAGAAAGAAGTTAATCTCTTTCATCATACACATCTCAATCTTCGACTCTGTGAGGTCTGAGAAGCTCTTACAAAACTCAGGGTTTGTAGATCCAAATAGACAGCTACCATTCTTCATCTACTCAGCAGTAGCTGGACCTTCAAGCTGCTGTGGCCTTTCTTCAAATAATTGTTCAAAATGCTCCATGGTCTCATTAATCTCTAATAATTCATGTCTAAGAAACATGAAATCAGAGTGTTGAAGCTTTAGATAGAAGACATATTGGTCCCATCGAAGAATCCGGTTTATACATGTCTAGCATGTACAAGTCATTCTTCCTTGGGGCGCTCAGCCTCGTCAAAATTAGCCTTCCATCAAAGGCATTCGCGAATCATGTGGCCCACATAACCACGTTCCCGACAACTAATCACCACATTGGACATCTAGGTCGAAATAGCATAGAACAAATTCGATTTTTAACTAAATTCTAATATTGGTTCGAATTTGTCTATAAATTCGAACAGAACATTAATTGAGGCTGCCAGAACAATGTTAGCTGATTCAAAACTGCCAATGACTTTCTGGGCAGTAGATACTCCTGAAGACCTCGTGGTCGATTGTTGGGTATTCTGATCTCTCGAGGGCTTCCGGTAGTCTTTGGCAAAGTGGTCAGCTTTGCCCCTGAAGGTTTGGATTTCCGAAAATACATATCCGGATCCTGTACCTGGTCATAATCCCGTTCCTTCTTCAGCAATTCAAAGTTGTAGGCCCTCAGCGTTCCTATTTGGGTCATTTTTTCCTCGAATTGTTTAAATACGGCCCTGATTTGTTTATTTTTTGTGTTTTGCGGGCTTGTTTTAGACCATAGAGAGCTTTGTCCAACTTATAGACAAAACCTGGATGTTGTTCACTTTCAGATAACATGATAGTCTACGTAGATTAGATGATAGTCTACGTAGATTACATGATAGTCTACGTAGATAATCACATATAGTCTATATAGATTATCATATATTGAACATTTGTGATATGTATCCATAACCACCAGAACCTGGTTACCGACAACATTTTGTTGTAGTGTTTCGTCAAGTTTGCCGACGAGTGTTTAAACAAGTCAAAGGCTATTACTTGACTAACCAACAAAAGAAAGGTGATAGATGAATCTATCAATGTCACCTTTGAAGAGTCCAAGAATGCTTCCACCAAAGTCTGCCCCATCAGCCTCTGTGGCTGAGGGGGAGCAGGCTTTCCACCCTGTTGAAAGGAAGGCAAAACAAAGAAAGGGTATTTCGAGATGAAATGACTAAAGCAAAGGCGTTTTGAAAACTAATAATTAGATAATAGCTGTAACAAAAAGTACTGCCAGGAATGTAGTGTTTTGTTTAACTTTTGCTGTTTGTTATCGTAATTGTCAAATAATCAGTTTTTAAAGTGTTTGGATTTGCGTTTTAATATGTAAAATGACCAAATAATCACTTATTAAATAAATAAACTACAATTTTTTAACTTATGAAAAAGTGTGGTAAGATTAATTCCAAACGCAAATAATCACTTATTAACGTATGCAATTCAAACACTTTAAACCAATTATTTATGTTATTGTAACGTAATAATTAAGTTAAGGGTAAATTACAAATTTCGTCTCTGTGGTTTATAGCAAATTACGGATCCCGTCCCTTTATAGAAGAAATTACAAATTCGATGTCCGTGGTTAACATTTTGTTACGGATTTGGTCCTTTGACCGGTCATTTTTTTTAAAATGACTATTCTACCCTTGAGATTATTATAAAAATAGGCAATGAACTTCTATTTCATAAAATCAAACAATAAAAGTAATAAAAGTAAATCCTAAATATTTTTTTTTACCTTAATTATAAACAAATCTCTCTCTCTCATAACTCTCTCTCTCTCTCTCTCTCTCTCTTGTTATCTCCCTTATGAAGTCGCCTCGTTGGCCACCAGCCACCACACCGGCCATCGTCTGCCACCGGCCACCCTGGTTTTCTTCTTTCTTTAAAGTCGAAAACTTTGTTCCAATGTCATTCTCTAAATCGCAGCTCTTTGCTCTGCATTTCAGCCAAATCGAAAACTTTCACCGAGTATTTGCGTCGTGCAGAGGAGATCAGGTAGGGTGAAAGGGTGGTGTGATTGTGAGGGAGAACACGACGACGAAGAATCCATTGGTAAGAAGATAGAATTACTGTCAGGGGATTGAGATTGTTGTTGTTATGAAACCATTCATGGTTTTATTTGTTGAGAGAGAGAGAGAGAGAGAGAGAGAGAGAGAGAGAGAGAGAGAGAGAGAGAGAGAGAGAGAGAGCTTTTATCATTTTTTATTTTTGTTTTTCAATTTTGTAAAATAAATAAAAGTTCATTACTTATTTTTATCATTTAATGAAGGGTAAAATTGTCATATTTAAAAAAATAACTGGTCAAATGACTAAATCCGTAACAAAATGTTAACCACAGAAATCGAATTTGTAATTTCTTCTATAGAGGGACGGGATCCGTAATTTGCTATAAACCACAGGGACGAAATTTGTAATTTACCCTTAAGTTAATAATCTCATTCATAACGCAAAACCAAACACCATCTAACAATCAACTCCAAAAACGCATTAAATAATTTCCTATAGGCAACCAAAAAAAATATCTTAGATGTATGCTCACCGTCAAACAGATCAAATTAATTTTTGTAGCTACAAGACCTAGGTTTTGATTCGATTGTTTCAATGGACGAATTAACATGTCTTCTGATTAATCATTCGTGAAAATACAAAAAGTTTTTTAGACAATAATTAATTATTAAAAGGGATTGGAATTGAATGATTAAAAGAACTTAATGACTCATTGTTATAAAATGGTCTTCAAGTTCCCAACAATAGTCCATTGAAAAAACAAAAATAAAGAAACTTCAAAACAAGGATACAATCGATGTATATGGAAAACTTTAAAACCAAAGAAGAACCATGAGTTTCAGAGAAAAATATTTATTACATGACAAATTTTTACAAAAACATACACTATTTTTCAAGCTACCTCCAATTAGACTCACACTTTCTAAAGATTTGACTGACTCCCCTCTACACTCTAGAGAAAGAAATAAAGAATCAAATACGTAGGCGACGTTTGGTTTACAGAATGTTTGTTGAATGAATATAACGTGTCGAATAAATGGAATTCTGGAAGGAATTAAATTTTTCAGAATTTAGATACTTGTTACTTGACATAATGATATGAATGAAATGAAATTCAAATTCAAAAACTTGTTGTTTTAAGTTTGGTTTGTAAATTTTTCAAAGAAACTTGAATATGATTATCACAAATGATCGGATAAGATATTTAAAAACCACGAGTATTTTTTAAATTTTTTTCTTCATAAAATCATAAAACAAATGTCCTAAAACGATAACCTTAAACATCGATATTTACTACATAGCCAAAATAGTATCTGATGATGTACAATCACTACTTTAAACATTTGTTTATATATTCATGGTTGGTTTCATCTATTATTTCTTGAATATCACATGACCTATTTTCGATGGCCCTATCTTTTCAGAAAACAATACACAATTCCTGAAAGTAGGTTAAATATGGGGTACGATGGGATGTTGTAGCATATTAGATGAGATAGGATCTGGTGGGGTTATGGTAGGATAGGTGTCGTGTAGGGGCGTCATAGGTGGGGTAGAATTGAGTAGGGTGAGGTGGAGATAGGGTGGGTCAAAAGTGGGGTTGAGACAAGGTATGGTAGGATGAAATAAAGTAGGATGAGTGTGTCTAATGTAAAGGAATGAGTGGATGTGATAGGTTTGATTAGTGAATACATTGACGGTAAAGTTAGGGTAAGTTTAGTGGAGTGGAGTAAGGTCAATGTAGAGTACGGTATGGTAAGGAGGGGTGATGTAAGGGGTGGTGTAGTTTAGAGTGGGTAGGTGTAGGATATGTGTGGGATGAGATATTATGGGGGTAAGATGGTTAGGTATCCTGCATGGGTGGGTGAGTGGAGTGGGTGGTGCATGATTGGGTAATGTAGGTGTGGTAAGATGGGGTTATGGTGCATAAGGTTAGGTTGGGTAGGGCAGGGCAGGGCAGGGTAAAGGTATGAATATAGTTGGATTAGATAGAATGTGTATGTGTAATATAGGAGATGTGATAAGATATGATGGATTCGAATGGGGTGTGTGGATGGGTGTGTTGTAACATGTAATGGTAGAAAGAGATATGTTAAGTTTGGTAGCTGAGTAGGTTGATGGTAAGGTAGAGTGAGATGAGATGTGGTCGATATTGTAGTACGAGTTGAATAAGAAAAACATGTCATGAGAATGAAATGTTTATTCCTTGATCACGTACCCCTATGGAAAACACATTTATTAAGAGGATGAATTGTTTTGATTGAAAGAGAATTGATATTCCATGCAATCTGACAATCAAACATGTCATCAAAATGAAATGTTAATCCTTCAAAATTTGTGAATCAACTACCTTTTAAAATGCATTTCATTGGAAAACTTTTAAACCAAAACGTTAGGCTCTTTTTATAGGCATGAAAACCATTTCACCTTTTATCTTTCTATCAACATGAGACAAAATCAATCTTTTATGTTAGTCGTGAAACTCAAAACTCATAATTCTGTAATCATGGATTTTTCAACAAATACCATCTATCTATACTATTAAAAGAGTAACTATACTCATTTCTGGTGAAGCCACGTGTCGTCACCATGAATCGACACGTGGCATTTATAGATTTTAAAAATAATAAAGAAATTTAAATCAATTCTATCCAAATCTAATATAATCTACTTTTAGATTCAAATCAAATCAAATCAAACAAAATCTAATACTCTGCTAATTTATTAATTAATTCTATTCAAATCTAATATAATCCACTTTTAAAATCAAATCAAACAAAATCTAATAATCTACTAACTTATTAATTATAAAATAATATAATAAAAGTTTAAAAAATACATAAGAAAATAATTACTCTTCATATATATTTAGAAATATAAAAAAATTGATAGGTCATAATAAAAAATAATATCATCTTATATACTTTTTTTTAAAAAATAATATTTATATCTTTATCTTTGTATTTATTATATTTTATATATATTAAAAATATTCGCGTAATGTGCGAGTAATAAACTAGTATAGAATTAAAGAAGAAAAAATCGACTTCTTTTATTTTGTTATAAGCTAGATTTAATCATCCAAGTATTATATTTCTCATCTTCCATGATATAATTAAAAAAAGGAACGATTTTTCCTCATTTCATTATTCTTGGTTTCTCACCAAATCAAACGTCTCATAATCTATCTATCTATATCTATCTATACTATTAAAAGAGTAACTATACTCATTTCTGATGAAGCCACGTGTCGTCACCATGAATCGACACGTGGCATAAATAGATTTTAAAAAGAATAAAGAAATTTAAATCAAATCTATCCAAATCTAATATAATCCACTTTTAAATTCAAATCAAATCAAATCAAACAAAATCTAATACTTAACTAACTTATTAATTAAATCTATCCAAATCTAATATAATCCACTTTTAAATTCAAATCAAATCATATCAAATCAAACAAAATCTAATAATATACTAACCTATTAATTATAAGGTAATATAATAAAAGTTTAAAAAATATATAAGAAAATAATTATTCTTCATATATATTTAGAAATATACAAAATTAATAGGTCTCATCTTATATACTTTTGTTTAAAAAATAATATTTATATCTTCATCTTTTTATTTATTATATTTTATATATATTAAAAATATCCGCGTAATACGCGGGTAATAAACTAGTATATTAATAAAAGAAAATCTGTCATGCCACGTGTCATTACCTCATCTCTCTAAATTTTTGATTTCCCATCTTTTTTCCATAATTAGATTTTTAATTTTACTAATTCATTATTAAGAATATTTATGGAATCTAATTCAAATACCTTAATAATTAATTCATACGGTTAAAAAAGGAAATATTTTAAATATTCTAATATTAATCTAAATTTATTTTTAAATAACTTTTTAATTGATTTTTAAATAACTTTCATATTTAACTACTAATGTTAGCTAACTATTCATTTTTTTATATATTTAAAAAGTAAAAATAATGCAATATAGAAAATAAGTTGTTTTATAATTTTTTTCTAATCTTAAAATTTTTTAAATTGTATTCTATGTAAAAAGCAAAATTTTAGTTTTTTACTTAGAGATAAAAAACTAAAAATACAAAGTTTTAAAAAGATGAGACACGATAAATACTATTCATACATATTTAGAAATAGAAATTTTTTAATTATTCTTAATAACAAAAGATAATATTATTATCGTATTTTTTTAAAAAAAAATAAACATTTTTGTATGTAATTGACATTTTATGTAGATTTTTAGTAAACATTTATTTATAAAATATCCACATAATACGTGGGTTAATAACTAGTTTATTAGATATTTGTAGACAATTAATTAAAAAGTTGTCAAATAATGATAGGAGAAGAATTAATAATAGAGTACCATATATGGTTGCCTCACTTCGCTTCACCTTCCTAATTATGCTTTTTAGTCTTCCAAAACACTGACCAAATTTGTCACAATAACTTTGCACGATCCTGCTATATATATATATATATATATATATATATATATATATATATATATATATATATATATAATACCTGCAATCATCATATCATTGTTTAAATCCATATATATTTCACATTCCTCTCTCTCTCTCTCTCTCTCTCTCTCTCTCTCTCTCTCTCTGTAAAACTTGAAAATATGTTTCCTAAACTAATGACATGGAATGATATTGCATCAGTTGGAACCATTCTCAAACGGGCATGGGATCTCTTCGCCTATCTGTGTTTCTTCCACCATTGCATTCAAATCGATGTTCCCGTAAAAACTGGTCAGGAGCTTGCTGCCGCCAGGTTTCACCACAAGACCAAGGGATGTTCGTCCGAGCCAGTGGACTGTGCAGTTTGCTTGTCGAAAATCGAAGAAGATGACGAGATCAGAGTGCTGAGATGTGATCATCTGTTTCACAAGGACTGCTTGGACCGTTGTGTGGAGTATCAGCACACGACGTGCCCTTTGTGCCGAGATGTTCTTGCAGGACCTCGAATCGTTTGTGAGCTCGGCCGGGAACTGCTTAATTTTGGTTTCTGTTCTATCAGTGGGTCAAGTGATGATGATTATGGTACGTGGTGGATCCGGTGAATATATATATCATGTTCATGTACATTTGATTAATCTGCATGATTTATATTATTTTTAGATTTAGATCGGGGGGTAATTAAACCGTCCAAATAAATTATTAAATTATGTATAATAGATAGATCATATATCGATGTAAAAACAAAAAAAGATCCTAGCGCTAGTAAATATCAATAAATTCGGAAGCAACATTCTTACATCAATTAATTATTTGGGTTGATTTTATTTGAATACATATAAATTAAATACAAAGTGGTGGAATTAAAGAAATATAGAAAATGAAAGGTGATGATCATGACAAGCAGATGCAATAAATAATTATTAATTTTAATTAGTTTCATTTTATTTGAAGTATATAAATACATCATGCAATCCGCGTTTGTTTATTTAATTTACATGTACATACTGAGGATTGATCTACAAAATCAGAGTTCTTTACACATTGACTCCCAAAATTTGAGTACAATGTTGCATACACAAACTAACTATCAGTTAACTGATCGATGAATGAAAGAGATCGATGATCGATACAAGCGACAAAATTTATCATTTTTATTAAAACATCGTGATGTTGAAATCAAACGAAATTAACTATTAATCATATCATTTTAGTATTTTTACCATGATGTAAATTAATTAATTAAGGCGACATTTTATTTTTTGAATTGTTTTTGAATAAACTATATTTTGCTAATGAATTATTATATTTCATCATTAAATTGAATTTTTTTCCCTTAATTTGATTATTGAACTCATCTCATATTATGCTCGTATCAAACCATAAATCCAAATGTAGGACTCATTCTCAAAAGCTAACTTGAATGTTTAGAGGACACCTAGACTTATAAACTACCAACCAAACTTATATTTGGCGGATGCGAGATCGTAACAATCTATATATATATATATAGACTTACAAATTAAGGTGTCCATACCTAAACTAACCACAATCGTTTAAGGGAAAGTTGTGATACCAATTGGTAGGGAAACCAAAGCAATTTATAGATTATCGATTGAGTTTACGAGAATAGTTAGTTGTTAATACCTAATTCTAACTTCTCGAGTTTACCTTAAATTGGTTGCGAGATATTTACTCATTTTGTTTTTTGATGACTAGAGAAAACTCATCCAAATCAAATTTGTGCGGTTCGCTTCCCACCATCAATTTTTTCATTCTTCCTGCCATTGATATATGAGGAAGATTTCAGATAAACAAGCAATATATAGCAGAGTTGTTGATGAGTATTTTTGTAAATTCTATAATCATATGTAGTTGATATTATCTTTAGGCTTGGCAAAAAAACTCATCCCCGACGGGAAATCCGTAACTCGACCCCGATTTGACTGGGGATGGGGATGGGGACGGGGAATCCCCGATTTAAAATAGTGGGGATGGGGCGGGGATGGGAGACACGTAAATCCCCTACCCCGACCCCGGTTATAAATTATGTTTTAATATAAATTATTATATATATTTAACTTTACAATGTAAATTATTCATTACATTTTATATAATATATTAAATATCATTGTATCTGACTTTTCTATTGTTTAAAAAACTATTGTTTTTTCTCATTTATTGATTTTATAAATTATTTGCGTACATTTCTTTGTTTTAGTTTTATTATAAATTATACATTATATATGTAAATAACTCAATTATGTTTGAATTAATTTGTTTTAAAGTTTATTTACATGTATTTTTCTACTAAATTACTATTTATAGTTTAAACTTAAATAATTTTTAAAACTTGAAAAATCGGATTCCCCGATGGGAATCCCCGATCCTCGATTGGGACGGGGATGGGGATAGAAACTCGATCCCCGACGGGGATAGGGTCGGGGATGGGAAAGATGATTAAGAAGCGGGGATGGGGATGAGAACTGAGATACCCGTTCCGCCCCACCCCATTGTCATGTCTGATTATCTTTCACTCTCTTTCTTCTCATATGTGGAAAGATTATGGGGGAAAAAACTCCCAATTTTCCCTCCTAATCTTATCCTTTCTTTTCCTAAAATTTGTAAAAAAAAAAACACAATCAGTTTTTTTGTTTCTCTCATATTCCCTTGCTTTCCACAACTTTCTTTCATTTTTATAAGTTGGAGAACACAATGTGAAGATTGGGAGTATGTGTGGCCTCCTAAAGTTGATGCCCATGAAAAGTTCTTGTAACAGTACTATAGGTTATGTTTTGATTATGTGACATCAAATTAACAATACGAAATAAACGAAAGTAATTAGTTTGATGGTTAAAAATAAAGACTTTTAGTATGTGTTTATTTTATTACACACCAAACATTATGCATCGATCAAGCATTTGATTAAATTCCTAGGATATTGATTCACTATTTGTAAATCATATTGCAAGATGGACTTGATTAATGATTGATGATGCAAAGAAATAGACTTTTACTATTGACGTAGAAGTTTGAGAGAAAAATATATAGATGGTTGCAATATTTACGACATTTCGTGCTTATGAATGGCTTCAGCCGTACGTGTAAGCGCTTTTAAGTATCTTACATACGATTGATTATATATGAGTAATGTACAAGGAACCATGCATTAATTACAACTTATAATTACGTCAAACATTAGAGGATTGGATGAACAAATTGTTGAATATCAACCCGGCCATTTGATTGTGGTACGCAGTGCATTTAGAATGGATTCAGTTGTATTCATGATGTTATGTTGAGAACGTACTATAGAACATATCAACATATCAAATTATCGTTTGTTGTTAAATTGAATGGTAGCTAGCTAGAATGCTAGTTGGTCGATCATTTAGAAATTGAATATATTTGTATGCATTTCAGGTGTTAATTAGACGTGTCTATCACGAACAATGTGGAGCACTTAATTGTAAGGTTCATTGGAATCCGAAGGAATTGGAGGGGAAAATAATCTAATTCCAGTCAATTCATGTATAAAAAGGAATTGGATTCCATCAAAATTGAAATTTTCCAATGAATGAACGACTATAACATTTCTTCACACTATGGGTGGAATTAAATTCGTGTCTCTCACCACCCACCCACCTCTAACCCACCTACCCCAATCCTACCTATGCTATCCAACCTACTCTTACATACTACCCACCATACCTACCCCTACCTACCTACCTACCCAACCATCCATACCCATCCACCCTACCCTACCCCATCCCACCCACCTCTAACCCACCTACCCCAACCCTCCCTATGTTATACAACCTACTCTTACCTACTACCCACCATACCTACCCCTACCCACCTACCCATCCCTCATCCATCATACGTTACCCACCCCACCCACCTACCCTACCTACGCTATCCAACCTACTCTTACTACCCACCATACCTACCCATACCCACCCACCCATCCCTCATACACCTTACCCACCCTTCCCTACCCTATCCAACTCATCCTATTCCTATTTTATAGACTTATCCACCTCTACCCACCCTACCCTATCCCATCTCACCCACCTCTACCCACCTACCTCTACCTTACTCATGTTGTCCAACCTACTCTTACCTACTACCCAGCTACCTACACCTACTCATCCTTCATCCATCATACGTTACCCACCCAACCCACCTACCCTTACCCTACCTACGTATCCAATCTACTCTTACCTACTACCCACCATACCTATCCCTACCCACCCACCCTACCCTACCCTATCCATCTCATCTTATTCCTACCTTAGAGACTTATCCAGCTCTACTCATCCATCCCATCCTACCCTACCAACGATTTATGAAATTGGATTCTAATTTTATTTTTAGTCAATCAAACATGATTTGGATTTCAATTCCAATTCCTTACAATTTCCAATTATTTAACAGATTTCAATTCCTTTTAAAACATTCTGCGAGTCAAACGTCACCTAAGACATTTGTTTGACATTGGCTGATCAGAACTGAAAAGATGTTGTGTATATGAGAAAATGTTTGTCTTAATTATATGATACATTGTACAATGTGTGTTTTTGGACTAAAACAACACACATGTCATGAGAACTCTGCAGTCAAACGTGTTTGGAACTACACACTACAAGAAAATAGGGTTTTAGCGGCGACAAAGGTCGCTGCTAATGCCTATAGTTGTCGCTGCTAATGCCTTTAGCGGCGACATGTCGCGGCTAAAAAGTCGCTGCTATTGCTTTAACACTAAAAGTCGAGTGTCGCTGCTATTTGTGTCGCTGCTAAAGCCTGTCGCCACTATTGCCTATTGTCGCTGCTAATAGCGTCGCTGGTAATACTTATATTTTTTTTTAAATATTTTTTTAGTAATTAATAATAAACCTGCTATATTTAATATATATATATATATATATATATATATATATATATATATATATATATATATATATATATATATATATATATATATATATATAAAAACAAACAACGTACGTTACAATAACGTTTGTTACATAATTAGCTAAAACACTAATAATCTAATCGTCATCTTCGTTGTCGTCGTTGTCTTCATCATGCTCGTCGTTATCGTTTTGAGTGCTGAACTTTCGATAGAGTTCCATCATCGCATCTTTAAATTGAGGGTTGTTATAGACAGCATCGAAATTTTCCGGCTACAAAATATATACATATATACATTAGCTCTCATCGAAATTGGTGTATAAGAACTAGATATAACTAATATCAGCCCATCATCATCAATTACAAGTATATATGTCTCATACTAACTTATCAAGACTCGTTACAACTGTTTATAGCAAATACCGAGTTATACATACTCATCATGGCGTATAAGAACTAGATATAATTAAAACAACCTATCATCGTCAATTACAAGTATATATGTCTTATACTAACTTATCAAGACTCGTTACAATTATTTATAGCAAATACCGACTTATACATAACCATAATGACGTGTAGCAAGTAGATATAATTAATACCGACCCATCATCATCAATTACAAGTATGTATGTCTCATAATAACTTATCAAGACCCGTTACAACTATTTATAGCAAATACCGACTTATACATAACCATAATGGCAAGTAAGAAGTATATATAACTAATACCAACCCATCATCATCAATTATAAGTATATATGTCTTATACTAACTCATCAAGACCCGTTACAAGTACTTTTAGCAAATACCGAGTTATACATAATCATCATGGCGTGTAAGAACTAGATATAACTAATACTAACCCATCATCATCAATTACAACTATATATGTCTCATACTAACTCATCAAGACCCGTTACAAGTACATTTAATAAATACCGACTTATGCATAACCATAATGGCATGTAAGAAGTATATATAATTAATACCAACCTATCATCATCAATTATAAGTATATATGTCTCATACTAACTTATCAAGACCCGTTACAACTATATATGACTCATTACCATTATAAGTTTGTCAGATAATTTACCTGTGATGGACGTGAGGTCTGCCCGGGTAAGTATGCGCTTGATGTCGCCGTTCCGGAAGGTTTATGACCGACTCCTTTTATGTGTCCCCGTCTGGAACCTAATATCTTCTCAAAAAGCGATACCTCATCTATTTGGGTTGGATTGTTCGACGAGGATGATCGTTCGTATTGTTCCGAGAACTCACGTATCAAAGCATGCTGTATTTTACAAAGATAATTAAATAGATTAGTATACTTTTAAGCATTAAGCATCAATATATTTTTAAGTTTAAGCATAATCACTTACATATTGCGCCTCGACCATTGGGTCATCAAATAGCCCATTCTTATTGATATGCGCATCATAAAATGCTTTGATACGACTTATACTCTGTTTAACATTAAAATTGGATTAGATATGTAAATATATATATCTGTGTGTGTGTGTGTGTGTGTATCTATATTGTTTGTCATAACTTACTTTTTTATGACAAGCGCTACTATACGATCTCGTCCCTCCATGATTCTTAACCACTTGTTTAGCACGATTTATTTTGTTTTGACTAGAACGCTTCAAATATTTTTCTGTGTGAAAAAAATCAATGCATCTATGCCAATTTTCCATAGTCATACCCTCAGGGGGGTTGGCCCTAGCTCTCTCAACATCCTCATATCCTCCCACTTTTTTAAAATATTTATTTGCTTCAGTTTTACGACCTCTATAACGAGCCGACATCATATATTCATAACCCTCCCTTAACCTGCTTTGAGTAGGATCTTCCATAACCCCTTGCAAGTCAAAATATGGCTAATAATAATAATAATAATGTTAGACAAGTAAAAAGTAATAAAAGATAAAGATAAGATTTACACTTAAATAAATAATTTACCCAAAGATGCTCATACATAGCATGCTTCTCGGCGAGAGAAACTTTTTTCCACGACTCCCTATCCAAAGGGATATCCAGCCACATGTATCCGGCAGCCTCGCGTATAAATAGGTCATGTATAGTGCCAACCGTCGTAGCTGTAGCATCATCAAACGGTAACGGCAACGGTTGTCTCCCATTGCTTTCCCATGTGGGCATCAGATTCAAATTTTTTGTCCGGCCTCTTCGACGGACTGGCACTACTGCAATTGCAATTAAAAGAATATTAGGCATGATAAATCATATGAATATAACAAATAAATAACATTACCATCCATCTCATGAACACCGCGACCTCGACCACCAGGAGGTGGTGGATCCTCACGGCCATCACCGTCATGGCCTCGTCCCATGACATCGGCCATCAAGTATAGCACAATGAACCATATAAATGCCATATCCTGAAAACTTAAAATATACAGAATAGACAAATACTAAACAAAATAAACAGTGCATTTTAATTAGACGAATAATTACACAATAAATCTACAAACATATAATTGCATCTTAAAATAAATAACGATAATATAATTATACAAAAAAAACAACAAATATACTAAATTAACAAAATTTTAAATTATTTAAATAAACATACACCTAGTTTAACAAATACATCGTATTTTTTTACCTAAAACAATCACACACACATTAATAAACTAATAGACACTAAAATTATACAAAATAGACACCAAATATACACAATACAAGTACATTGCTTTCTTTTTACCTAAAAAAATACATATATAAACTTTTTTCATATAATTTTAGTAAATCTACATTATTTTACCATAAACATATACAAAATACACATAAATACACACACTAATATATAAAACACATATAAATACACACACTAATACACAAAATACATATAAATACACACACAATAATATACTAAATACATATAAAACGTTTATAAATACTTAAAAAAACACAATAATTCCAAAAATATTTTAACAAATTCTAAAAAAACCTAACTTTGATAAATCTAAAACTTTTATCCAAGAAAATAATTTAAACAAACCTACAAATAATTTTTACAATTCAATAAAAATAATAACCTAATTTTGATCAATCTAAAACTTTTATCCAAAAACAAATACACACAAATACATACATTAATATAATAAATACACAAAAGACAAACAAATACACGTTTTAGCACTCAAAATACATAAATATACAAACACTAACACTAATACACAAAATACATACAAATTAAAAACACACACTAACACTCAAAATACATACAAATACACACTAATTTAATATATTACAAACAAAATACATACCTTGAGAGAGATGCGGCGGCGAGTAGCAGCACCGGCGAGAGACACGGCGGCGAGTAGCAGCACCGGCGAGAGAGCGAGAGAGATGAGATCTGAGACACCAAACACATCAATACCCACACATTACACATATTTACCTAAAAAATACACAAAATACAAGGATTTACCTTAAAAAATCGCAACCGGTAGCAAGAAGAGAAAAAAATCGCTGGAGGAGGCGCTGTGAAATTTGGGGGAGATGAAAAGTGAAAGGGTGAAAAGAGGGCGGCAGTATAGGCGCGTTTTTTTAGGCATTAGCGGCGACAATATGTCGCTGCTAAAGCCTTTAGCGGCGACATGTGTCCGTTTTTTTTAGGTGTCGCTGCTAATGCCCATGTCGCTGCTAAAGGGCGTCGCTGCTATTGACCCTTTTTCTTGTAGTGACAACGATAAGTTGATTATATAAAGTTCAATTCTCGCACTAATCTCTTTTTCTATTTCCATCTCAATTAAGTGATTCATTTTAAAGTTGATATATATCTCATTAACCATAACTATGTTTAGACACAAATTCGCTCGTTAATTATAAATCTCTCTTGAACTAGCTAGAACCTGGTGACCTACTATATATACGTACGTAAACCCATGAAAAACTAACATATACATATAATCCTACCATATCCGAAGTTTTTCTTACTTTCACCACTAAAATTTTCAAACGTACGTCACAATTTCTAGGGTAAGTTGTTTTGGTTCTCTTTCTTTCTTAACGATCGATGAGGAATTGAAAACAAGTTCTGATTTTAGGCCACTCATCTCCGACCATAGTCCATATATATGTTTTAATTTGGTCGTTTGGAATTGACGTCTGAATGTTATGTGTGAAAGAAAGGCTGAGCATCCATCCATTGACTTTGCATGTTTTACGTTTTTCACGTAATATGTAATTAATTAAGTAGAACAAATCAAATTTTATACTTCATTTTTTTATATATATAATATATAAGTTTGTCTTGGGCACGTATTATTACATATATTATTACTAATTAATTATTTGTCTAAATATGTAAACTTTCTGATCATTTGCAACAGAGATTGATTATATATTGGGGTATCTTTCGTCCCCAAATTAATTATTTCCTAATGACTGAATATTTTAATTCAACATCCCTCAACCAAACTAATTAATCAAAAGGTGCTTCATTTGTATACGTTTTTAATTTTCAACCAATTGTCTGATTCTTCTTAAAATTGAATGCCCTAGCTCCATAATATATATGATGTTTTATATAAATCAAGCGTGCATGGCCGGCCCTAGGGAGGTCCACACGGGCTCGGCCCAGGGTATCAAATTATCAAGAGACATTACTTTTTCAGTCTAATAAATAATATACTAAACTTTGTTTTGTTGCTCAATAATGTTCGTATATTTATTATTAATAACCAAAATTATAATATTAGAATACGAGAATAATGGAATCGTAAAATGTAACAATCGACACTGACAAGAAAATATTAGTGTTAAAATACTCAAAATGTGCTAAAAGAATCAATGAAAAAATTATTTTACTTTTCAATAAGATAATTTTTGCCTAATTTTCAAATCACACAATATAAGAAAGCATCAAACCCCATTATGAAAGAATTAAAGTTGCAAAATATTAACGTACTTTTCCAAATATATGGTACAATAACGTTTTTTTCTTACCTATATGGTACATGTAGTTTAGTTTTCATTTCAATATAGTACATTTTTATATGGAGCCGGCTTATTGAGGTTTTTCAACCGTGCTGTATGTAGAAGTAGAAATATGTTATATTAAAATGGAAAACTAAAGTACATGTCTCATATGGATAAGAAAAAAAAATTCATGTATAATATCGATATATCTGGAATAATAAATTGATATTGTACGACATTAGCTCTTAAAAAGATCGTATGTTTTATTTTAATAATTTTTAAAGAGACATAATTATTTTATTTTGCTCGGGGCACAAAAATTCTCATGTGCGGTCCTGCAAATTAATGATGATGAATGATGTCGTACGTGAAGATGAGGACATTTAAAATGTAATGTTTATCTATGATCTAACAAGTTTTTCTTTATAATGTAACTACAAATACGTAAATTTGATTAAGTTTAATCAATTGGTTATTTTTTGTTACAATTAACATTTCAATATGAATTTCAGGAAATTAATTAAATGCTACTATATTTCACATCGTGGCATATAATTGGAATATCTAGCTAGTAATGTTGTCGATATCAAGATTTTACATAAGATCGTTTTTGTTTTTGCAAGATCGGGATCGTAAGATATTACCACAAAATCATTAGTTTTTTAAAAAAATATATCCAAGGTACTATAATTTATAATTTTATATCATAAACTAATTATATAACACTTTAAAAAAAATGTATACATTAAATTGGAAAACAACATCTATATGTTTATATTTTGAATGTTTATATTTCGAATGTTTACAATAATGCAAAAATAAGTTAAACAATTCAACCATTCAAACTGCTATCCTTCGGGTAAATTAAATGATTTGATCTACATAAATGTAGGGTCGGATCAGTAAACGATCATACGATCTTGAAAGCGATCCTATGGAAAAACTGAGTACAAGGGTTCGAATCGGGATAAAATGTAGGATCGAATCGGTGTCCGATCCCAGATCTTGCTTACGATCATACTAAATATCAAACCCGTACCAATCCCGATCGAAATCAAAAGGTAGGCTCATAGGATCGACTATTCCTACGATCTTAATCGTGATCTTAATAACCTAGCTAGTATAACTACTAGAACAAGAACTTTCACTGAGGGATTTTTTCTCTAGGAATTGCCGAGGGATTACCATCGGTAACTAATTCTGTCGGTAAATCCCTCGAAACATCAATCCCCGACGAGATTTGTCCTGCCAACCATTTTCATCATTAATTGGGTTTAGGGAGAGATGAGAATTATAGAAGAAATGGTATTGTTTTGATATTGGCAAGCAAAGGACGACATTGATGAAAAAACCTGAAACTAGCTATAAAGACCGTACGTAAAGCGAGATGATCAGTTTGGAGTCAGGGGCGGACTTATCATATAGTAGGGGGTGTCACTCGACACCAATAAATTTTCAAATTACTGAAGTACGTATTTATCAAAAATTCGAGCGACACCTAAGATTTTATGAACGCTTGTTGCATTTGTTGTATTAAGAAGGAATTACTTGTCAGTATTTCGAATGAAGATGTGATGACAAGACTTCAAAAGATGAAAACTCGAAGGCAACAATTGTAAAACTTTAAGACTTACGATACTTATTGCTTTTAAGTTTTAATGGTATTGTACTATGTACTTTTTTAATTAGAAAAATCTTGTTATTCGTTAATTTTGTGTTGACAACTCATTTCTGTGACCCGATCCATCTTAGAAAATATTTTAAAAATCTAAGTATTAAAGTTACTCTAAAAAGTGACACAGATAACAAAAATTCTTGGATCCGTCCCTGTTTGGAGTCGATCGATCTGGAAGTGTTTTTAACGATGGTTTAAGTATATAATTGTACTTGGTGGGCATGCATTAGACAGCTTAATTTTATGATCCCAATTCACGGTCTATTTGCGTGATCATATCCCTAAGTCCCTAACCTAATACTATAATACTAATTTATTACCCGCTACGCATATATTTTTAATATATATAAAATATAATAAATTAAAAGGTAAATATATAAATATTATTTTTTTAAACAAAACTATATAAATATACATGAATGGTAATTATTTTGTTATATTTTTTAAAACTTTATTATATTATATTATTAGTTTATTACATGCGTATTACGCGGATATTTTTAATATATATAGAACATAATAAATTAAAATATAAATGTATAAATATTATTTTTTTTAAACAAAAGTATATAAGAATGATATTATTATCTATTATGACCTATTAATTTTATACAAGTCTAAATATATATATATATATATATATATATATATATATATATATATATATATATATATATATATATATATATATATATATATATAGTAATTATTTTCTTATATTTTTTAAACCTTTTATATATTATATGATAATTAATAAGTTAGTAGAGTATTATATTTTGTTTGATTTGATTTGAAATTAAAAGTAGATTATATTAAATTTGGATATATATAATTAAATTTTTTTATAATTACTAAAACCTATAAATGTCACGTGTCGGACCAAAGTTGGATTTTGCACATTATAGCCCTACATGTCATTTCGTTTCGTGAGTTTTGAGCCGTTTCGAGCATTCATGAATACGTTCTTGCTCTTGTTTCGATTGATTATGTGTGCATGTCATTTGTTACTTTTATTTCAGAACTTGCCATAAAGATTCTTTTTGAAAATACGATTTTGAAATGTTGCAGTCGTGTGATAGAGGCATTTTAGGATTACCCAAACATCAGCCTTTTCTTTTTCCTTTTCACCCATATATCCATTAGATAGCCACTTTCGAGCCTTAACCTTTTTATTTTTTTTTTATATGATAACCATATTTTTGTTTAGCCATATTTATCCGTTTTTCTTTAGTAACCCTAGCCAACGTTCGTGCCCCATTTCAAGTTGAAACGTGAATTAATGAGAGGAATAGTTAGCCAAAAAAAAAAAACAACTATAATTGAGCTACTTAAGACCCACTCGTAAAAGAAAAAAAAATTCGTGAAAAGCTTCTAGCAAAGTAGTCTCATATTTCAAAATTAAAAAAAAAACTAAAAAAAATAAAAATCAAAGGTTGCTCATTCCTATCTATTTTGTATTATAGAGACGTTTCTTGATGGTACGAACTTAAAGCTATTTCACACCACCTTTCCAAAAATTTCTCACCTTACCCTTAACCCAATTTTGCCCTTTTTGAAGTCCTCTTGATGATTGCATCGTTTCAATTCAAGTGTTGGAATTTTGATCTTTTGGCAAGCTTATGGTAAATAATTGTGACAAATTGTGCATTTGAGTGTTTTGTTTAAGCCTAAACACCGAGGGTAGAGAGCTTCATTGAGTGAGGTGTTTAAGGGTTGCTTTGGTCTGGATTGATCAGGTTGTTTTATGTAGCTATTTCGGTGCCAATCGAGAATTCAAGGTTTTGTTCCTATTATTTAATGCTTTGCACTTTCCGCCACTAAGTCTTTAATGCGTTCAGATCTCTAAAATGTTTGTGAATTGATGATCACATTAAAAAGCCAATGAGTTCTTTTCGTAAGCATGGTAATTAAGCCGGATTTGCTTGAGGACAAGCAAAGGTTAAGTGTGGGAATGTTTGATATCGTCCAATTTGTACATGTTTTATCGGACGATATCTCGTGTTTTATATAGATTTTTGGTTGATTTTCGTCCCAAACTCGATCTTATAGGTTTATGTTGTCATTTCAGGTGCTGGTTGAATAAATTGGAGCCAAAGATGCTGAAACAAGCAGAACTCGGCGAGTTCAGTTGCATTCTCGGCGAGTTCAACCCAAAGCAGAAAAGCTGATCTCCGAAGAACTCGGCGAGTTCATGTAATCTACTCGGCGAGTTCTCCCAATTACAGAACCGATTTTGCACTATGAACTCGGCGAGTTCTCTATGGTACTCGGCGAGTACACCTGAATTCTGCTTATTTCTGAATATTCCTGATAATTGCCAGATCGAATAGGGTGTCGACAACACATGAACTCGGCGAGTTCATGTAATCTACTCGGCGAGTTCACTCTATTTGGGATCTAATCAGGAGCTGACAACACATGTACTCGGCGAGTTCATGTAATGTACTCGGCGAGTTCTCTCCAGCCTATAAAAGGAAGAATCTGCTCATTTATGAAGGGAGACGATTTTTATCACCAAAAACACACACACTCTTGATTTCTAGGGGAAGAAGGAAGGCAAGGAAGGAGATTATCTTAGAGTTTTGACATGGTGGATTGCATCTTCATCATCACATACATCATTAGGGGAGTTATTCTTATACCTAAATTTATCTTAATGTGTAGAATTCTTTCTTATTTTGAGATGGTGTTTTACTCCATGAGAATGGAGTAGTTTTGCTATGTAATCATTTGGGTAACAAACCCTAAACATTGGATGATTTATATTTTGTATATGATTGGATGATATGTCATAGTTTGCTTTCTTTGAATGAAAATCTCGTTGTATTGTTTGAGACTCTTTAAACTTGCTATGAATGCTTTATTATGTCCATAACGAGAGTTCGAGATAGTTAGTATTCATTTTTGATGATCCAAATATCTTGGTGTCTTTGAACCTTTCTACTAGAGATGGTGAAAGAGTACGTTTAAAAAGTGTTTTCATAACAATGAGAGGGAATTTGTGTTTTTATGAGAATATAGCATGAATTTTATGATTCGTTGTCAACCGAATCATCTTTCAAAGTTCGTAAACTTATTGTGAGCATTCGGTTTTGCATGACTCAAGTTCTGAACATATAAAAGAGATTTGCGTGTTCAATTCGTGAGTTATGGGATTATTGTGCTATAACGAGAGATCCGCATAGCTAAATTGTCATTGCTCGCATTATGAGTCGATATTGTTTTCATGAATAAGAGATTTGAGTGATCACAATATTGGCTATCATGATTAAATAATTCAATCATAGCTTAGAGATTTGTGTGGTTGTTTCATTAAAAATCATGTAGGCATATTATCCAATCTGCGCTTTAAATTGTTCATCCATTGTTTAGGGGGAGTGATCCCATTTGGTTACATATTCTCCCTTGTTAGAAATCCAAGTTATTAATCTCCTTTCCTTCTCGTGTGTGTCATTGCGATAGATCTTTGTCCATATTTATCTTACATGCATTTTAAATCAATTTCAACAATAGCTAACCATTAACTGACGGTTCCTATCATCATTACACCAATTGTCCCTGAGTTCGACAACCCGGACTTACTTAAGCTATGCTAGTAAACGATAGGTAATACTTGCCTATTTGTCCGCTAGTTCTAGTTTATTTATATCCATTTCTTAATTAAAATTAAGGTGTGCTAGCGGCACATCAAGTTTTTGGCGCCGTTGCCGGGGACAAGCGGTGTGGTTTTGAGAACAACCTTAAGTTTCTCGTTAGTTAAAAAAAAAAATTATATTTAAAAATCCAAGTGTGGGAATTAATTTTCATGTACATAGAAATTCCTATATTCATTTTTTTTCTTGTTTTGTTTATTTCATAGTCTATTCCTTAGTTTAATTTATCTTTATTTTGTCGTATTTTGTTTGGTGTGTTTTGTGTAGGATGGATCATAGATTTGAGTTGTATGAAGGTAACTACGAAGCAGGGTGTTGTCAAGAGGAGGTCAACACTAACTACCCGACCGATCCCACCTCTTCCCAATATCAAAATGAGAACATATATCATTCTTCATACCTATCCTCCACTCAACACTACCAAAGTCAAGACACCCAATATCCCTACCAAACTCCATCGCAACATCAACCCGAGATAGAGTCAAGCTTGGAGGATCTATTTCATCAGTGCCAGATGAGCCTCCGTTACCAACAAAGCGTTTCAGAAATCCTTGACAACCTCATGAGACAAAGGAGTCAAATGGATGAATTGCGTATGGAAGAGCCATCAGAAAGTAGTTCAAGCAAATTAGAGGAGAGCAAAGAAAACGAAGAGCACATCAGCATTTATGACGCCGATTTTAGTGATTCGGATGATGATGTTGAGTGTGTCTATGATGAAACTTCTTTACATGCTCTTCCGGTCATCAAAACTTCGGAGACATTAATGGACAAGGTGCACATCCCAAGCCCACAAAGTCTTGCACACGTCCCACCTCCGATTATCGATGATGAGACTGAAGACGACTTCAATCCCGAAAGGGATTTAGAAGAGCTTGCTCGGCTACTTGGTGTTGACATGCCTCCACTTATATACAATGAGGGAGTTGACTCTGACCTTTTTGATGAACTTTCATTTATATATGTTGATGTGGTGGCGCCTTCGCCTGTATTTGAATGTATTAATTCTTTGATGGATCTATTGGAGTCACAGGTTGGCGATGCTAGGAGTCTTGACTCACGACTGCTAAAGGAACTTCATAACCCTCCAGCGCCGAAGCGTAAGCATTTACACACTGATGGAGGTAGTAAGGGTAAGGAGTGCAGAGCTTTACCGTTTAAAATTATATTTTGCACTCAACTCAAAGGTATGCCTTTTACCATTTTCATCGCTTTAAAAGTTAAGCCAAGTGGGATAGGGTCAAGCTAGGGACCCTATAAACAAGCGCTTCTTGGGAGGCAACCCAAGCGATTTACTTTTTCTTGTCATTATAGTTTAGTTTAGCTTGTATTGACGTTGTTGTTTTGATAGTTTTGGCAATCCCTTCCTCTAAGGATATATTGCATTGCTCAGAGTCGGTTGTGCACTTCGCTCCAACTCTACACGCTTGCAAAATTTTGGTTGGCTATCCTTTGAGCTCTCCTCTTCCACGCACTCAGGGAGTATTTTTCCTTCCTTTCACTTACATGCTTGCACGTTTATATTGTCCATTTTGTTTCATTGAGGACAATGAAATTCTTAAGTGTGGGAATATGGGTTAGAACTCTAACCACTGAGTGATTTTGCTTGGCACTTAGGAAATCTTGCTTGACATGTTTATTATTTGTTCAATTTGGCCGAAAATTTTAAAAATTCAATTCTCGAATAGGTTTTAGATCTATTTGCATAATCGATTTTTGTGAGTTAAATGGAAAGCTTTAAGTAGGATCTTTAGTTTGAATTCTCTTATGAACTGGATATTGCTACATAACCTTGTTGTTCGGACCAAAGTTGGATTTTGCACATTATAGCCCTACATGTCATTTCGTTTCGTGAGTTTTGAGCCGTTTCGAGCATTCATGAATACGTTCTTGCTCTTGTTTCGATTGATTATGTGTGCATGCCATTTGTTACTTTTATTCCAGAACTTGCCATAAAGATTCTTTTTGAAAATACGATTTTGAAATGTCGCAGTCGTGTGATAGAGGCATTTTAGGATTACCCAAACATCAGCCTTTTCTTTTTCCTTTTCACCCATATATCCATTAGATAGCCACTTTCGAGCCTTAGCCTTTTTATTTTTTTTATGATAACCATCTTTTTGTTTAGCCATATTTATCCGTTTTTCTTTAGTAACCCTAGCCAACGTTCGTGCCCCATTTCAAGTTGAAACGTGAATTAATGAGAGGAATAGTTAGCCAAAAAAAAAAAAACAACTATAATTGAGCTACTTAAGACCCACTCGTAAAAGAAAAAAAAATTCGTGAAAAGCTTCTAGCAAAGTAGTCTCATATTTCAAAATTAAAAAAAAAAAATTAAAAAAAAAAATAATAAATAAAAAAATAAAAATCAAAGGTTGCTCATTCCTATCTATTTTGTATTATAGAGACGTTTCTTGATGGTACGAACTTAAGGCTATTTCACACCACCTTTCCAAAAATTTCTCACCTTACCCTTAACCCAATTTTGCCCTTTTTGAAGTCCTCTTGATGATTGCATCGTTTCAATTCAAGTGTTGGAATTTTGATCTTTTGGCAAGCTTATGGTAAATAATTGTGACAAATTGTGCATTTGAGTGTTTTGTTTAAGCCTAAACACCGAGGGTAGAGAGCTTCATTGAGTGAGGTGTTTAAGGGTTGCTTTGGTCTGGATTGATCAGGTTGTTTTATGTAGCTATTTCGGTGCCAATCGAGAATTCAAGGTTTTGTTCCTATTATTTAATGCTTTGCACTTTCCGCCACTAAGTCTTTAATGCGTTCAGATCTCTAAAATGTTTGTGAATTGATGATCACATTAAAAAGCCAATGAGTTCTTTTCGTAAGCATGGTAATTAAGCCGGATTTGCTTGAGGACAAGCAAAGGTTAAGTGTGGGAATGTTTGATATCGTCCAATTTGTACATGTTTTATCGGACGATATCTCGTGTTTTATATAGATTTTTGGTTGATTTTCGTCCCAAACTCGATCTTATAGGTTTATGTTGTCATTTCAGGTGCTGGTTGAATAAATTGGAGCCAAAGATGCTGAAACAAGCAGAACTCGGCGAGTTCAGTTGCATTCTCGGCGAGTTCAACCCAAAGCAGAAAAGCTGATCTCCGAAGAACTCGGCGAGTTCATGTAATCTACTCGGCGAGTTCTCCCAATTACAGAACCGATTTTGCACTATGAACTCGGCGAGTTCTCTATGGTACTCGGCGAGTACACCTGAATTCTGCTTATTTCTGAATATTCCTGATAATTGCCAGATCGAATAGGGTGTCGACAACACATGAACTCGGCGAGTTCATGTAATCTACTCGGCGAGTTCACTCTATTTGGGATCTAATCAGGAGCTGACAACACATGTACTCGGCGAGTTCATGTAATGTACTCGGCGAGTTCTCTCCAGCCTATAAAAGGAAGAATCTGCTCATTTATGAAGGGAGACGATTTTTATCACCAAAAACACACACACTCTTGATTTCTAGGGGAAGAAGGAAGGCAAGGAAGGAGATTATCTTAGAGTTTTGACATGGTGGATTGCATCTTCATCATCACATACATCATTAGGGGAGTTATTCTTATACCTAAATTTATCTTAATGTGTAGAATTCTTTCTTATTTTGAGATGGTGTTTTACTCCATGAGAATGGAGTAGTTTTGCTATGTAATCATTTGGGTAACAAACCCTAAACATTGGATGATTTATATTTTGTATATGATTGGATGATATGTCATAGTTTGCTTTCTTTGAATGAAAATCTCGTTGTATTGTTTGAGACTCTTTAAACTTGCTATGAATGCTTTATTATGTCCATAACGAGAGTTCGAGATAGTTAGTATTCATTTTTGATGATCCAAATATCTTGGTGTCTTTGAACCTTTCTACTAGAGATGGTGAAAGAGTATGTTTAAAAAGTGTTTTCATAACAATGAGAGGGAATTTGTGTTTTTATGAGAATATAGCATGAATTTTATGATTCGTTGTCAACCGAATCATCTTTCAAAGTTCGTAAACTTATTGTGAGCATTCGGTTTTGCATGACTCAAGTTCTGAACATATAAAAGAGATTTGCGTGTTCAATTCGTGAGTTATGGGATTATTGTGCTATAACGAGAGATCCGCATAGCTAAATTGTCATTGCTCGCATTATGAGTCGATATTGTTTTCATGTATAAGAGATTTGAGTGATCACAATATTGGCTATCATGATTAAATAATTCAATCATAGCTTAGAGATTTGTGTGGTTGTTTCATTAAAAATCATGTAGGCATATTATCCAATCTGCGCTTTAAATTGTTCATCCATTGTTTAGGGGGAGTGATCCCATTTGGTTACATATTCTCCCTTGTTAGAAATCCAAGTTATTAATCTCCTTTCCTTCTCGTGTGTGTCATTGCGATAGATCTTTGTCCATATTTATCTTACATGCATTTTAAATCAATTTCAACAATAGCTAACCATTAACTGACGGTTCCTATCATCATTACACCAATTGTCCCTGAGTTCGACAACCCGGACTTACTTAAGCTATGCTAGTAAACGATAGGTAATACTTGCCTATTTGTCCGCTAGTTCTAGTTTATTTATATCCATTTCTTAATTAAAATTAAGGTGTGCTAGCGGCACATCAACGCCACGTCAGTTTTGCCATTCTTTGTCATTTTGATGTCATTCTGAGGGTGTGGTTGCCATTCATTTTCTTTTATTTTCATTTTAAACTTAAAATAAAAACATTGAAATAAAAAATAACATTAGATTAATAACATTAAAATAAAATATAACATTAAATATTAAAAATATTAAAAAAAAAACATTTAATATTTTGCCAAACGCTTTTCAAAATCATTAACCGGATCAACGTTGAGATCAATGTTTTGAACCCCTCAAATATTTTTAATTTTTGTATTTTTAATTTGAAATAATAGAAATGAAAAAATTTAGAAAATATTTTGGTTATGTTAAGTTAGAATATAAAAGAATATGTATGTATATATAGAGAATAATGAAATATAAATAATTATATATATATATATATATATATATATATATATATATATATATATATAAAGAGAGAGAGAGAGAGAGAGATGAAATGCTTGGAAGAGCTCGGCATCCGAATGCCGATGCCGAGGGGTTGATTGCCGTTGCCAAGGTGAAGGTGCGGTGTGTCATGGATGCCGAGCTCGGTACCGTGGGATGCCACCCCCACTCCCTGTGGCCTAAGTGGAGCTTTAGCATAATTTGGTTTTGCATCTGGATTCTTTTTCGGGTATAATATATATAGGTAATAGGTAATCGTCACGGCTCAATTTTTTTACCAACTTTTTTTTTAAAAAAATAATTAATGATCGATCCGGTATCATGCAAAACCGATATGATTGTGATGTCATGTACGTTAACATCCTTGTCTCCTTGATGGTATTTTAGATGGAGATGTACGTGAAGTGGCCGGTGTACGTTTTAGATAAGCAAGAATGACTGACGGAATTGAAACCGTCCTATATATTGTCATTCTATACATGACAACCAAGATAAAATTCATAATCTCAAGGAAGACTTATCCCCTATAGTGGGGCCACGCGGGTAGGGATGACAACAGGGCGGGTTCGAGGTGGGGAATGGAAATACCGTCTCCGTTAAAAAAAACCGCGGGTATTAAACAGGGATCCCCATCGGGTACGCGGGGAAACCCGCGGGGAATCGGGTAACCCATTTATAAATCAATTATATGTAATTTAATCACATGGTTCATAATATAAGCTTAAAATTTTCATGTATGTTAAAAATTACAATACTAATATTTAATTAAATTTGTATCCCTATCAAATGATAACGAAAAAAACATAAAATTCAATAAATTATATGTAAATAAATAAGTTTTTTAAATTATACATAATAATTTTTATGTATAATATATAAAATAGATAAAATATTCATCTTTTATATAATATGTATACAATATAAATAGCATGTTGCTATTAAAAGTAAATGGGGATTTAAACGGGTTATGTAATCGGGTATACGGGGCCAGGGGCGGATCCAGAATTTTATATTATCGGTGTCACTTTTTTGGAGTAAGTTTAATATTTAAAATTTTGAAATATTTTCTAAGATGGATCGGGTCATCGAACGGGTTGCCAACACAAAATTAACAAATAAACAAGATTTTTCAAAATTAAAATAAATTTAACAAATAAACACTTAACATTTAATTTGCCAATTAACCTAAAATATAGGATACATAATTATTTCAGTAAATTAAACATCTATACTGTATATTTTAACAAATTAAACATCTACACACTTAACAAATAAACACTTAAAATGAGAACAAAATTTTATACCTAGATAGAGAGAGAGACCGACAGGCTAGATAGAGAGAGACCGACTGAAGGCCAGAACTTCATAAGCGCGGTCATCTCTCGTTCGTCGTCGGTTGCGTCGGCTGCATCGTCATCAGTCGTCGTCGATCGAGACATAGAACTCAGAAACACTAAGGCTGAAGCAGTGAAGACGTGAAACGTGGCTGAAGTCAATGAACTTATGAAAGTGATTAAGAGTTTTTCTAAGGTTTGGACTGTATTTTTTGTGGGCTTTTTATAAAATCTTTTGAGCTGATTATTTATTTTTGTTTTTATTTTTTGTTGGGCCTTATTTTTCTTTTAATTTTTTTATGATAAGAACTCAGTAATATTTCAATAAATTTGAGTAATAAAAACAACAAGTATGAATTAGATTTGTTTATAATGATTTTATAAATTTTTCGTAGGTGTCACTAAAAAAAAATCATAGGTGTCACTTGAGTTTTTGATACATACGTACATCAGTATTTTGAAAATTTATCGGTGTCGAGTGACACCCGTAAATTTATGTTAGGTCCACCCCTGTACGGGGCGGGTATTATCAATACCATCCTCGCCCCATCCCCAGTTTAACTTAATCGGGTTCGGGGAAACCCGCCCCGTTTATATCGGTTTTCGGTTTTCCCCGTCGGGTTCGGCTTTTTTTGTCATCCCTACACGCGGGCTATATATGGCCCAAGGCATCAAACATCGAGTAACATTGATTTTCCGATCCGATAAGTAATATATTAAGCTTTGTTTTGCTATTCAATATTCATATTTAAAATTTGTAAACGAACGAAATGAACACGAACGATGGTATGTTCATGTTCGTTCGTTTAACTTTAACCGAACAAATAATCGAACACGAACATAAATGAACACGAGATTTAATAGTTAATGTTCGTTAAGGAATTGATATTGTTTGTGTTCATTTATGTTCATTCGTTTAACACATGATCGAATGGTAAACAATTGTTAAATGAACATAAATGAACGAAAATAAATGAACATTTAAACGAACATAAATGAACAATTAAACATATTAAAAAACAAACGAACATAATTAGACAAACGTAGTTTGTGTTCATGTTTGTTTATTTAATTAAACGAACACAAATTTGTGTTCATGTTCGTTTCATCGTTCGTTAAATAAATAAACGAACATAAACGAATTTTCCGCCGAACGATTCCCGAATGCTTCGTTAAAAATACGGTTCGTTTACAGCTCTATTCATATCTTCATTATCAATGACAAAAGTTATAATTTTAGACGATGAGAACAATGATATTGGAAAATATGTCAAGTAGCAGAAGAATATTAATGTCAAAATACACAAGATGTGGTAGAAGAAACAACGAGAATTTTGTTACTTTTCAATCGAATAATTTTTGTTTAATTTTCAAAGGGATAATTGCGCAAAAAACCCCAAACTTGTCCGCTTTTTGTGATTAAAACCCTAAACCATTTTTCGTTGCATAGAAAACCCCGAACTAACTAAAAATCAGTAAATCAAGGTTTTATCAATGAGTAACTAATTGAAATCGGTTATTAATCCTACGTGGACTAGTAAATAACCTACGTAGAATAAATTTTAATTGTTAAAACCGATTTCCAAGTATTACACATCATTTTTATCGCTCGTAGATGAGGTAATCCTGTTTAAAATTACAATTAAAAATTATCAACGGAGTTTTAAATGATGTGTAATACTTGCCAACCGGTTCCAACAATTAAAATTTATCCCATTTAGCTTATTTACCGGTTCCTGTAGGATTAATAATCGGTTTCAATCGGTTACCCATTGATAAAACCTTGATTTACTGATTTTTCGTTAGTTCGGGGTTTTCTATGCAATGAAAAATGGTTTGGGGTTTTAATCACAAGAAGCGGACAAGTTAGGGGTTTTTTGCGCAATTATCCCATTTTCAAATCACATTACATAAGAAGTGATCAAACCCCTAAAAATAGTATGTTGTATTTTTTAAAGGGTATTATTTATTTTATCTTGTCCTGTGAATGAAAATGTGATCTGGAAGAAGACTTATCCCCTGTATATGCCTTATCCCATCTCCTTCTTTAAAGTAAAAAACCACTATATTAAACCTACCTTAATCTACTCTTTTGATTTTTAAGCTCTAATTAAGAAGACAAGGGTGGATATTAGGTTTCATGAATTAAACAAAGTCGTTGATGTCATCACGATGATCAACATTTCATTATTAAGAGTCAATAATGTTGTTTTAATGATGGAATTAGTGGGGATCGAGATAAGACTTGTGTGACCCAATTAACGCATTTTTCTTGCATTATCCTGGAAGGATTGTGTTTTTGTTCATATGTTCCCTTAATAACACAAAATATCATTTCATTTAGTTTAAAAAGGTGGCATGTTCAAATTATTATATATCACAAGCTAGGTCATTAATCAGGCATTTGGTCTAGTGTATTTCGTCACCTAAATAGTTGTCTCATTTGAAATAAAAGATGAAAGTGATAACTAATTAACCGGTTGTCAAGTATTACACATCATTTAAACACTCGTTGATAATGTAATCACGTTTAAAAATTACAATTAAAAATGATCAACGGGGGTTTAAATGACGTGTAATACTTGACAACCGGTTTCAACAATTAAATTTATTCCACGTAGGTTATTTACCAGTCCACGTAGGAGTAATAACCGGTTTCAACCGGTTACTCATTGATAAAACCTTGATTTACTTATTTTTTGTTAGTTTAGGGTTTTCTATGCAACGAAAAATGGTTTGGGGTTTTAATCATAAAAAGCTGACAAGTTGAAGGTTTTTTTTGAGCAATTAACCCTTTAATTTATAAATATAAAGATTATAATATACTTAATAAATGGTTAAAGTAATTCCATTCTTGACTGCTACTTGCCATATTTGACACTTAGACGGTTTGACTTGTAGATGAATCGAATCGTAATAGGACGACAAGTCAACTGAAATATTCGAGTTTCGTATTACTTCTTTCTACTCCGCCATTATTTACTTCTATATCCTCTCTAATCTCTATATATACTTAGCCAAAACATCACTTGACCTCACCCATTTTCAGTCTCACTGGATAATTAAACCAGCAGATCGATCATGTTAATTATTCTTAAAATGTTCAGAAATTCATTACGCGGTTTCTATTCATTTGCATCTTATCTCAACTGGGTTTGGGATTTCTTGATCCATCTCTCCTTCTTCCACCATCAAGCTTCAGTTTTTCCGGTGCCAAAAAACAGCCGATTAATTAGAGCCTGTGGAGGTCACCCTTTTTGGCAACGACTCGAGCTCAAAAGAGCCAGTGGAATGTGCAGTGTGTTTGTTAACAATTGAAGAAGATGACGAGATACGGGTGCTGAGATGTAAGCATCTGTTTCATCGAAAATGCTTGGACCGTTGTGTGGAACACCGACACACGACATGCCCCTTGTGCCGGGATTATCTTGCGGGGCCTCGAATGGTTTGTGAGTTTGGCCGGGAACTTATTGCGTTTAGTTTTTGTGGTGATGGTGGTTCAACTTCAAGTGATGATGATTTTGATAAATGGTGGTTACGCTGATGCGTTTGTCGATCGGTTAATGTATATATGCTGTATATATGCATGCATGTGCTAGTTGAAGCCATGTGCTTTACTTCATGTTAAACCGAGAAAAGGGGCGTAGCCAGGATTTAATTCTTGGGTGGGCCAAGTTAGTTATTAGAAATTAGTATGTACTGAAAATTCTGAGTAAATATTTGTGTGTATGTCCGATTCGGAAGAGTATTTACCTTTTGGACGGTAACGTTGACACATCTCTCAATTTTAAAAATAAGAAGTAATTACTAGGTACATATATTATAATAAAAAGTAAAAAATGAGATGAAAATAATAATTTATGATAAACAGTAATACTATTTCTGTAATTTTATATATATATATATATATATATATATATATATATATATATATATATATGTGTGTGTGTGTGTGTCTGCACGCGCACATTAAATTTTATTTATGAATATTTTATAAAAAAAACTATGTATTAAATGTGTGTGTGTGTGTGTAAGATCCGTTGTGAACAAGTTATTTATTGTACATGAACGTGTGAACAAATAAAAAAATATATATATGATAATCCATATATATCAACAAGTGTTTGTAACATGATTCATATGATTCAAAAGTTTCATAGAAGTGTCCACAACAAGATTCAAAGCATTCAAAATGTTCATAGTAGTTTTTATAACAAGATGCATAGGATGGTAGTTCGTCTTTAAAAAACGTTAAAATTACAAATAATTATAGGGAAAATTATGCAAAAAAAACCCTGAAAGTACAATTTTTTTTCGATTAAGTCCTTCATCCATTTTTTATTTCTGATAAGTCCCCAAAGTAACAAGATCACATTAATTTTAACATTTTTAACTTGTAACCGGTAAGAAACCAGCTACAAGTCCACGTGGCACAGGTTTTTGCTTATGTGGATGTATAAAAATTGGTTGGTGATTACGTGGATGCCAAAGTGGTAACCCATCTATTTTATAACAGGATTTGTGTTGTGACCTAGAAATTCTTCTGCTTCATCTCCTTTTATGGCGTCTGCTTCCTCATCCTCTGTAAGTTGGAGAACAAATTCTTCTGCTTCATCTCCTTAAGAAAAAAGCCAACATGTTTTCATTTTTTTTGTGTTTTCGTCCCTCCATGTTATTTTTTCCATAAAAGTCCTCAAATTAATTTTTTTTCTTTTGGTTTAGTGAAATTTGGACAATAGAACCCGGTTTTCAGTTTTTTAAAACCCGGTTCACTAATTATAATCGGGATCTATTGTCCAATTTCCACTAAACCAAAAAAAATAAATTAACTTAAGGACTTTTATGTTATAAAATAACATGGAGGGATAAAAACGTAAAAAACATGTTGACTTTTTTCATAATAAACCATTTTCTTTATTGTTTTAGCCGTGCAATTTTGAGGAATTAATATCAAATATTCCAAAGATGTTTTAAAGTTTCGTTGATATCGTTGGAATTACTAAATAATTAAATATTAACAATATATGAAAGTTTAATATAAAAAAATATTGGGTTTATTGTGTTGGATGGGAAAAGAACAGAACCTAGTCAAATCAAGATGATAGCACAAAGCCACAAACCACATATATATATATATATATATATATATATATATATATATATATATATATATATATATATATATATATAACCAAGTCAAATCAAGATGATACGCACGTAATTTCATGCATGTTTTTTGTGGTTTGTGTCATACACATTTTGCAATAATTATTAACATACACGGATAATATAATAAACCAACTTGGAAACAAACGACAACAACAAAATTAATGCAATTTGGAGTCACAGACCTAGTCGACAAAAGAAAATTCACCCATATTAAACGTTATCAATGCTTTAAATTTTAATTTCATTTCGCGAGTCAAACAGGACCTACGCCTCTCCTACTTGTGACAATCTTTCTCCTACGGGCTTGTGCGTTTAAGTGTGGTCGAATATATATATATATATATATATATATATATATATATATATATATATATATATATATATATATATATATATATATATATATATATATATATATATATATATATGATTCCCGCATTTCTAGAATAATTAACAAGCAACATGGTATACTACCCCAAAAAATGTTAACTTAAAACTTAATTTTATCTTTATCTTTTAAGGCCTTTTTGATCAAGATCATCTTTAAAGAAAAACTTGATCATTGTCAGCCAGCCTTTGCACAAAATCATCACATGATAAAATAACCAGATAATATTTATTAAGTATAAAGATATATAACTCATGGAATGAATGTTAAAATTTTAATTTTTATTGTGTTTGATAAAAAGGGATGGAATATAATTTCGTTAGGGTTTTCTAAATTAAGATGCTTTAATTGTGAACTAGATTATGACCCACGGACACGTTGGTAAATTAAATTAAGTTACTTAATCAATATTATAATAATTTTTTTCGTATAGACCCTACTTGTAAAATTATATTTTACAATGTTTAGTTTTATCATTTTGATATTTTTTGTGGCACTAATTGTCACTAATTTTACGTCATGTGTCAATTTGATATTTTTGTGGCATTAATTGTCACTAATACATATAGGACTTGAACATCATAAAATATCCATGTCTATTATTGGTAAATTATATTATATGCACTTCAACACACTTTATGTGACTTTCAACCAGTTTCAATTGTAATTTAATTTTTTATAATATACTCATGGGCAAATGACCAAAAATAGTAACAACTTTTGACATTTTTATCATTAATAGTAACATTATTTATTTTTTATCATTAATAGTAACAACTTTTTATTTTTCAATCAATAATAGTAATGGGTGACCTGCAAACCTGTTTAGCAGGTCACCAACTTATCATTTATCAATAATAGTAACATCTTTTCAGATTTTTATCAATAATAGTAATATATCAAATTAAAAACATAATTTTTTTATTTTATTAAGTTTTCTAATATTTCATAAACACCAAAATAAACCAAATTTTTATTCTGAATATTTACGGATAGATAATATTCGATTATTTATTCACAACTATATATAATATTAATGAAAAAATACTATTAATCATTTCAATTTTCACTTATTCCAACAAAAAAACTACGAACCATCATTTTCTTAGTTTTTCCAAATAAAATAATATAAATCATTCCATTTTTTAGTTTTTCCAATATAAATGGATCATAGTTTTTTATTTAAAAAACAAAAAATCAAAATGGGTCTCAATATTTTTCATTCATAAAACTATAAACCATAATGAGGCATGGTTTTTCCATTCATAGAATACTAAAAAATGAATGGGTCGCAATACTTTTTCATTCGTAGTATTTTTCATTTGGAATAAAAAAATTACAAATTGAACGGTTTTTAGTAAATTCCGAACGAAATTGATTACAAATCATTCAACTTTTAGCTTTCCCGAATGAAAAACTACGACTCAATCATGTTTTTAAGTTTTTTTTACAAAAAACTATAAATCATCTTGAGTTTTCGTACAAAATAATTGCAACTCATTTATTTTTGTGTTTTTAACAACAAAAAAACACTTGCTAAACCAATTTCCATAATTTAGCACCTTATAACACAATCAACTCATTTAAATTAGAGGTTTCTTACCTTCCCAAGTTAAAGAACTCCACAAGCCAAGATAAAGATGAATTCCAGAACTCAATTCGATCCGTTACGACTTTTTTTTGCTTCTGTTTGATCTTACAAACACACACAACACTTCTCAATTTGTTTTTGGAATGAATGAAAATGAAGCAAAGAGTTAAACGTGTTATACATATAAACATATCGTTTATAATACGGGTTTGACACCGATACCCGACCTGTTATCAATATTTCATAATTAATATCAATATTCCCATTTAATTATGTGGTCGCATAATTATAACCCGGTGACATGTATACTCGACCCCGACACATGTTCATTTCACAAATCGTCATACCATTGCCCCAAGCAATATTAATAATTTAATCAACCAATAAATTAAATCCACGAAATATTTCTCAAAGACGGTGTGTTACAATTTTTAACTACACAAAAAATTAAGAATAATTGTGGTTTATAGTTTTTCTGCTTGAAAAATATTGCAACCAATTTTTATTTTTAGTTTTTTATATAAAAAACCTACAACCCATTTAAATCCAAAAAACTAAAAAATCAAAATAGTTCATATTATTTTGTTGGAAAAAAATAAAAATAGAATGCTTTATAGTTTTTTCGTTTGGAAAAATTGAAATTGAAATGATTCGTAATATTTTTTTATGTTCATATTATATATAATTGTGAATAAATAATCAAATATTATGTAATCATAAATAAATATTCAGAATAAAAATTTGGTTTATTTTGGTGTTTATGAAATATTAGAAAACTTAATAAAATAAAAAAAATCATGTTTTTAATTTGATATGTTACTATTATTGATAAAAATCTGAAAAGATATTACTATTTTTTATAACTGAAAAGTTGGTGACCTGCTAAACAGGTTTGCAGGTCACCCATTACTATTATTGATAGAAAAATAAAAAGTTGTTACTATTAATGATAAAAAAATAAATAATGTTACTATTAATGATAAAAATGTCAAAAGTTATTACTATTTTTGATCATTAACCCTATACTCATTTGACCCATTGAAGAAAAAAATATAACCCTAATAATTCATATATAGGTAATGAGTTGAATTTGGTAACTTCATAAATAATTATGAGTTGAATTTGGTAACTTCTAAAAATTAATATATGGCATAGGTGTAATTATTTATTTTAGTTAAGGGTATAAGAGACATTTCATAAATAATTATGAGTTGTCATTAATCTGGACCATTGATTTATTTCCATCCAATGGTCCAGAAACTCCAAGTAGTTTTCTTATTATATATAGTATAGATAGTCGGAATTCAAATATTCATTCACAAGTAGATAGTAACAAATATTTTTAAGCAAAGATTTCGATGAAATTTAACACTTTAATATAGTAACCCAAATTAAAGTTCGATCGAATTCCTCAAAAAATTTAAAATAATAACATCTAAATTTGAGACTATATATATATATATATATATATATATATATATATATATATATATATATATATATATATATATATATATATATATATATATATATATAGGGTCAGGTTCTATGGGGCACCTGTATGCATTGTGCACTTTGGGAACCTGTATGCACCGTTAGATCTTGAATTTTAATGGTTCAGATTGTAGTGGCAAAATAGTAATTAACTTGAAAATGGGTGCACGGGTGCATAACTTCTCGCGCACGGAATGGCAAAATCGGAAGATACTTGAATTCAGAAAATATTCTATCCGAATCTAAACAAACATGATACATTTTCATCCAATTTATTGGATTCGTCTTCAAACACGATGCATCTTCATCCAATTCAATTTCAAACATGATGCATTTCGACCATATTCATCCTCGTCTTTGTTTCATCATTATGCCTCGTGATGCATTTCGGCCATATTCATCCTCGTCTTTGTTCCATCATTATGCATCACCAAAATCGTGATGCATATCGACATTTAAACGTGTTAATTTCGTGATGCATCTCTGAAATTTAAACGTGTTCATCAACATCTTCTATGTGTTCATCATTGTCGTGATGCATTGCTGTTGTGCATCATGTTTGAAACAACCAATACCATATGCTCCAACTATTTCTTGGAAGCAATAACCACCAACATTAATAAAGAATCATAGAATTCTTTGACTAGCCATAAGCATGATACAGAATCGTAGAATGAACTGTTTGTGAAAAAACTGATACTCAAAAACCATGATCAACAGACGCAAGCAAATTCTCGTCAACATCGATGCACAGGTATGGTGCAGAGTTGCATACCGACGGTGGACAGCGATGGTGGTACTGGATCTGGCGGTAGTAGTAGTGGTTGTCTTGTGAAAACTGGTTGAGAGAAAGAGAGATGGAGAGAGACTAGCCATGAAAGAGAAAGTGAAAGAGAGAGAAAAGGGGATGGATTTATTGGAAGGTGATTGATCATTTTATTTAGTTTCTTAAATAAATGATAAATATTAAATTAAATCTTATAATTTAACAATATATTATTAATCATTCCCAAAATGTCATTAATGCACCCTTTGTAAACAAGCAATGCATTTTTTGTTCCCATTTGGTTCCCGATGCATATGGTGCCCCATAGAACCTCAATTATATATATATATATATATATATATATATATATATATATATATATATATATATATATATATATATATATATATATATATATATATATATATTTGGCGTTTTGGGTCATGTGTAAAATGAAAGGTATAGTGACCCAAGGGTCATGTGAGCTTTTAAATTGAATTCAATTTCTAAGAAGTTGTGTAACATATGCATGAAATGAAAGGAAAGGAAAGGAAGTGGGACACCAATGCAAAGTCGATCATGTGTGTGGTCTTAAGGCAATCACGTACACAGATATTTATATTTGTTTATAGATAACATGACATGCAGATGATGACATCACGTGCACCATGCTCATATATGTGTTTTTGGTTGATCATGTCTACAACAAAATAAATACATAGTCAAATTCTGTTTCAGTTCGTCTACGATATTTTATATACAATATGTAATATTTAACATAGAATATGTGATAGTACTCTACATATAATATGTTCATCTTTACATCGGGGGTTCTAGTTCCAAAATGGTTTTGTGTTTTGATGGTTTTATGTCTTTATATAATTTACGTAGAATTGGTTTGTATTTTTATATATAGTATATGATACTTTATATATATATATATATATAAAACAAATAGGTTCTATACAAAATTGATTGTAGCTATTTTGTATCTATATAGAATATTTGATATTATACATAATATTTTGTGTAAAATATTGTTATTGTTATACCACTTAACTTATTTTTATATAAAATATATGAAATGTATAGAAAACATAACATTTTACATATAATATGAATAGTGATATTGATCTACATAAAAATATATAATAGACATAATATTCTACATAGATTACATAGTATTCTATATACAACGTGTTAAATTTTTAGCAGTAAAATCATTTTTCTATATACAAAAAATCATTTTTTATAAAAAAATATTTTAAATGAAAAAAATCAATTCTCATTAAACAGAGAGAAAAGAAAGAAAAAAGGAAGTGAGAAAAAGAAAATAAAAAAGATTTTTTCTTTCTAAAATACGTTTTACAAATAAGATTCACCACTATAAAAAAATTTAAATAATTACAATAATGTCATTGTTTATTTTCAACCATAGATATTTTTGATCTCATGGCTCTAATGAGTTTTTAAGTTTCACCATATTTGAGGTTAAGTTCTTAAAAGAGTCTCACCTTATGTGTGTGTGAGAGATCAAATATGAAGTTAAATATATATTGAGAATTTAAACTTACCGTAGTTCATTTTTACAAATTGATTCACAAAATTTTGAATATATAAATAATAAATCACTACAAGAAAAGTGTCATTTAATGACACATGCTTTTAGTGACACAAAAATAAGTGTCACTATATCTTACTTTTAGTGACACTTATAAAAAGAGTAAGTATAGATCAATCTTTTACCCACAATTTTCCTTTTTTAGTGACACAAAAATTTTGCCACAAAATACTTGAGGCCTATACCCACATACTTTTTTAGTCACTAAATATTTATACTCACTCCACTTTTACCCACTTTTTTTATTGTGTAGGTAAAAGATTTTGATACCTATAGTGACACTTTTTTTACAAAAAAAAAGTGGGTAAAAGTGGAGTGAGTATAGATATTTAGTGACTAAAAAGTATGTGGGTATAAGCCTCAAGTATTTTGTGCCAAAATTTTAGTGTCACTAAAAAAGAAAAGTGTGGGTAAAAGATTGTTTTATACCTACTCTTTTTATAAGTGTCACTAAAGGTAAGATATAGTGACCAATGGGCCTTTGGCCTGGAGGTAAGAGAGTGGAGTTGTAAGCGAGAGGTCACGGGTTCGATTCCCGTCGGAGGCAAGTTGAAATCTAGGTGAAGTAAGTAAGTCTGGTGGTAAAAGGAGTAGTTTAGGAGTAGGAGTAACATAGTTTGCCGTTCAAAAAAAAAAAACTAAATGACATTTTTCTTGTAGTGAATCATAAATACCGGATTAAATAAATCAGCAATTCATTACTTTTTTACACTGATTCATTAGCTTTTAAATATAAATAATGAATCATAGATTTTAAATATAAGTAAATCAATATATAAAATTAATAAATGATATTGTTTCACACTTCTCGAGATATATCTACGTTCACATTTTCAAAATCATTAAATTCTCACTGAAATTACATCCACCTATCTAATGTTGTTGTAACTTGTCTATATCCTCCACCAACTTTCATTTCATGCATATATCTTTGAAATTAATGTCTCTTATAAATTTTTCGTTACGTGTAAAACATGTTTCACGTCACCATCGACTCCTCGGGTCTTCTGATAATAAACTACTTTATTTACCCATCAAACTTTTAATAATTAATTTGTGAATTAAGAAAATAAAATCTTCATTTTATAAAAATATGTGTGTGTGAGAGAGATTAATTATAACAATTTAGTTTCCTATATCTACCGAATATATATTGGGAATTTTTTTTAAAAGCTTTTCAAAACCACAAGCCACTTAATTATATATTAAACAAGTATTAACCAGTTTGTTTGTGAACAATATGAAAAAAAAAAATTAATAATTAAATCATCCATTCAAATAACACTTCCAAGTATCTAAGTACTGTATATATTTATAAATTAAGAGAAATATTATAATCATATTTCTGTTCAAAAGAAAATATAATTATCTCATCAAAAATATAGTACATTAAATTATATATGAACCTTTAATAGTATTTAATTAATTATTACTCAAACAGATGCATGAACTTCCAAAATCTTATTATTTTTTAGTGTTTATCATAAAAAAAAAATCAACATGTTTTTATATTTTTTGCGGTTTCGTCTCTTCGTGTTATTTTTCCCAAAATAGTCCTCAATTAAATTTTTTTCTTTTTGGTTCAGTGAAATTTTGCTACTAGAACCCGGTTTTTCAGTTTTTTAAAAACATGTTTTACCAATTAGATACAGGCTCTAATAGTCAAATTTCACAAAACTAGAAAAAAAAATATTAACTTAAAGACTTTTCCTAAAAAAACATTGATAGTTAAAAACACCGAGCTCTTTCCATTCAGCAGAATGGGACCATAAAAGCCTCTCAAGACACCATAAAAATTCACTATGACTTTTTTTAAATAGCTTCTTTGTTCGTATTAAATCTTCAAAACCACTTTCCCAAGAGAGCTAAATTCTTTGCTTGCAACAAATTAACAGGTCTAAAATTGCACAGTTCAATTTATATAGTTTGTATAAAATCCGATTTTATACAAACTATATAAATTGAACTGTGCAATTTTAGACCTGTTAATTTGTTTTAGACTGATTGAACTGTAAGGACTTCGTACAAACTTCCCAACAAACTAATACGTCTAAAATTGCACAGTTCAGTCGGATCTTTCACCTTTGGCATTAGGACAATACATAATAAATTAATACTGTGATTTAAGTATTTTAATTGATCATAAAATGTTTATATTTAACTATAAAGCAATCAAACTTAAGAAAAACAATTGATTTTCAATCGTAATATACCTTTCATACAAGTTCACATTTTAAAGGATTTTTATAAGAATAATTTTAAAGTTTATTTTAGTATGTTTATTTAACATAAACTTCAGCCATTTTTAAAAACTAGTCGAGTTAACTTCTCATTTAAAAACTTAAGATTTTAAGAAATTCTAAATAAAAGAACATTTAAACATAGATTAGGGCATCTCCAATGATTAAACTTGTCATGGGTTTGGTTTTTTTCCTCCTGATTGTCAAAGCAACTTTTCACTGTCTTAAACATACTCTTATAAAACACATTCCAATAATACAATTATTTCAAAATGTTTTTGACATTAAACAATTATATTATTTAACTTCTTAATTTTTTTTAAATTTAACCCCATCATATTTCATTTATTTACATAATATATCATCGTTTATATTAACAGAATTTTAACATGATTTTATTGTATAAAACTTAAAGATTAATAATTTTTAACGGTAAAATAAATAGATACATTATATTTTATTAAGATCTTTGAAATTATTAATATTCAATATCGCTGTCATATACTTAAAGAGATTTATTTAATGATGTATTTTGTTAATATAATAATTCATTTTATTTAACAAGTATGATAAATATATAATTTAATTAATTTAAGAGAAAATTTAAAATGACATTTGTAAAACTATAAAGGTTCATGTTAAAAAGGTAAAACAAATATAATATTATATATATTTCTTTTTAATCCGGTTTAATTTTAGTGAAGGGTTTAATCATGTAGCAAGAAAACTCATATTCAATCCTTTGGATCCAATGATAAAAAGTCTTTGAAGAGTTTGCCACGTAGAAAAAACATTTTCATAACATGCTTGTTTGAGATGGATGATCTTATGAATTAAAAACATAGACTTGTAGTTTTTCAACTATCAACAGAAACTCTAATAAATAACCTATGTTCCCCTTCTATTCTTTCTTTTCTTTATTCAATATTCATTTAAATTTACCTAAAATTCATGTTGACACGAATATACATAAAACACAAATTTTTAAAACACATATACGAAATACTTGTGTCGTATTTGTGTAGTGTTTGTCATGTACCAAATTGTCAGATCTAATCCTAAGCCATTATTTCTGAAGTCATTATTTAATCAAATTTACATTTACCATAATGATCAATAACTTGGTGTACAAAACATATATTGCATAAAATGATGCAACAAATAAAAGGATTCATAAAACTCGTTTCTTTAAGTTTAATAACCTAGAAACGTATAAAAACTATGGCATATAGAAACATTACAAATTTTAAAAATCATTACTCATACAATATAATGTACTCTTCACGGATTAGTAAAACAACTTAGGAGTCATTTATTGGCAAAATAAACTTTAACTAATGATTTTCCTAAAACCTAAATCTGAGTTTGATCGACTTTTGAGGTCAAAAATTGCTACAAAAACCTTTGACGAATTTTACATGCATATTAGCTTGACATAAATAAAAAATAATAATGGGAGTTGAATACATTTAACAAACCTTTACAACAAGCTATTGTTGCAAACAAGTCAAACAAGCCTAGCTAGATGAATTTTGGCTAGGCTACGCTCGGCTCCAAGTCTCAACAACATGACCCCACAACTAAGGGTACAACCCTTCTATAATGGAGGCCAAGAATATAAGAATAAATAGAAATAGAGACGAAAAACCGCAATGTACAAACTCGGATGGTATTTTATCACCCTCAAAACACAAATATAAACAAATGAAAGTCCTCAGTTAATGATACAATGATGAATATCATCGGCTCAAAACCATTTGTACGGCTTTCTTCTGAGCCTGTGTCAAACTCTGCAACATTCAGAACAACATTAGAACAAGCTACAGACAAAAGAACTGTTAGGAAATTTTGAGAAAATTATAAATTATATATGCATATAAACATATAACCTGGCAAAGATGATCAAAAAGAGGCCGGTCTCCATGAGAGAACTCCTTAAAGAAATTGGTGAGATAATTTGCTAGGTTGATCTGGAAAGCAGAAAAAAGAATGGTTACAGCAATCTAACTACGAAAAAAAAAAAAAGCTATCGATGAAGGATATATTCTGCAAGAGAAGTGAACCTCATTGAGAGGGTCAGCAGAACTCAATATGTCGTCATCACCACCATCATCTTCATCCTATGAGTATATAAATAAAAGAGAATCCATAAACCAGCCCATAGAGAAATTAAATGATAATATTCTGTTTACTTCAGAGCAGTTGTGTTGCAAACCTCGTTGAAAGCTTTTGCCATGGCATCTAAATAGCCATGTGAGGGTCTGCTGTATGATGTGGTTCCTGCTGTATAAAGCAAATCTTGCTCTATTTCAGCATCTCCTGCTTCGACTTCTTCCCAATCACTATCCTGAATGAGCAACATGGTTAAGTTACAACAAATCGAAATTCCACAAAACAGTATTTTACAAAATTTTGTGGGAAAAGAAGAAATGCCTGGTCATCGTCTTCTAAAATTTGTTCTTGAATCTCAAGCAAGACATCTGCCAGTATAGCAAGAATCTATATCGCCCACAAGGAAAGAATACATTTATCAGACACCAAAATGCATAAATACTATATTCATGAACTGGTTCTTATTGCCTCGACTCTAATCTGTATAAAACAATTATCATTATTAGACATGATGAGATCGTATTGCTTGATGCAGAATATTTACTTGTGCTATTTCCCAACCGATTCTTTCAGTCACTTGAGTGTATTACACAAACTTTTTCATAAAAACAAAATATTTTAGACAGCAATCAAAAGTGTAAAAACCTTCGCAGGAAGTGGCATCAATGTCCACTGATCAGGGGCAGCTTTGGCCTTTGAGCGAGTGGTAATCCCTGCAGAGGACTTGAAAATACACAAGGAATGATTTGAGTTCTTGAAAGGATGTAAATAACAAATGAGACGATTAGAAACAGCAAACCTTCAACAAATGTCCTTGGACATTGATGCTTCCGAATTCAACGTGCCTGGCCGATAATAATAAAGCTAAAGCTGTGGTTGTAACTTTAATTTGGTAGGCCCCCTGAATTTCCCCTGTACCCGATTGTACTTGTGTTAGATTTTCAAAGCTGAGCTCAATGGTTATATAACGGATAACAGCCCCTGTGGCCAATTTAACACTATTCCTTTACTACCATTCAGGTTTTATAACTAAGAACCCAATAAAGACACAAATTTCAAGCGCGTAAGAGATTTTCAGATTTTATAGTTTAAGTTGAATGACAATGTATAATGCATGCTAGAGAATGACAGGATGCAAAAAAGCTCAATGAAAATGAAGGATGTTTGCCTTGCTGCTTGGTCCATTCTGACATAACATAATACAAGGAATTAGTGTGGCCCTCAGCAGGGATAGTGATCAGCAAGTTGATAAATTGTTCAACGTGTGGTGCGCTCATGTGAACCTGTGTCATGAAAAAGGAAGAAATAAGCACACATATAGGACATGTTTGGCATGGTGATTTTGGGAGCTTTTGAGAGCTTATAGCTTTTGTTTTTAAAAAATAAGTTCCTGTTGAAACAGAAGTCTTCTTGGCTAAGAGATTTAGCTTTTATTTTAAAATAATAAGGTCAAATTCTAATTGTAGCTTTTATAATTACGACAATCTTCTAGTAAAATACATATACCAGTTTACCCTTTTTATATTTAAAACGTGTATCACTTAAGTAACGTGTATCCTCTTATGTCATTTACTCATTTTATACTTTAAGCTACTACAACTAAAGTTTTACCAAATACTTCTATAAAACTGTAAGTTGTAAGTTGCAAATCATAAAATCACATGCATTTAAAAGACATACCAATCTTGCAAATATAAGAAGTAATGAGCTTCGCAATCCAGCAATTTGACATGATTGCATTCGCCTAACAAGAGCAGCAACAAGGTCTCTTATATGTGGTGCCATTTGCGAAGATAGATGTAGAATAAGTTGCAAAATATAGTTCCCAACAAAAAGTGATCCGGAGCTATCTAAATCTGGATCAAGAAGCCTGCCAAAATAGTCAAAAATTCATGTTTCGTGAACAAGCAGCAGAAAAAATCTGTCTTTAAAATAATTACTAATTTTGAAGGGGGTCATAATAGAATTACACAAAAATCCATAAGGACAAATACATGATACACAAACAACATCTAGCAAGGGGGACCAAAGACGGGTTTCATTGGCCCAGAAAAAAAGAGTGTGGCAAGGTGATAGGAACATGCTAGTTACTTCTAGAAGGGGTAAAATAGGGAAATTAGTAGTAGTTAGTTAGTAAGGATATCTATAAATAAAGGGAAGGAGAGTGTTGTGAGGTATGCAGAAATATTGATAGGATTTGGTTAGCTCATTGCTTTATTGCTTTGAGGGGTCTCCAACCATTTGGTTGTGACAAAGGGATTTCCCTGGAATCATTTTTACTTGTTCTTCCATTTCTATTTCAGCTTATCAAAATCAGATTTAATTGGGTTATTTTCTTCTGTTTTCATCATCATCAATTTCTGTTTCTGCATCATTGATAATGATGAAAACAGTCTTCTGTTTCTGCACTTAGTTAGTAAGGATATATATAAATAAACAGACAATGATGCAGAAACAGAAATTGATAATGATGAAAACAGAAGAAAAAAAATCCAATCAAATCTGATTTTGATAAGCTGAAATAGAAATGGAAGAACAAGTAAAAATGATTCTAGGGAAATCCCTTTCTCAAAACCAAATGGTTGGAGACCCCTCAAAGCAATAAAGCAATGAGCTAACCAAATCCTAACAATATTTCTGCACACCTCACAACACTCTCCTTCCCTCTATTTATAGATATCCTTACTAACTAACTACTACTAATTTCCCTATTTTACCCCTTCTAGAATTAACTAGCATGTTCCTATCACAAGGCCAGGTCTAGTTTGCTCGAAGTTGAGCCCATCCTAGCCCAAATCTCTAAAAGTACAGATAAGGCCTGCCCAAATCTCCAAAAGTAAGTACAGATAAAGGCCTGCTCTAATTTATTTCTGTGTAGTATACATATATGTGTGTTGTATATTTTTATTCTCTTTCATAAAAAGAAAATTTAAAACAAGTAGGAGAAAAAATGAAAGTGATGTAATAATACATGTATGTGTAGCACTACAAACAAGACTCCATACTAGATGACGACTTCCAAGCTATGTACCCACCTTGAAGCTACATCAAGTAAACATCTCATTGTGAAACCCGGATCACCACTCCAACTTAGCAATTCTTGCTTTCCACCAGAGACAAGAGTGGCAAGGCATTGAGTTGCATTCTGGTTCAATTTATAGCAATGAGGCATGAGTTAGGTAATCAAAATTGTCTCCCTAAAAGAAGAAAGTATGGGTCTAAGCTATCTGTATTAATAACCTGCATTTCACCGTGGTCATCACTATGAAGGACTGCACGCACAACTGGATCGAAACAAACTTCATAAACAGCTTTCACCACATCAGTGGGTGCGTTCTAAATAACCACAGGAAGAACCAATAAGTCATTGAAAATTCTAAATAAACAAGAACGTTGGAAGAAAATAATTGGTGATACAAAATATGCAAAATTTATAACTTGCCTTGAGTAACATGGTCAAAAGATCCAATGAACCAGCAACTAAACCATCAGGCTGCTGTTGAGGCTGAGAAAAGACATGGGATGCACCAGAAAGCAACTCCTCCAGCATAAGTAAAATGACTCAAAACGAATTTAGTATTAAAAGGTAATTTGAAGAAACATACTTTGTTGAGGATTGGCCCCACATATGGCAGAACACGTGAAACAAGAGGATGAACACACCCAGGAGCATTTTTTATTGCCTATAATGAAACTAGAATTGTTAATGAAAGCCCATCACCTAAATGCACCAATAATAGTATGCATCAAAAAACTATTGCAATCATTTCGTCTTTGATAAATGACATCGTTAAAAATGAGCTTTAATGAGTATTCATTAGCCACATTAAAATTGATCATGTCTAATTACATGTACCATAATATATCGAATGTTTTCTTTCACGTATCATTTGTAACCTTTTGTGTAAAAGCTTGTTGGAAACAGATGTCCCTCACTTATGTTGATAATGGTAGTAACAATAATAAATGTTGATGTGATTAATATTGTTTTGATAGGATGCCACGTGTGCATAAGAATCCCATTATCTTTAATTTCAATACACAAAATAGACATAACATTATCTCAAAGGCCAGATGGCACTATACCTTCTCTTTCACAAAAAATAACTTGTAAAACCCCAACATTATAGAAGCTGAATATATCCGCACATCATCATCATTTAATACTTAACCAACTTACCTCAAGAACTTCAAGTGCATCAATGCTTATGAAAGGGTCCGAAACATGCAAAGCCCACATGTTAAGTATAATAGGAGAAATAACAGGCTCTATTGACAATGCAGCTTCATGACCTACAATCAGCAGTTTCAATGCCATTGATATAGAGTAATTCAACTCGAACAACATTATTTGAAAAACTGGAAGACTATTCCACTCGACCCTTATACAATAACACTAACCTGCCCTCACAGCTGCTTGCAGTGTTTCAAGAACAAGATGCATTGTCTCGTCAGATGCCTGTGGAATGTTGCATATTAACAAATGACCAACTTCATGTGTCGTTGATAAAAGGAAGTACAAGATATCATATTACTTGCTTAAGAAGCTCTGTTAGTGATGAAAATAGAGCCAATATATGAGCCTGTGGTATTCCTCTGTTTGTGTCAGGTAAGAGTTGGGAAAGTGCCCGACACGCACCAACTTTGACAGGGGCAGGCCTACAATTTGAAACTTGTAAATTAATTTAAAAGCGTTACCTTATATTATATATGAAATAAATGAGTAAATATATATAGAAGCTTACACATCCATGCCAATTGCCTGGATGGCAGCATAGAGGAAATGATCAATAACACCATGGTTGATCTGTAAATGAAAGAAGCATAAATGACAATATTGTTCATAAGAACATGAAACAAAAAAAAACATGAAATATCTTGATAGTTACCACAGATGAGAATTTAGCAATTGATGAAAACATACGAGCATAGAGAAAAGGAAATTCATGAACACCTGCACAACAGATACTAATCAGTTAAGATGTATTGATAGAAAACAAATACAATATAATTACCCAAGACTCTACCTGCTGCCATGTCTTCAGTGAAAGTTTGCTCCAAGAGGTTCCCTAACCTGTGTCCTGGGGGCCCAGAAACCTGAGAATAGACATAGACAAGATATTGTGATTTGAATATGAATAAATGTATGAACCATGTAACATTCACAATCAATCTATAAAGTGTGAAGTAGGTACTACAAAGAAAGTATCAACCTCAACTTCAAGCAATTGTTCTGACACAGAGGACAAAGCAAAAAGGGTAGCCTCCCTTATCTGCAAAAATTTTACGTTCCAGATATAGGTAAGGATTGGTACACTGAATTATAAAAGTGAAACTGTTATGTAAGGAGAGATGACACAACACATCCCTAAAATTTAGTATATGACACTAAAGAAAAGAGCTAAAATAGTGATAACATACTAGGGGAAATGCAATAGTATAACCTTTATCATCAAACCACTACGCTGGAAAAGCTAAAGTTTGGTCCCACCCTGCCAACTTAAGATATATTAAAAAAAACATGGATTCACCGATTCTCATATTTATTGCTTATAGTTTATCCAATAAAGTTGCCTCGCACTGAAATAAAAGGCCAGCCTATTTAATATGTCTATGATGTCATCAAGAAATAAGGGCTTCATGGTGTAACAAGAGCCAAAAACTAATTTAACAGATCAGTACTCATCCAATTGTTGTTTTTCCAGAGATTGAATGCACCGAAGTAGAAATAACATGATATATTAAACTGCATGCTTGATTAAGGCCTAGTAGCAAGAGAAACAGGATTTAAACACCAAGCTTCTTTGGTTTGGTTCCCTGATAACTAACTAAATGCATTAAGAATAGGACTTAAAGAGGATCAATTGCAACTACTTTATTTTAAAGAAAAGCTATAGCCATGTATATAAAAGTTAAGAATATATACAAGGACTTGAAATAGAATTTAGAGAGAAAAGACATATACAAATTGAAATGGCATACCCTCCACCAGTCAGCAGAACCTTTAACCCTCTCCTGCTGAGACTCGTCAAATCTTTGTTTAGCAGCATTCAATATAGCATAAACTCCCTCAATTCCACAAGAAATTACAATTTCTTCCAACAAAAGAGAGCCTGTGAAATCAACGACCATATCAAAATGTGTGCTCTCCAGTTTCTGGGTATAGAACTGTTACTGATAATATAACTACATGACAGTATGAGAAAAACTAAAAAAAGGTAACAAATAAGTGTCTAACAAAGGAATGAATTTGATACCAGAAACACGACAACTATAAGTATTTTCATCTTCATCAGCAACATACTGATTAGCATCCAGTGACCAAGCATGCACCTGGATCAACATCAACACATGTGTTAGAGACCGAATGAGCAACAAAGAACTACTACTTGTGTAAGTTAATATCAAATGATGCTTTTGCAGGGTAACATGCTGAGTATACATTGTTAGTTGTGAATGAAAAACAGGCCAATGAATAATAATAGTACAAGAGCATTACAAAACAAGACATTACATAAATTACCTGTTGTTCAGTCATCTGCATAAAAGCAATTGAATAGTAGACAAGATCTTTGATACTATTTCCAAAAGCCTGAAGGATAATTTTGAATTTGAACACGTAATCATATATGTAAATTCAGTGAACACCTCGCGTGGAAGTATTAAAATATTGCAAAAGAGACAAATGCTAGAAGTAGAACTTTAGACTAACCTTCACAAACTTTTGACTACCAACAATCGTTAGGAGAAACTCGAACAACTGCAGAAACAAAAAAGAAAAAACCAAAAGTTCAAAATTTTCAAACCACAATCAACTCGACAATATATAGATGCATGAAATTCTTGCTTTAAATGTTACTATAAGACATGCCTGTTGCTTTTCAAGTCATTCAACAAAACATGGAGAAGGACTGAAGGAAGCTATAAATGCAGAGAAACTTCTTACTTGGATGACGAAGGACTCGAGGCTTGTCTCTGAACCATCAGAATCATATCTTCCCTCATATGAATCTTCAAGTCCTTCGACTGAAGATCGTTCATATACGCCAAGAGATGATACAAATGTTTGCCACAATGGAACAAGAACCTCTGAAAAGAGATATCTTTTAAGTCTTATAAACAATAGCAAAAATGATCAATCACGACAATACATAGCTGTAGATAGCTAGATGAAGACAAACTCACCCATGAACTGACTTTCTGCAAGGCTTGGGAAATTTTGAACAAACTGACTCAAGCACTTCAAAGCCTGAAGTTGGAATAGAATATCACAATGCACATTCCAAATATCTTCTATATATATATACATATATATATATATATATATATATATATATATATATATATATATATATATATATATAGGGTCGGGATCATTGCAGAACCTAAATTTGGTGCACAACTGTAGAACCATATAATCGATGTTACTTTTCAAATTTATAAAGTTTATTTGATGTTGAATATATAAAATTCAGACGATTCAATGTTGAATATTCAATGTCGAATATTCAGTGGTGAATATTCAATGTTGAATATTCAAAAAAAATTTGAAAAAATATAAAATCACCAATCACGTTTTAAAGAGAATAAAATTCTTGTTTTTATGGTATAATTTTTTTGTTTTATAAATTATTAATTCTTATGTTTTTTTTAAAGTTGGTTCTGCAGTTGTGCACCAAATTTAGATCTGCAATGATCCTCTCTATATATATATATATACATACATACATACATATATATATATATATATATATATATATATATATATATATATATATGCAGAAATTAGATATACTTGAGAGTTTAGACATAAATACCTCCATCCTGATGCTCCAATCATCTGGATCTTCAGATTGAACAGGATTCTTAAGAATAGAGGAGAATTCAACCATCCAACCTTTGACCAACGGTAACATTAATGCACTTGTTTCTGTCTAAACAAAAAGACCTCAATCCAAGCATTCTTTTCTTTTCATATAATATATCAATTTGATCACCCAAGAATGTAACTGCATAGAAAGTACCTTGTACACACCACTCATAACCCCCAACATCGATGTACAAGAATAGACTATTGAGAGAGCCTTTGTGCGTAATGGTTTGTCATAGATCTGTCATTAATGAGTCCCCATAAATGGAAAGTTTGACCAACTATACAGTGTAATACGTACAATGCATAAACATGTTTCATTTTTTTCTTATGTATATGTGTGTGTTACATAAATGAATCTTTTATTGCAATCACTCTAACACACCATAACCACAGATGCACCACATTAGAAATATGATATAGATAGCAAAAGCCAAAAGAAAACCAAATCGAATTATAGTCGTTTTGATCACATAGGAAAGAAAATAAAATCTGTAACTCCTCTATTCTACAAAGAAAATTAATAACGTATTAATACAGCTCATGAATGTCATCTTAAAAACGCAACCCAGGCACTTCCACCTAGATGTTCTTTGTCAGATTAAGTGTAGTGCATTTACTACTAGCATTTTTTCAGTTTCTTTTTTTCCCGTTTCCAAGATTAGAGTGACCATACGTCTGTAGAGCTGATCCAATTTTTTTATACTAATGAAAGTAGGTATTAATTTGTTGTGTTTGACAAAGTAACGACCATGAAAACTAGTATAGAGAATAGATGAATGCACTTCCTGCTGATAACTACATGTTATGAAATTCATTTTTTTCCTTCGGAGATGAAGGAGAAAATCATGCCATATACAATCACCACACTAGGTCAGTGGTAGTTCCAAGTCCAAGTGATAGCGCAGCTAGCTGCACAGGCTAAAACCATGCAAAGCAATGTGCCTTCTCTACAACTAACATCAAAAGCATGTGTACGCATTCATACTTTTAACCAATTATAGAGGGATAAAAAAAAATAGATTATAGCATAAAGATAGAATTGACCTGAGGTGAAGAAACAATTGAATGCAAGCACGGGAACAAGACTGGTATTATTTTGGGCACTAGTTTATCATCCAAATCCGCAGAGAGGAGAGCCAGACATCTAAGAGCCCCATTCACTGGACATTTAAAGAATTTATACTACATGCATCAGCCATGGAATGGCAAGAATATCTTAAGTTCCAAGAAGAGAGTGAGCATCAAAAAGTTAATAATAAGCAACATTACAACATAATAGAGCAAAAACATATCTAAAAATGACATCTGCATACAGTTACCCTGAAGGTGATCTTTGAACACAAAAATGATGAACCAAGTGTTATTTAAATTGGCTTATAAAGCACACCAGGTACCTGGAACAGCCGGGACAGACACCCTACACAACGTTGATTGGTCTTATTCTTATACAAAATCTACACATTGAGAAACAGGTAGGCCACCCAAATTTAGTTAAGTTTGCATGCATATCACATGGTACTTATCTAGAAATTCTAGATTCTTCAGATTTATTACCATAGTTGAAGCATTCCAGATATGAGAATCAAGCACTTCAAAGACACATATATGTTTTAATGTCACAAAACAAACCTAAGGGACCCTATAATTTGTACTGTCATAGAGTCTCATTGATATGATATGAAGATAAATGTGTTCTTAAAGTCGAGAAATAATCTGTATATAAAAAAGAAGACGAGATACTCGAAGACTATAAAATGCAACATAATTACCAACAAACCTCCAGTCCTAATTGTATATACTATATAGAAACACTCTTCAATTTGAAGACTAGAAGAGAATTCTTATAGCTGAAAAGACTCAAGGCATACTTAACAATATAACAAGAATCAATGGCTGACAAAATAATAGAAACTGGACTTCCTGCTACAATGATCAGACAACCTTAGATAATGATGTAGACTTTCATGATCCAATCTGAGTTTTGTGTTGTTTCTGATAAATTCTTCCATGCTCATGTTTTTTTTCTGATTTCTTATGTTATCACCTGTTTCTCAGTCCACTTCTGATGCTGGAAGGTGACATCTTCATGGGGTAGTAACATATTAAGCCTGTGGCAGGAAGTCGGATATGAAATTTCATGGTCACTTATAAATCCTAAATGATATATGTGATAATACATCGGATATGAAGCCTGTGGCAGGAAGTCGGGAACAGGCAATTAACCAACTTGTGATCACATATTCCTCCTGATGTTAGTGGTTATGCTTTAAAGCCTTGAAGTGGACTGGGCACTTAGTTGGTAGTGTGACACTGACAAAAGATCAGGAAACACCGAAGCAGCAGTGAAATTTGAAGGAGATTTAGATAGTGGCAGCAAACTTGGCATATATTGTATCTAAAGAACTGGGTTGGCACAAGCACAACTAAATTAACTTTTATGTCATTTCAATTTTGTTCCTGAAGTTTCAACAAGAAGATAAAACCATTGAACCAGCTTAACTTTAATGAAAATGAGCTTTTTCTAGCTATCCGTCTTTCCATGATTTTGGCTAATGTTAGGATGCATGCTCCATTATCAAGTTTGAAAACACAGTTTTGTGTTCAAAAACATACCCAGGACAAACTTTTTCACGATATACAGGATAGAGGATACATTTATAAGAAATATTTCAACAAATAAAGATGATGCAAACACTGCAAATGGAAAAACAGTGAAAGAAAATCAAACTTCTCAATAAACAAGAAAGGAATACCTGCGTTTGTATTACTTTGATCATTAATTAACTTCATTAAGAATGGAAGTAACTCGGGCCATTCATCTGGCCAATCGTGATGAGCAACTGATGCTACAGCCATACTAATAGCTGTGCAGATTTTTTTATGAGGATCATCCAGTGACAGCAACAAAAGACCACGTATAATAGCCTGATAATAATTAGAAAATCAAGAATTAAAGATGCATTAAACAGAACAGTGAAAATAATAATTGGATAACTTACAACAAACTACATATGATGTAGCTTCAGAAAATAAACGTTATATTTATTTATAAGCACAGATCCTTTGTAGCATTTTGATTTACTTGGATGGATAGTAGTTTGAGTATCACATAGCAATGAGCTACCGTATGGATCATAAGCTTCCACATAAAATTGCCAAGGGGAATGCTACCTTTTCCAAGATTTATCAGTCAATTCATAAACCTTTTTATCTTTTTGAAGTTTAAAAAAAAAACTTTGAACTTTATCTGCAAATAATGAAAAACAAATGTAATAAGAGAATATGTATAAGATATATTACAGACGACAAACATAGGAATGGAAAGAATGTATGTTGCAAAATTTACAGGTCTCTTGTCACCAGTCCTCGTTAGTTATGAAGTTGACATCAAGGAAATACAAATTAAGAAGTTCTAAGCCAACAAAAAATAAGTGATGGTCTTACTATATAGCATGTGCTTGAAACTCAGGAGAGATAAAAAAAGAAATTGACCTTTTCCTCATTTGAAACTACAGGATGTTCAAAACCATCCTCGTCCTCCTGCCAGTGTTTCTTAATAAACTGTTTTAGAAGGACCGCAGCTAAGTAAAAGCAGGTTAAATCTCACAAGAGTAACAATGTGAAACATCAATCACATGAAAACCTCATAATTTTGTGTTTGCTAATTATCAATCAGATGAACAATGTAACAACAAACTTGTACTAATAATTTCAATAACTAAAAGACATTGTACAACTTTGTCTACGGTGGCAAAAGGATATTTGACGAGAACCTAGAGGAAGATCCCTGTTAGCAGCAATCTTGGATAAAGCACTTCCAAAACCTTCAAAGATTTGCAATAAAAGCTGTTGTTAATATGTTGTGTAAGGACATACTTAGGAAGTTACAACATGTGCACAATGAACAAAAATCGACTAACGGGTGATAAAAACTATGAAAATCAAGGGTAGATCACCTTTTCCAAATTAAAAGACACAGGACTAATTTCTCATTGATCAGCCAATCTTCCAAAAGATGTGCTCAGAAATGCCTTTGGTAGGAAATACTCAACTACTAAGCTTTGTGAAAGAGAAGATTTTGCAATGACCAATTCAGGTAAATAGTTCAAAGAAGTTCAATTATAAAGTGAGGTTTCAGATAGCGAGTGATAACCTAAAACAAGAAGTCTATAGTCAGACTTTGCTCGATATACTGCAGAAGCGATAATACAAATAATTAAAGAGGAAACCGTTGCAACTTACAAGGTTGAAAAAAAAAAAGCTAACATTTTATAGCTTTTGTACAAAATTATTTACTCTGTAAAAATAAATTCTTAGTTAGGATGAGGGGTGTACCCGCCCCTCCCAAATTCCATCTTTCTGGACACCTCAGCAACACATCGGTTTTTTTATCTCCACTCCCTCCATCTTTCTATCTTTCGAAAGAGTGGAAATACGCATCTTTTTATCTCAATACCCCTTAATACATTAAATTTTGAGAGGGACAGAGAGAAGAGAGAGAGGAAGAAGCCGAGCAGGGGTGGAGGAGCCAGAGAGGGGAGGGTTTTGCTCAGAGCCGAAGTTAGGGGCGGTGTAGCCGCCGGCCTTGATCCAATGTAGACAACCCGATGGAGCTCTAGGTGTGTATACCATTCACACTTGGGATTATCAGGCATTCCAAGATTTTTAAAACCTTCATTATAAAACACCAATCACAACAGAACATTACACCACCAAATCCTAATAACCATTATCCTCCACCCCATTTTGACGCTTCATGTCCTCCACCCATCATCAGCACCAGCCGTTACTCCTACCTCTTATTCAACTGATTATGGCAGGATACAATTATCACATATATCAAACTTCACGCATGTTTGATCAGAACATAACATAGATTATCATATGAAATGAGAAAGAATACACTCATAACCTAGAAGGCGAAAGAAGAAACTCAGACAAGTTACAAAATAATAACAAATTAACATGAATGAGAAAATCTGTTTGTTTACCATTCATGTTCGTTCATTTGTTAGGTTAAACTTATGTAAACGAACGTGAACAAGAAAATCGGTTAACTTAAATAAACAAACATAAACAAGCCTCCATTTCGGTTCGCTTACAGCCCTAGTCCCGATCCCTGTTATAATCAAGTCCTTGCATCTTTATCAGCTTATGACCCAACAAGCATGTAGCTTCATGTTTACGAACTTCCAATCTAACAGTCCACGATTCTAAACCATATTAACATTACGACACCCTAATAGAACAGAATCTTTTTGATAATGGTACCTTCGGTGGACTCCTCGGTCGCCAAACAGTTGAACAGGAGAAATTATCAAGAAATGCAGCAGTATTGAGAAACACACTACACAGTATATGAATTATCAAACAAATTACACAAATGAATACATATACATACCAGGTTGAAGGGAAGCCTGATTCAAAGATGCTTCCGCGAAAGATCGAGTTTGTTGATTAGTGTCAAGGGTAGCATTCAGTGAGTTGATCAGCCACTGCTGATCTTGATCGATCATACTCACCATTTTAAACAACCTTCTCCGAACTGGGAATGTAAAATTGAAGCAAGTGTGTGTTTACGGTGTGTCTCTGTTCGCGTATGTTTCCCGCTCTTTCTGATAATTTGGGGAAATGGCAGAGGTATATAAGGTGAGTGGTCGGTCCTTTGTTAGGGTTTTAAGAGAACATAGTGGAGCTACTAGTTAACTCGGGTCGGGTTAAATAATTGTGTTGGATCGGGTGAAGACATTATGTCGGGTCGTGATTATTGAATCGTTGCCACGGGAGTTCCGGAGTTCAAGGGCGATTTGTATGTCAAGTCAAGTGTCAACTTTACTTTTCAGGAAAATGATTCGCATTTATGAAAATCAAATTATATGAGGGTTATTAGTTGGTTTAATGTAGGCTATATATTTGTTTAATGAGTATTGATGATGAAACTCAAAAAGAAATTTAACGATTTTCAAGATGTTTACTGATTGTGTAGCCCATCCATTACATGTTATGTGGCCCATTTATTAATATTTGGGTTTCTCCTTGGCCCAACCATCTTCTTGAAATTCTAATAGTCCATTTGTGATTGCCTATAAATACTCATCTATTTTATGAGAGGAGAGACTTTCCTCCATGGTGCCTCTCATGCTCCATCTTATTTTCTCCTACATTCTACCAGGTATCTGGTTGAGCCCATGGACTAAATACCATCAGTTCCAGATAGTTTTCCTCCTGGAACGCGCCTTGTTTGATTAACAGCAGCACCTGGATTATCTACCAGCGTCTGGATTATCTAGCAGGAGTTTCTCACTTCCTCAACACGACTTGTTTCATCAATAGCAGCACCTGGACTACACCACCATCAGTTCCAGCCGGTCCTTCCAGGAGGTTATCGTCCACTTGACGGGAACTTATCTTCCCTCATATGGATCTCTCTCTCTCTCTATTCATTTTCTTATCACATATATTGTCACACATGCATATACACATACATTTATTGTGATATATTACATCACCAGTCATATTCTAACTTGACCGTCGGAGGTGGCTCCCGGGGCTCACGCCCTGGGCCCACTTCTAACGAGATTCTACATGTTTCAGCCTTAATTCCAAGCTCGGGTTAGACAAAGAACGGCTACATCTCACGTCTGAACCGATCCGATGGGAAAAAGGTATGAACATTTACGTTATGACAAAAAGCCCAAACCTATGGTTTAATCGTTTAGAATCATAATGCAATTGCTTTTTAAAATGTTGCACAATCTCAAACCATAGAAAAAACACATGTTTAACATCTTACTCAAATATGATCCGAATTTGATAGGCATGACCAAAATCATATGCCAAAACTAAGCTTCAATTCGTTCTTTTAAGCACAAATCTTTCAATCAAAACATTACAACCAAATCTCCTCCACCCATCGTTCCATTCTCAACCCCTTCATCGCTTCTCTATTCATTCTCCCTTACCATTTTCTTCCTACCACCAATCCATTTAACATTTTCTTCTTCATGTCTCGTTCTTTCAATAATTTTTAATTCTAGTGAAATATGAAGGTAACGCGTGACATAAATGTTTTACCTTCATTATATATAAAAAGTTAATAAAAGATTTTATGTGTTTATTCGTCATATTCTACGTGTTTATCAATATAATCATCAATTAATTGTAAATTAAGAATATTATTATTCTTAATTTGATATATATATATATATATGTGTGTGTGTGTGTGTGTGTGTGTGTGTGTGTGTGTGTGTGTAAATTATTAATATTTGTACGTTTTAATTTCTTATTAAAATTATTCATGAAAAATCATGACTAAATACGATCATTACCTTAAATTAGTCATTTAACTTTAAAAATTATATAACTCAAACTATTTTTTTTTTTGAATTTTTTGTCACTTTTACTATCTTGTTCTTTTATCTCTAGCCCCTCAACATTTTAATTAGTTTCATTTCTAATCCTTCAAAAAATACTTTTAAATTTTTATAAATACAATGTTCTTGAATAGTTTAGTGTTCTTCCATAGTTCACCACCACCATCATTAATCAACTTCACCACCACTACCGACTAGCAAAATACAAATATAAGAAACCAAAATAAAACAAAAACCGTAAAACATCTTTGTTACACAAATCAAATCTACTCACAAATCATATATCAATAACACAAGCAGATAAGAGTTTACACACACATTAAACGATATGGATTGATAGATACAAACATACAGACACACATACTACTCTCTATACATATGTAAAATTTACTTGACAATGATCGCTCGTCTATACTCGCTTGTTGCTTGCAACCACTTCACTTCATTTACTTTGCTTTGTTGTTGTTTTGTCGACCACACTCTCTGTGGTCGACGTGCTCATAAGTATGAGTTTATTTTCAAGTAAACAATGTTGTGGGTTTCAGATGAGGGGAAAGAAAAGAAAAACATACAATACCATCTTACATAATTAAATAAATGAAAAACATACAATACAATGTTACAATAATTTAATTCAAATTAATAAAAATTTGTTAACTGTGAAAAAAAAACGCATAAATATTACTCAAATATGGACCTAATTTGATGAGTATGGCCGAAATGATATGCCAAAACTAAGCTTCCATCCATTCTTCGTAGCACAAACCTTTCAACCAAAATGTAGCAACCAAATCTCTTCCACCCACCATTCCCTTCATACTTCTCTTCTCTCTTCACCCTCGCTATCCTTTTCTCCCCACTACCAACCCATCCAACTTTTTCTTCTTCCCACCTCATTCTTTCAATAATTTTTAAATCTAACCCTATGCTTTCTTCTATTTCATTATCACCCTGAAAACTAGTAAACCATATGGCTCCATCTACCACGTTTCTTTCATCCCATGTTGCCTCCCTCATTCGGTCACCTACGAAAGCTGCTTCGCTACGAAAACCAGCTTTCACAGACACCACGTTCCCTTCATTTTTATGCTCGTTCTCATGTTCAAATATCTGTTCCCACTTTTGTTCCAATGTCATTTCGTAAAATATAGAACTTTTCACCTGATCAGCCAATCTTCCATCTTTGACGAATACAAAAGGACAATACCACTTGCCAACAACCACTGGATTAGAAGCTTTTGTCGATGGCGGGAAATTCAAATCAGGGAGACGTGAACGAATAGTAGCATTGATTCCTTTTGCTTCACTTAATTCATAGTTTTTAGGCGTTTTAGTATAAATCTCCCAACCTTTTCTCCTTAAGAAATTTGGAGGGTAACCATCTTCTGCAAGAGATTTGGCATAAAAGCTACCGTCACCTCTACAAAGTGTTTCGTAATCAACAATCTCAATTTGTTGGTATGCGTCATGTGAGTCAAATGGCCTTGGTTTAACATCATGGACACAATTCCAAAAACAACATGGTGTCATGTCTTCCTCCTTCGAACATGCAAACGCTTCACTGAAAACATTATTGTTAGTTTATCGATCAAATCCAGTGTCTTTGACCAGTTGGGTTTAGCCCATCTGGTATGAGAGGTAATTTGCAAGTGAGAGGTCACGTGTAAAGTTTAAATTTAGGTGGTGAAAGTAAGTTTGGGGCAAATGGGTAGTTTAGGACTAGTAGTAGATTAGTTCGCCGTTCAAAAAAGAAAATCCAGTGTCTTTGGGTAACTAGTTAAGTTAAGAGACTTCAATCCAATATCGTAATCTTTGCAAATATACACAATTACAACATGCATGTTAATTAAGGATGTTTATAAAGACTTGTTAAAAAATTATTGCAAAAAGGTATTGATCATGCATATACGTACATACCCTTTATGCGATCCATGCGGTTTTATTGCATAGTAACGATTTGAAGACAACGGTTGATCGAGAACCGGAATAAAGACAACTTCGTTGTAAGAAACATGTTTATGTTCAGCGGAACCAGATGAATAGCGCGTGGTCAATATTTTGTTCTGAGGAAAGGGCAACCCTGCGAGATACCTATTTTTACGCAGCCCAAAACACGAGTATGTTTCGGACTCTACGTCTTGAATTACCAAGTAACCTGAATTCGGACCCTCCGGAGGCAAATAAAGAGCTTCAGGAAAGCTCTTATAATGAGAAAGAGACTGCGTCGTGTACATATATCTAAACTTAAAACTTATACAGTAACAAAAGGTCTGGTTTTTGTTTATGGTTTTGATGAAAAGCTTATGTTTATCGATGTGATATATATATATATATATATATATATATATATTTGTGTGTGTGTGTAAGGAAGATTCGGATTCAGGTGACTGACGTGGAGAAATTAAACAAGTAATCTGAATTTTCTGTATATTCAGTTTTTGACTAGGTCAAACAGTTGACTATTTTTTGTTAAAATCGAGTTTCAAGTATTGTATGTTTTAAGGAAAGCTTCGTCGCATATTCAGAGATGTAAATTTGTTCGTAGTTTCATGGAAATGTGTTGGTACCTTCTGATTCTTACAATTTTCAGCATCTATTTATGGAAGAAATCAAGAAGGTGCTTTTTGTTGCATTCTATCTTTCTTTTTGTTTCGGAGGAATGAATAGTTGACAAAACTATATAAACTTTTTTAAAGGTTACTGTTGAAAAAACTTAACCGAACTATTTTTTTATTTTTTATTTTTTAATTCGTCTTTAAACTCTTTTTTTTTTTTCAATTAGTTAAGTCCATAAACAGTAAACTATATTTATCTTATTCAAAATTATATATTTTTGATCAACTATCAGCCGATAAAACACAACTGATAAAATAAAATGTTTAGGAAATTAATCGCTAAAATATGAAAATTTAAAAGAATTGCTTCCCTTTTTTTAAATCTTTTTAATGGTCTGCTGCTTTTTATTTCACTTAATTTTTATTAATTACGCATCTTCTTTTGTCACATGTACACATTTAATCAATTTGTTAATGATATGGGGCCATTAAGTTTTTGTGAGAAATTAAAAGAGTGATGTGATTAATAAATAATAATATTAGTATTTAACAAATGTCGAATATTTTTATGCAATTTTGTCATCTAAAAAAGCATCCGATTTAATCTTAAATTAAATATTGTATTTTTGAAATGGATATACAATGATTAATGTTGACAGCTAAAATTCAATTATGATTAAATGAGTATTCATGTTTTATAATCTAGTGATTTTGTTTCAAGAATTTGTCAACAACAATTATAGTTGTCTTTCTATACTTTTCAAATATGTTAGAAAAAAACATACATTGATTTTGCCATTTGGGAAAAAAGGTCTAAATTATTCTACTCATTCGTTAATTGTGTTGGGCTTTCTGAGATTCGTTGTGGGGTTAGGAAATTTTCAAGATTTAACTCTGATGGTGCAAAGCTAAGTAAGCTTGACATGGTTTTTGTTTCGAGCAATTTCATTTCTATGGGATAATCCTAGTGTTGAGATTCATGGGCTTTTCGTGTCTGGGAATTGGATCAAAGATCCCAAGGAGATTAAAAGTGTTGCCTTTGAATTTTTTTCAAATAAGTTTCATGAACCTGTTGAGCCTCGCCCTTCCTTTGTAAGTCCAAATTTAAACTTTCTAATTCTGTAAAGGTGTTGATTGAAGCCCTGTTTACACGGGATGAAATAAAACTGACAGTGTGGAATTGTGATGGAGATAAGGCTCAAGGTCCAAACGGTTTTTCTTTTGCATTTATAAAAATTTTTGAGATGTTGTTGGTGAACTTGAAGGTTTTGGTTTCATTGACTCGTGCTTTAACTAATCATTTATCTCTTTGATTCCAAAAGTCCTTTCTGATTTACTTACGTGATTCTAGGCCTATAAGCCTGATTGGTAGTATCTACAAATTATTGCAAATATTTTATCTATGCGATTGAAAGGAGTCATCAATTATGTGATAAGTGGGGTTCAAACTAGGGGTGTTAATAAAAATCTGAATTCGACCATCTGAAATAAAAATCCGAAAACCCGATACGAAACTATCCGGATTTTCGGATATCTGAAATTTCGGATTCAGATAGTATAATTCAAGATTTTCGGAAATTCGGATGATCCGATATCCGAAAATCCAAAAAAAAAAATTATAAAATTTTTATATCTTTAAGATTGATTATTTACATAATATTGAGTGTTTATTATTATTCTAATGTATATTTTTGAGTTTTATCTTGATATTATAGATTTATTAACTAATGGTTAATATATTTTAGCTTTTTAATCTTTTTTAATTCGTTTTGAGTAAAACTAATTCCAAATAAATTTAGTTTGTGATATATTCATCTTTAATATGTATTTGGATATATGAATTTGTATTTTAGATATTTAAATATTTGATTTAATTTTTTAAATAAAAATATGAATTCTCGGATATTTGGATAATCCGGTATCCGAATCCGAAATTTCAATTATCCGAATTTCAGATTCAGATTTGGATAGCAAAATTCACTACCCGAAATAACACCCCTATTTCAAACAGCCTTCATTAAAGGTCATAGCATTCTTGATGGTCCATTGATTTTAAATGAAATTAATGGTTGGCTTAAGAGATAAAAGAAAAAGGCTTTTTTATTGAGTTGACTTTGATAAAGTTTTTGATTCCATGAATTGGGATTATCTTGGCTCTGTTATGACTCAAATGAATTTTCGGGATAAATGGACTTTGTGGATTAGAGGCTGTCTTAGTTCGTCTAAAGTCTCGGTGTCGGTAAGTGGGTCACCTTCTAAGGAGTTCATGATGCTTAGTCAAAATCGGATATTCGAATTTTCGGATAGTGATTTTTGTCATCAGAATCCGGAATTTCGGATATCCGAAATTTTCAAATCAGATTTCGGATTATCCGAATATCTAAAAATTTATATTTTTAAAAGTTAAATCAAATATTAAAATATAAATTCATACATCCAAATACATATTAAAGATAACTGTATCACAAACTAAATGTATCCGGAATTATTTTACTCAAGACGACTAAATAAATATTAAAAAAACTAAAATATATAAAATATTAGTTGATAAATCTATAATATCAAGATAAAACTAAAAAATATACATTAGAATAAAAATAAACACTCAATATTATGTAAATAATCAATACTAATATATATAAAATTTTGAAAAAAAATGTTTTTTGGATATCCAAATATATGAAATTGGAATTTCACTATCCGAATCCGAAATTTGGAATCAGATTTTAGGATTTTTATGAACAAACATAATGTTTAGGGGTGTTCGTCAGGGCGATCCTCTTGCTCCTTTTCGTTTTGTAATTGCTGCAGAAGAGTGAATGTTGCATTAGAAGAGGCTAAAGCAGCTAGAGTATTTCATGGTACTTTTCTCCTGTATGGTTGTCTGGTTATATATCATCTTCAATATGCAGATGACACACTTTTTTTTGTGGTAATCGGTCAATGTCTAACGCTTTGAATTTGGCAAGAGTTTTGCACTGTTTTTACTTGGCTTCGAGTTTGAAAACAAACCTGAATAAAACTAGCTTCTTTGGTATTGGTTCATCTGAAGGTCTTCAAATGGCCTCTTGGGTGCATTTTTCCTTGGGTTCTATGCCTTTCAAATTCCTTAGAATTCTAGTCGGTGGCTCTCCAAACAGGATCAGCTTATGACCTTTAATTGACACAATGAAAACAGAACTTGCTTCTTGGAATGTCTCTTTCCTTTCTGTTGGTGGCAGAGTGATACTCTATAAGTCTGTCCTTAATTCTATTGGTATCTACTTAATGTCATTATATAAGGTTCCTATTGGTATTATAAAACGCATGAAAAATGTTAGGAGTAATTTTTATGGGATGTGGTTTGGTTTGTAGAAAAATTCATTGGGTTGCTTAGAAGCATGCTATTATTCCAAAGGAACATGGTGGTCTTGGTATTTACAGCTTAAGAGCTTAAACGTAGCTCTTCTTGCGAAATGGTGCTCGAGGATGAAGAATGATTCCAACGCTTTATGAAAACATGTCATTATAGCCCTTCATGGGTTTAATAAGTATACATGTGTTGATTTGTTATCTACAAAAATGGGGATAATTGGTTCGTTGTTTCCTCTTTTCAAAAACATTTTTCATGGGTTCAATCTGGACTTGACATCGCTTTTCTAGGCTGATCTTTCATCTAACGGTGGTTTTCTTGGTGCTGGGCTTTAGAGACTTTCAAAATTTTTTCAATTTCTTCTTTGTGTCATACTTTGGATGATATGGGCTCTTCCTCCCATCAGGGGATGATGTTTTCTTGGGTTAAATATGTTCCAAGTAAACTAAATTTATTGGCTTGGAAGATTTTTCATTCTCAGTTGCCTACTTATAGTAACTAGTTAAAGTGATCATTGCTTTTACATACGTCAAATTGTTCTCTGTGTGGAATTGAGTTGGAAACTGAGGATCACTTATTCCGTAGGTGTGATATTTTTAGAGAGCTGGTCGGTCACTTTATAATGCGGTGGCGTCATGGCGCGTGTGTGAATCTTCTTGTGACTCGACAATTTCTTTATTAGTCTGGGGGGATGGAACTGGGCTTTAAAGGTGAAGATTTGGAGGTTTTTTCTGTCTCGATTCTTGTCTTATATTGTGTTATTTGGAATCTTAGGAATGCTTCTGTCTTTCCCCTTGTTTCACAGACATTTTTTTCCTTTTTGGGGATCGGTTCAATCATGGTCGTTCTTTTGGTTATCCGTTAGGAGGAAGTTTCATAAAACGGAGAGATGGAGCTCTTGGCTGAACGATCCTTTTTAGAAGTTTCTTCTTAGCTTTTTTATGTAAATGACTCTAGTTTAAATTGATGTTGTATACTTTTGTTCTTTATTTGTCTCTAACATCTTGTTTGAGATGGTTTTTATAGAAATACTGTAGTTCGAAAGATAAAATTTAGAACAAATTTTGTAACATCAAAATTAACTTCATAATTTAGAAACAAAATTTAGCCTACATACATTATAGAAGCAACAAAGCTCTCTATAATTTATACATTTCATATGTAAATAATAAAAACATCGTTAAGTAACTTTTATACATATCTATGCAACCTAGTTTACATATATTGATAATGAAATGTATATTTATTTCCTTCATATACGAATGTGAAACTTGTTTTCCAAATCAATGAAAGTAATGTGTTGTTTGTTTTTTAAGAGATTAAATGTTTAAAGTCTTTTATATGTATGCAGTTAGAACAAAATATCATTTCACGTAAAGATATAAATGCTCTAAAAGAGCTTACTGCAAAAAGCAAACAAAGCTTGACACTTGTTTTCAATGGACAATTGTATTATTATTATTATACGACAAACTTACAAATCACTTTAAAATTATTAATTATCTTGGTTCTTCTGGACAAAACATCCCATCAAAAAGTTGAATATCTTCCATGTTTGAGCCTTTGAGAGTTTGAGGTATCTCATCATCAAAAAAATTAACCAAATGTAAATAAATATGGGAAAGACACGAAAAGCTAAATAGACGAATATGATGTAATTAATTATTTAGTAAATAAGCGAAAGTAGTGATGTAATAATAGGGCGGAAGCAGGCTTTGTCTAACATGCTTCCACTTTATGGAAGCACCCATTGATTCAAATCTCTATGTTTTTTGGTTTTTGTTTGGATAATAAAACACTAGCAAAAAATCTGTCACTTTTGCAGTTTGCTTCTTGATAAAAGTTTTTCCTATACAATAAATAGTCCTAAAAGATTAAATCATGTGGGACCCTTTCATTAATTTTTACTAATCACACACCCTGTTACTCACATTAGTTTTGTTAATGACATGAGAGATTAAAAGTTAATGTCTAATTACATTAAAAAAGGAGATGTGATTAACAATCGAGGCGGTGTACATATAGAATTACTCTTTATTTTTTTCAAAGTTTCTTAAAAGTCAAATCTTAACCGTTAATTAAGCCTAACCTTTTGGAGCCATCTTTTTTATATTGTTTATCAATATATATGATGTTCGGTTCATGATTAGTAACGTATTTTCTGAACTTGCGTATAAAAACTATCTTTGATTACAATTTATAATTTCTTTCTTTTTTTTAATATAATTATTGAAGAAATAAATATCAAAGACCATAAGAGATCTTTAAGTTCTCCTCTTAGAAAATTATACCAACAAAATTGAAATAGTTTATAGACTAATTATACCAACAATTTTATTTGAACAGAACTTAAATATCTCTTTTAAAAGATTTAATATATAGACTCGCTTTAAAACATAATTTATAATGAATATATATTTATAAATTAAATTAGTCTTAAATAAAAAAATTCATAATTAAACATGAAATTGAAATAAATAATCTTTATAAATTACAATATTTGTAGTCCTCAAAAGAAAAGAAATATTCGAAGAAAACTAGTCTAAGAAACTTTCAATTTCACGTTTAGTTTATAAATCTTTTTATTTATGCCTAGATTTAATTCTTAATAGATAAATATTTTTGACAAATAACGTTTTAAAATGAGACAATATATGCTTTTAACATTTCTTCAATTTTAGGTATAGGAAAAAGCTTTGATGCTTTTACCATGATATCCCTGGCATGTGCCTGTTTCGTGAAAGGGAACCAACTTACAAACATCTCTCTAAAACATGCTAAAATTAACAATTAATATGTTTCATAATAATTTTCTTCTCATATATATATATATTTTATATATATATATATATATATATATATATATATATATATATATATATATATATATATATATGGATGATTTCATTGGAAAACCACTATACACCTGAAAACTATGAAAACCTATGCATACCGTCCGATTTGGTGCATTTCATGAAAAATGCGGTGACATGATCGTAAATAAGGTGATGCATCACGCGGGAAATTTGATGCATCACGCGGGATTTTGTACATCACGCGGAGAATTTGATGCATTTGTGGTGGTGCAGTGCGGTTTTCACAAGTTTTCAGGTGCATTGTGGTTTTTCATTCAACCCATATATATATATATATATATATATATATATATATATATATATATATATATATATATATAATGTGGGTTCAAATGAGTACTATCAGTTTTGCGGAGTACCGGATGTACCTCGCTAAAAACCATTTTTTTAAATTTATTTTCATGATCATGTTTAAATCAATAATAAGACTACTTGCAAAAAATCACACATAAACACACACTAGAACTATGTGACATGAACTGTACAGTTGTGAACGTATGTTCACACTAAGCATGTTCACATAAAGTTTTTCACGTTCACATAACTTTTAAGATGTTAGAAAGTGTGAATGTATGTAATTGTTTACAAATAGTCTTATAGTATTTGTATCTAAAAGAATATGAAGAAAAAAAATTTTCAGGGTATGTTTATATCCGAAACCCGTGTGTTCAGAGGTACTCACGGTTAGGGATGGCAATCATCATCCGATCCAATGATCATCCACCCGATCCAATTCATCATTGGTGGATATGGACGAAGTTAAATGGATGAATATCGGATATGGAGCGGATATGGATGAATATTGGATAGGATATGGACGAAGATTTCTCATCCATGGACAATATCCATTTACCCGATATTAATATTTTCTTACATTTTTATGTTATGATAATATATAAATCTATATATATGTGTGTAATCTTTTATTGCATAATTAATTAATTAGATTTGAAAATGTAATAAGTCATATTAATTTGTTATAACATTATTTATTTACGGGAAGAAAATGAGCCAAATACCAAAGTCTATACCATTACCTTAATTTAATCTTCTATTTAACTATCTTTTTTCTTGATAAACTCCATTAGACATCCTAACTCCAAAATTCCAAGTTCTAATTAGATCGAACAATTTAGCCTTCGATTTCTAAAGTGATCTCTATACAAAAACCTAATGATTGGAGTTATAATATTTATAAAAATTTATGTATTGTTTGCATTTGTTTAAAGTATATTTGGATTAATCTTTTATATAAATCAAACCATGTATTGCGAGTGACGACAATTGTTAAAACAATGCACTATAGTAATTTAAAAAAAGTTTTTCTAATATCCAACGGACATCCACTTACCCGTTTCATCCAGTGGATATGTATGTGGATGGATGAAATTAATTTCAATGGATATGGATGTGGATGTGGATGATGAAAAACTTAATGGATATGGATATGGAGATGACTTCATCCGATCCATATCCGATCCATTGCCATCCCTACTCACGGTACTCTACATTTTTTTAGGTACTCACACGAACATCAATGGATTGAGAATCTCGGGGAACTAAAAATGCATTAAGGGCATTATAGGAATATTAGAATTATTTACCATTAATTAGTTAAAGATATTAATTTATTTTTAAACTTTTTTAAAAATTATTAGGAAACAAATCAAATATTAACTACATTTTCTAATCTCACTCAATCTTTACTTCCCCCCTCATCTCTTTCACTAGGCTCCCCCTCCTCCTCTCTCCGTCTACCGGCCACCACACCACCGCTATCCACCTTTCTTGGTCGTGACACCACCACCACCAACCGATGAGGATGATGATGATGCAACAATGATTCTGACGAATATAGTGATGATTCCGGCGATGATGATGGAATAATCTCGTTTTGAAGGTATGATCGTTTTTTATGCATTTAGGTAATTGAAAACTCTAAAACATGAATCGTGTTTATTCGACTTTTATGAAAGATAATTCCAATGCATCGTGTTGAATCGTGTTTGAAGATGAATCGTGTTTGAAGATGAATTAAATAAATCCGGTGAACATGCATCGTGTTTGAAGATGATTCCGAATAAAATGCATCATGTTTGAAGAACAATCCGATAATGATGTATCGTGTTTGAAGATATATCCGATGAAGATGCATCGTGTTTGAAGATAAACCCGACGAATCCGATGAAGATGCATCACGTTTGAAGATAAATCCGATGAGGATGCATTGTTTAAAGAAGGTTTTAGATAAATAATATTTGTTTGATTTTTTTTTTCTTTTGAATTTGTTTTAAAACTAGAAATGTATTATTAGCATTTAATGTGCAATTATTAGTTGAAATATTCTATCAAATATAAAATTAAAATTGAGTTGACTAGATATATTATCTTTCCCAAAATACCCTATGCATACCAAATACGTGCATGATAAACCAATGATCATTTAATCTAAGGGTTGTGATCGGCTCTTTTTTAGATTCTCGATGCATATGGTTTCCGTAAAACTGCTCCTATATATAAACTGATTTTCACATGTACTGTACTAACAAATGTTAAATATGTCGGCCCGTAAATATATATTGTTATTAATAGTGAGATAGTAAAAAAACAGTAATTAATTCATCTAATCATTGACAAGTGCGTCACATTTATTCTTTAATCTCAGGGATTTTAATAAAATCATTGATATGTCATTTTTCTCTTAAATGCCTTCTTAATTTTTTAACTAAAAAATAAAAAAAAACACCTTAGTTTGCTATTATCTATTTTTGTCACGTTTTATTTTATTTTCGAATACTATTGAATCTTACTGTCTTAGCAACTTTATTATTTGAAACGTAAAAACTATCTTCTAAAATATAAACCCAAACATTCCCAGAATGCATTAATGGTTTAATTGCCTTAAAATATAACTATTTGACTTTATAAGTCATTAAATTTTATTTTTTTTCATACTAATTATATAAGATATCAATTTTGGTTAATTTTTTTTTTTTCTCATTTTTTCATATACAATAATATTTTACATAGATCATGGAAGTGTTTGAAGGTGCGTCTTCACAAATATGTTTCCAAAACACATCACATTATCTTGAATTCGTGATTTTAACTCAGACAGCAAATAAAAATCAAGACACTTTTACTCCGAGCTATTTTATTCTTATTTTTGCAGAAATCAATATGCACACAAAATGTTGAAAATCCACAAGTAATGTTGAAATTATGATTACCATTTTCACTAATGCTTGAGCTGAAGAAGGAATTACATCAACATGAAATACTAACACAACCATTGACATTCATCATCTAATCTCTAAACCCATTACAGGATTTTAACCCTTTTGACTTTTAGATCATCTGAATCTTGGCCTTTTGACTTTTGGATCATCTCAACTCATTTCAATCAAGATTCTAAGATATGATTCAAATCTTTCTTCCCAGAATGTTGCTTAAAAATCCACTTCCAAACCTTACTATGTCCTTTGCTTCCTTTCTTAATCCCCCTATCATTAACTGTAATTCTACATGATGATGATCCACCACCAAATCCATTTGATGGGTTCTTGAAAACAGAGTGTTCTGTTTTTGACTGATCTGATAAATCAAGTTTCAAATCAATAAATCCTGAATCATCATGAATTCTACTGAACTCGCTTTCTTTCGCTGCAAACCCGCTTTCGAAATCCATTAACCCAGCTCTGAATCCACTCTTTCTTGGCTCAGATTCATTAAAATCTGAGATTTTTGCACTTGAATAAGCCATGTCACTAACACTACCAACCTCATGATCAAAATTACCACCCCTGAAGCTACAAAGTGACCTAGATCTTGACACATCCATTGCACAATCAGACACCCATATCTCACTTTTCACATCAAACCCATCTCTGCTTCTCTCTCTACAACTCCCATCTTTCTCTCTCTTCTTCCTGAAAAGCTTCCCAATTCTCCAAAACCCATTGCTTTTCTTCACCTCAACAACACAACTGTTGCTCCTTTTTAGCAGAATCACATCCTCTGAATCCCTTTTCTTGGCCTGCTTTATGTGTGAAAAAAGTGTTTTTTGTTGTTCATCACCACTACCCCCTTTCTCATTCTCTATCAAAAATGAGATCCTGCCAACACTTCCCACATCCACAGTGCAAGATGAGTTCCTGTATGAAGAAACATCTGAGCAAGAACATGATGACAGCCTCTGTTCACCACAATCCGAGCATACAAGCTTCATAAGCCTGTCTTTGAGGCAGTATGCACAGATTCCCACAGGGGATGAAGATGGGTGTTTCTTACATGGAACACCTGAAGATGATGAGTAGTACAAGTTGTAATCTGAGCAGAAATTGTTGTACTCTTGGTCTGACTCCACCGATTTCCCTCTCTCCTTCATGGGTGTTTGCTGAATATGAGTCTTGATTCTGGAATTTGGTTTTTGATTTGGATTTAAAGAGATGGATTGTCAAGAAAACTGAAAACCCCCAAATTGAGAAAGATTTGGTTGGATAGAGAGATATTGTTTGTCTGGGAGATGAAAATGAATGTTGTGTTAATAGGCTGACAATATTTGTAGGAGGGTGAAGCTCAAGGAAGGATTTTGAGTTATCAAGAATGGACGATAGTCAGATGCTATGGATTTTGACTTATGAGGGGGATGAAAGGGACCTTATACTATGTGTGTGAGGGGTGGGGGTGGGGTTGGGTGGGTAGGGGTAGGGGTCATGTATTTTGAAAGAGGAAGGCATGGAGGAAGACATCAAGAAAACTTGAACTTTAAGTTATGGTAGTGATGGAATTGCACTATTTTTTCTGCAGGCATAATTGCATTGGTGAAAAGTGATGTGACACGAGGAGTGAAACAATGGAACAAGTAATCCTGAGCAAGTATTGTCATCTTGGTCATTAAAAATAGGCCTATTTTGTCCACACTTAATGCACCAAGAAATTAAATAAAGTTGATGTTGAATCAATTTGAATACAACGAGACGATGAGTATTGACTATGGAGTGGTGTTGGAACCCGACACGACCTTATTGATTTCGAAACGAAACTGGATCAAACCAAAAACCTAAAAAATATATAAAACGTAGCAATAGATTAGAAGTTTCAGTTTTAAAATAAATCATCGTTAGATATATGTTTAAGTTTGTATAAATTTTGACAAATATAAACTTCAAATAGGTAGGGTCAATCAAAATAAAAAAATATTTAAAGTGAACTTCTTCAAAACATATATTAAAAGAATTTTTGATCCGTATATTGAAATGAAAATGAATACAACTAAGAATCAAATTAGGCATGACATGGATCCATCTTGATCCAATTTGATCTTTCTTTTTTATTGGTTCAAAATCCAAACCGATGTCTACTTACACCCAAAAGATCCCTTGATAGTTAATAGTAAGATCATTTGGCGTTTTTATCTTTTTACTTACTTAATAATTGAGTTATGGACTTATAACTTGTATGAATTTAATGTTTTTCAGCTGGGTTGAAATTGAAGAAATGACCCAACATTAGTGGCTTCAGATTGCAATGCATGCTCGTAGCTAAAGAAGGAATTAATTTGACTTATAAAATCCTTTTTACTTCAAAGATGGTTCTCAGCATAACCTTTAGACCATGACAAATATTAATTGCATATTTAGTCAAGGTCTCGGGAAATTATGCTGACATGACAAAGATTAATTGCATCAGCTATAAATGATGGTTATTTCGGTAAAAGAGTTACTAGAGAAATAATTTTGGTTGCGGTTATTTTACAATTTGACTTTTGTTATTCAACTACATATACAATGAATGTATGTACTATGAAGTATTCTATTCTTTTAAAGATCGCACAAATACTTCTACAACCATCTCATCAGAAATACAAAAACAGACGGATGATTGTATCAATTTTTTAGAGCTTTTATAGTTCTACGGATACAATAAAAGTTTTTGATTGTTACGTTACCTATACTTTAGTATTTGCCATCCTATAACTCAAAATATTAAAAGCAAAAACAAATATTATTTGATTGTTAAAAACTTTAAATAACAAAACCATATTAAAACCAAAAAAGGGTTTTCCTATATGCATAAGCCTAAAAAAATATTAGAATAAAATGATGAAACTCGTGATAGTGATGATAAGAATATTAATAGATATTATTAGGATATATAATAATATATTATATATGGATATGGATGTGATATTTTATTATGCAATGGAAAAAGGGGTGAGTGTTGTGTACTGATAATGTGCCTGCCTAACTTCAACTTGTGGTTGATATACTCTCTGCTACTCACACTTGAATGATTTGATTTTTGAGGTGGAAAATTTGACGTCCATTCTTCTCTTCATTCTCATCTAAATCACTCAATCAGTCAATTGTACGCTAGTTTCTTTTGACATTGTACATCATGCATTATATATTGTACATCGAACTAGGGGTGAGCTCGGTACCGTACCGTACCGAACCCGAAATACCGAAGCCGAATTATTAGTTTTAAAGAACCGAATACCGAACCGTATAATTTTATATGGTGTCGGTTCGGTTCCGAATACCGAATTTTAGCTAATTTAAAAACCGAATACCGAATTTTAGCTAATTTGAAAACCGAATACCGTACCGAATATATTAATTCGGTATCGGTCGGTACCGGTTCGGGTTCGGGAAATGGTACCCCTCGCTCACCCCTACATCGAACAATGGTACCAAACGGAACTAATACCCATTTCCAGAAACGAATACGGTACTAGTTACAGATCCCGAATATCACAACTTGGTACAGTACTCGGTTTCGTATTTTCGTCCAATTCAAGAGTCGGAAAATTGAGAGTAGGTACGATACTAGTTCCAAGCTCATCCCTAACCCACTCAGGCCTTGTCCATCATAAAATTCAATGATCACCGTCTTCCATAATGCATTGTCTTCGGTAGCATACCTCTAGAGCCATTTAGCAAGCGATGTCATGTTCTTTACTTTGAGTCATTGGATTCCTAATCCTGCCAGATTCTTTATCAGCAGTGATTGTAAACCAGGTTACCAACCTAATCTTTTTTCCCCATCCTTCATTCCTCAAAAAAATCTACGCCGAATGCATTTCAACTTATTCAAGACACCTGCAGTGTCTTTAAAAAATCAAGAAGAAATAGAGTGGGAGAGTCATTAGAACTGAATTGATCAGAGTGAGCCTACCACCAATTGATAAGACCCTAGCCTTCCAACTATTGAGTCTATTAGAAAAACAATCAATTAATTCATTTCAAGCACTTATTTTAGCCATGTTTGCACCAACGGGAAGACCAATGTAGTTAATAAAATAAGCTAACTGTTTTCCTATCAGCTTGAGCTATGAGCTGTCTGCTTGCTACCTTCACCGTTCAGTGAACAGCAGCTGCATGTCTGTCTGCTTAATGAAAATAGTTCTGAAGGTAATAAACTTTTTTGTCAGAATTTAGATTAAATAATGCGATCATAACGATGCATTCGAATTCTTATAAAACATAATATATTAAAAGTTATTACAGAAAAACAAAAATATTTTATATTACATATGAAGTAATAAAATAAATCATATGCTTATATGTCTACTTGAGCTATTAGCTATCTGCTTGTTAATTCATAAATAGTATGTATGATAATAATTAATAATGATAATTAGTTAATCCACACTCTTTTAAATTACACTTGATTGATCCTTCATATATTAAATGTCTTTCCTCATTTTGTAGACCGTTGATATCTTTTATTATCAATTTCTTTACCTTCGTATTTTTTTTTTATCATCGAGATAATGATAAGAGAATCTAATAAAGTCAAATATAATATTAAGGTGACAATGATTCAATAAAATGGATGATGAATGTAGAGTGTGGTGGTGAGATATTGTGAGAGAATACAAAAGTTTAGACGGTAATTTATACTTTATTGCATTCTTGCTCATCATTGAAATGTATTTACCCACTGGTTATTAACTCGTGTATTATACGGATAACTTTAATTAAGTATAGATCATTTAAACAAAAAAAAACTAATTATTAATAATTTTTAAGTTTATTATTAGTATTATTTTTATTATTATAATTATTAATCAAAAAAATCTTGTAAATATTGTTTGTTGTGATTTTGTGGGATTTAAGTATCTAACCATAGTCTAATCTTAAAAGAAATTTGATCTAAATTTTTTAATTTAATCTTGAAATACTATAAACATTTGTAATTAGTAGAAGATGTCATTTGACATAAGTAGAAAAACACAAATGACAATTTAGTTATTATTATAATAAAATTATAGATTTGATGATGATCAGTACGTTTTCAACAAATCTTTTATGTCTAAGATGTTGGTATTGTGTCACATTAGATGGTCGGATTATAAACCAAATCTGAGTTGATGATTTATTGTAATTTGATTTTAAATAAAAATAAAATCTGCATTTTTAACGAATTCCATATGTATTAGTTTCCACATGCAAACTTGTTACTATTTCAAGAAGGAAAAAAGAAGAAGAACAAGAAAACATGTCATCACACTTGTTTGAGGTAATGGAACCACTTTTTATCAAACTAATAGTTGTTTTTAATGATGATGTCCCTTCTTTTTTTATTTTAATCTTTTAAAATATATAATTAATTCCCTGAATCTATACAAATTTCGTGTATGACTCTTAATTCAAAGAACCAGCCTTATTTTCTTATAAATAACAACAATGCTATTAAATTAAACAATACTATATAGTAAGTGTAATAACTAATTAAAATATGTCGGCAGTGGCGGGTCCAGAATTTTTTTAACACTATACTCTAACCAATTAGTATATTGATCAAATCATTGAGGACGAAAATGATTAAATGTACGTATGTGAGTTTTTAGATCCATTTGTTATTAATCAACGTATGTTTTTCATGGTTACGCACAAAATTTAATTATGTATAAAAAGTAGTATATGTAATATTTAATGAGTTTGCATTCTCTTTGAGAGTGCTTCGTTACAATATAAATAACGTCTAAATTGGAGCTAAAATGAATAAAATATCAATGCTCAAAGCTAAGTGTTTGAAATGAGAAAAAATCATTGTAATGTTCCACATAGGAAGAAAACTCAAATCCAATATGAGTTTATAAAGAGGGTGTTTGGTTATGCGTTATGAGTGAGATTATTAGCTTATTACGTTACAATAACGCAAATAATTGGTTTAAAGTGTTTGGATTGCATATGTTAATAAGTAATTCTTTGCGCTTAGAGTTAACCTACCACATTTTTCATAAGTTAAAAAATGTAGCTTATTTACTTAAAGGTGATTATTTGATCATTTTACAGATTAAAATGCAAATCCAAACATTTTAAAAACTCATTATTTGATAATTATGATACCAAACAGCAAAAACTAAATCAAACACTACATTTCTGGCACCAAACACCCTCTATTTTAGTAAGGATTTATAATCTCAGGATTTCTTAAATCTCTCCCTTCTTTTTTATTAAAATCTCAGTCTCTCCCCTAGGATTTTAAATCACAGTTACCTTACATTTTTCAAACTATCATATTTTTCCTAAAAAATAATGCAGATTCTGTGACAAAATCCAGACAAATGCAAATCTTGCATAATGCAAATCCTTTGACAAAATAAAAATCACAGATAAAAAATATGCGAACCAAACGCCCCCAACTTTATGTTCCACGTATCTCCACTTTCTTTCTATATATAATATATAAAACAAAAGGATGATTATATAATTGATTGAGATAACATGCATGCTTGGACCCAAAGGTTAGTGGGAGCACCTACCAAATCAATTTCGTTTAATTATGATTATCATTACGTGTCAATAAACACCAAACCAACGTTAACTAAATCAAAATCCATTGCTAAACACACACACACACACACATATACATATATATATATATATATATATATATATATATATATATATATATATATATATATATATATATATATGGTCAGGTTCTATGGGGCACCTGTATGCATTGTGCACTTTGGGAACCTGTATGCACCGTTAGATCTTGAATTTTAATGGTTCAGATTGTAGTAGCAAAAGGGTAATTAACTTGAAAATGGGTGCACGGGTGCATAACTTCTCGTGCGCGGAAGGGCAAAATCGGAAGATGCTTGAATTCAGAAAATATTCTATCCGAATCTAAACAAACATGATGCATCTTCATCCAATTTATTGGATTCGTCTTCAAACACGATGCATCTTCATCCAATTCAATTTCAAACATGATGCATTTCGACCATATTCATTCTCGTCTTTGTTCCATCATTATGCATCACCAAAATCGTGATGCATTTCGACATTTAAACGTGTTAATTTCGTGATGCATCTCTGAAATTTAAACGTGTTATCAACGTCTTCAATGTGTTTATCATTGTCGTGAAAACTGGTTGAGAGAAAGAGAGATGGAGAGAGGCTGGCCATGAAAGAGAAAGGGAAAGAGAGAGAAGAAGATGGATTTATGGAAAGGTGGTTGATCATTTTATTTAGTTTCCTAAATAAATGATAAATATTAAATTAAATCTTATAATTTAACAATATATTATTAAGCATTCTCAAAATGCCCTTAATGCACCCTTTGTAAACAAGCAATGCATTTTTGGTTCCCATTTGGTTCCCGATGCATATGGTGCCCCATAGAACCTCAATCTATATATATATATATATATATATATATATATATATATATATATATATATATATATATATATATATATATATATATATATATATATATATGGTTCGAGAGAGTACCACCCATTATGCAGCGCACCAGAAGTTACCACATTAAAAAAAACTTTTTAAATTTTTTTTTCATAAACATATTTTAATTAACATTATGAAGATCATATGTAAATTTCAAATACATTCACATCTTTTAGCTACTAAAAAGTGATGTGAACATTCATTTACATAATTTTGAATATATGTGAACGTGCATTTATGTGATGCGTGATTTCATGCACCTAGAGTGTTCGAATTTGCATGAAATTTATATATCACCTATGTAATGTTAATTAAAATATGTTCATGAGAATTTTTTTTCAAAAAAATTACTATCAAGGTGATACCTTCTGATACGTTATATAATGGGTGGTATTCACTTGTACCTAAATCTCTATTTTATATATAGAGAGATTTAGGTTCAAGTGAATACCACACATTATACAGCGCATCAGAATGTATCACCCTTAAAAGTAATTCTTTTGAAAAAAATTTCAATGAACATGTTTTAATTGTTATTATGAAGATCATATGTAAGTTTCACGTAAATCCAAACACCCTAAGTGCATGAAAACACGCATCACATAAATGCGCGTTCACATATATTCAAAATTATATAAGTGTGTGTTCATATCATTTTTTAGGAACTATGAGATGTGAATGTATGTGAAATTTACATATGATCTTCATAATGTTAATTAAAACATGTTTATAAAAAAAAAAATTAAAAATAGTTTTTTTAAGTGGAACCTTCTGGTGCGCTGCATAATGGGTGAAATCTTTCGAACTATTATATATATATATATATATATATATATATATATATATATATATATATATATATATATATATATATATATATATATAGACTAAGGATCTTTTGTGAACACTTTATTCGTTGTGAACATTGTGAACAACCATAAAATAACTTTTGAATCTTATGAATCTTGTTGAAAATACTACTGAACCCTTCTATTAACTCATTAATCTTATTGGATCCTATGGATTTTATTGAATCCAATTAATTTGTTGAATCTCATGAATCTTATGCATCTTGTTATAAAAACTACGTACTATGAACCTTTTGAATGTTCTGAATCTTAAATATACACTTCTATGAACCTTTTGAATCATATGAATCATATTAAAAACACTTGTTGATATATATGAATGATTATATGTATTTTTTATATTTGTTCACAACGTTCACAACGAATAACTTGTTCACAATGGATCCTATCCATATATATATATATATATATATATATATATATATATATATATATATATATATATATATATATATATATATATATATATATATATATATATATATATATATATATATATGCGCGTTATAATTTTAGATATATTATTTTTTAGGGAAAATGGCGTCAAATAGTTGTGTACTTTTGAGTTTGTACTCATTTATGTAGTGTACTTTTTTTGTGCACATTTGGTAGTCAAACTTTCAAAAATGTTTCAATTAGGTAGTTGGTTGACTTGGATACCGGCAACAACCAGTCACCATGCTTACATGGACGGTTTTTTCAAGAAAAATGGCATCAAATTCCCACAAAAATAAATTAGAAAAATAAATAAATATCGTTTTCTAATTTAATTCAATAATAAATTAATTAACAAATGATGTTTAATTTTTTTTAAATGATGTAATTAAATTTAAAATAGTCATTTGGATATATATGTAAGATTTAAAGGTTTAGAATGATATATATGTAATAAGAATGTTTGTAAGGATATATACGTAATGTTGGAAGTTTACAAAGATATATATGAAATTCTCCTTAGAATTAATGACTCTTAAACACGATACTTATCAAATTCAAAACATATCATTTCCATTTGATAGATATCATGTTTAGGAGTTGAAAATTAATGCTCTATTATATTGTTATAAAATGAAAGCATATTTCATCAATTTGATACATATTTGGTTTATAAATCTTTTTATAGTTTTATAGAAAAAATAAATCATCTTAAGTTTTTTTAATTTCAAATTATAAAAAATATGTCCACATAAGCAAAGTAATCGGTTGGTATCGATTTTTAGTTAACTCAACTAACTATTTAATTGAAACACTTTTAAAAGTTTGACTACTAAATGTGCACAAAAAAAGTACACAACATAATTGTGTACAAACTTAAAAGTACATAGCTATTTGATGTCATTTTTCTTGAAAAATCCGTCCACGTAAGCATGGTGACCGGTTGGTGCCGGTTTTCAAGTCACCCAACTACCTAATTGAAACATTTTTGAATGTTTAACTACCAAATGTGCACAAAAAAAAAGTACACTACATAAATGAGTACAAACTCAAAAGTACACAATTTTTTGACGCCAGTAACTTTATCTGTATCTAAATCATTATATTAAATTTGCACTTAAGTTGCAATGTCTTCTTTTTTTAAAGGGTGAATTTCATATATACCCCTCCAAAACTTCATAATATCATATATACCCAGCTTAAAATTTTAATATCATATATCTCTCTCCTAAGCATCATAATATCATATATACCCAATTTTAATTAATAATATCACATATATCCCTTTTAAACATCATTAATATCATATATATACCCAAATTCATTAATTTAATTATTTCTATAACATTTTAAACTAATAATTTATATTGCTTATTACTTGATGACCATTATAATCTTACTTGTTTTTTATTTCAACTAAACTTCACTATATAATATTTATCCAACTTAAATTAAAAATATCACATCACTTTTAATAGTTTTATATAAATTCTTTTATTCTTCGTAGTTAAACAAATTAAGATTAACATAAAAAGTTTTATGTTTTTACTCGTTTGTAGTCAAATCGTTTCGTCTTACTGTATTTTCTTAATTGTTTTTTTCCTGTGGTTTTTATATACAATTAAATGATTACATATTATGTTTTTTCTTTTTTTTTCTTTTCGAATTAGCATTTTTTTAAATTTAATATATATTAATGCAATACAAAATAGAAAAAGAAAAAGAAAAGAAATAACATAATATGTAATTTATTTAACTGTATATAGAAAACTACATGAAAAAAATAAATAAAAAAATATAATAAGACGATACGATTTGATTACAAACGAGTAAAAACATAATACAACTTCACTATGAAGAATTTATATAGTAAAATTTACAAAAATAAATTATATAAAAGTATTAAAAGGGATATGCTATTTTAATTTAAGTTGGATAAATATGATATTTTGAACTTTAGTCGAAAGAAAAAATAAGTAAGGGTATAATGGTCTTTAAGTAATAAGCAATAATAATTATGAATTTTAAATGTTATAAAATAATTAAATTAATGAATTTGAGTATATATGATATTAATGATGTTTAAGAGAGATATATGTGATATTAATAATTAAAATCGGGTATATATGATATTATGATGTTTAGGAGGGATGTATATGATATTAAAATTTTAAGTTGGGTATATAAGATATTATGAAGTTTTAGAGGGGTATATATGAAATTTCTTTTTTTAAAAAGTATCGTTAAATGAAAATCAAACTTAATTTATGTTTTACGAGTCATGTTATACATACATTCATTCTTATTAATTTTTGTTAATCATAAATCTCATTCTTTTCTTACGTTAAAAGAGGTTAAAGAGGTGTGTCATTAGAAAACATAGAATCCGTCATATTTTATTAATTATACCATAAATCTATATCTATATCTATTAATAAATGAAAACAATTTGTGCCACATGACACTTTTCCTTACACCAAAATAAAATTTTCCCTCCTGTTTTTCCTTAATTAACTCTACTACCTACAAAATTTAATTAATGTTTTAATATATAAAAGAATAAAATTAAATATGCAATTAATGAATTTAACTTCTATAACTATTCTTAAAAAATAATAATATTAGTAGCTTAGATGTTTTTGTGGAAATATTTTGAAATGATTTTTTCTTTTAAATTTTAGTTAAATCTATTTATTATAATAATAGAGTATTAATAAAATCATATTTCATAAAATTTTTATTTATTATAAATTATATTATAAACATTATGTTTTTTGTAACATCCCAATTTTGAGATAATTATGTGTAATTATTTTAGTGGATAATTAAGATATTATTATTGCGTGGGTCCAATGAGAACCCGATTAGTGGATATATACGTGTCGGGTTTGCGAGTTACGTGTCTCCGGGTCATAAATTTAGTGGATTGATTATATATTTGGGTTCGTGGATTTAAATGGGTTAAGTGGATTTTAATTGAGAAAAAGGGGTATCGGGTTCGGGTTATGGGGTCGGAACCCGTTAAAAGGTGAAAAATATATATGTACGTCCTTTTCCTTCCTTTCCTCAAATAGAAGCGTGTAGAGAGTGTGTGAAATCAGTATGTGTATAGTGTGTGTGTGCTCGTGGCTTTCCAGCAGCAAGAAAGCTTCAAAATTCAAAGGTTAATTGCAAGAATTGATCTCCAACTCCATTGTTGAGTATTCTTGAGATTTGGAGGTAAGATTTCATGATTTTGGCTTCTAATTTTCGTGATATGTGGTATTGGGTTTGTGTAAAATGTTGAAGTCTTGTAAAAAGGATCTTTATGTACTGGTTTTGGAGCAATTTTGTGGCTGGAATCGAAGTTATGGAGGGATTTTAACCCTCTGGACAGAACCAGATCGGCGAGCAGGAAGAAGATGAGCAGACGCCGAGCGCGGCCGCGATGGGTGAGGGCGCGACCGCGATGCGCGGCGCGGCCGAGACTCCAGGGGCGCGGGCGAGATCGAGGACAGGGTTGTTTCGGCCGAATTTCGAGCATCGGTTGTTTGTTTGGGGCTGTATTTGAGTCGTGTTGGTTCATGGTAGATGTATTTGGGTTATGTGATTTATTGAGTCGTGTTTCGTTTGAGATTATTGTGAGTCGGGTTTTCGAGGCTTCCGGTTGAGATTGTTTCGGTGTTTCGGGTCGGTTCGAGGGTTTTAGGAGTTGGGTTCAGCTTGGGATTTTGGGTTATATTTTGTTGGGTGTTCGGGAAATTGTTGGAATTATTTCGGGTCGGGTTTTGATCGAGTTCTCGGGGTTTCATCGGGGTTGGTTTCGAGTTAAAGTTTTGGGATTCGGTTGGGAGTTGCTTTTGGGTTCGAGTTAAGCTCATTATGAGTTTGTAATATGTGTTCGTGGATTTGTGTTAACGAGTAGGGATTTGTGTAATTTCAGGGACGAGTCAGCGAGCCGAGCCGAGTCAGAGATTCCGGGATTAGTGGATCGACCAGGTGAGTACCCGAGTTCCTTTTTCAAACCCGGGACCGTTTTGCGAGTCGTTGTTGTATGTGTATATTGTGCAATGTGTTTGAGACAGGGACGCGAGCCACAGGTATGATTCTATTCCTACATATGTGATATATGTGCATGAGATGAGATCCAGTCCGGGGTCCGTGATGAGTTCCATACGGACGGTGATTCGCGATGGGTTATCGCTGATTCGCGATGGGTTATCGCGCGGGTTGACTGTCCCTAACAGTCCTTGGGGCGTGTATACACGGCAGGGCCTGTAGCCGGTTCGCGCCCGTGCTACAGGGTTGTGACTAACCACCGGTGTACACGGTCGTTAGTTGGGGAAGGGTCCCCCTCAGTGATATTGTGTGCAGGGCTTCGGATCTCATGTATGTGTTCATACCTGTATTGAGATATTGACTGCCAGGGACAGAGATTGAGCTATCGTTGTGTGTATGTGCTATGTGTATATGTGTTACGTGTATTCTGTGCAGAGTCTAACCCTCGAGTACTCACGAGCTTTCGAGCTTACGTATTCGAGTCTTCCGTGTTCAGGGTTTCAGTGAAGGGTTCAGTAGTTGGGTTTGTTGATCAGAGACTCGCCGTTATGCGAAGACTATTGCAGCTGCCTGTGTCATCAACTATGTTAGTGTTTGTGTCTTATGGGATATTGTTAATCAGTGAATGATGTGTAAACAATATTATGTGAAAGTTTTTAATTAATGGTGATTCTGAGTATCCTATGACATATGTGTAATTGAGCTATTGAGATGTGCCACCTGTGTATCGTATTGACGTGGCATTTCCGGGATCGGGGAGGGTGTTAATGTAAAATTAAAAATTTTAAATTTTATCGATTAAATATATATAAACCCATGCATAAACTTTTTTTAAAATAATGTTAAAAAATAACTATTGGTCATTAATATTTATAAAGATTAATAAATAATATATATGACAAATAATTATATTTTTGTTTTTATTTTTTATAAGAATTTACATTATATGATTTAGTTTTAAGTTTATATACGTTTTATCTAACCAATTGTTAATTAAAAAATATTCACATAATACGTGAGATCCTAGACAAGTAAAATACATATGGGCCCCTAAAAAATTCTAAATCTGTCTTTACTTTCTAATAATCTATCTATTCTAATAAATGAATAAATAGTTTGTCACTTGTCATTTAATTAGAATGTTATGACATGTGTAATTTTAATTAATTCAGTTAATTTTTTATTTTGATAATACTAATCATTTAATTTAATTTTTATTATTTACTTTTTAAAGGTTAATTAAACCTTTTTTTAAATATTATAAATTTAAGTCATATTAAATTAATCTATAATTAAAATATAACAAATTTAATTTTTTTCAACACATGTTGAATATTAGTGTTTTGTTAATAATTCATAATATTTATAATATTAGTTTTTTTTAGTAACAATTAGTAACTAAACACGTCCCATGTAATACATGGGTCATAAACTAGTTCTAAAAAGGGATAATTGCACAAAAAACCCCAAACTTGTCCGCTTTTTGTGATTAAAACCTCAAACCATTTTTCGTTGCATAGAAAACCCCGAACTAACTAAAAATCAGTAAATCAAAGTTTTATCGATGAGTAACGGGTTGAAACCGGTTATTAATCCTACGTGGACTAGTAAATAACCCACGTAGAATTATTTTTAATTGTTGAAACCAATTTCCAAGTATTACACATCATTTTTAACCACGTTGATAATTTTTAAGTGAGATTACCTCATCTACGAGCGTTAAAAATGATGTGTAATACTTGGAAATCGGATTCAACAATTAATATTTATTCTACGTAGGTTATTTACCAGTCCACGTAGGATTAATAACCGGTTTCAACCAGTTACTCATTGATAAAACCTTGATTTACTTATTTTTTAGTTAGTTCGGGGTTTTCTTTGCAACGAAAAATGGTTCGGGTTTTAATCACAAAAAGCGGACAAGTTTGAGGTTTTTTGCGCAATTATCCCTTCTAAAAATAAAGCACCTTGTGTTTTTTATTTTTCTCTTACTAAATCTGAAAATCAAAAGAGTTTATGGTCGGGAAAAACAAACTAAAGATGTAAAAACCACAGACCATGGTCGGTGCTGTTCCACGTTCCACACTCCTCCATACGATAATACTGCTCCGCCTCTCTCTCGTCTGCTCCACGCCGGCGCCGGTGGCGGTGCTGTTCCTCCTCTGTCTTTGTCTCATCTGATGTTCACAGCTAGGTCACAATCAGCATCGTTCCGCCTCTCCCTCCCTCACTTCTGCGCTTCATATCGCCTAACCTAGACGATTTCTTTCGGGTAAAACTCTATCATCTAAGAACAATGTTTTGTTATGTTCGATAATTACAAAAAATATGTGGAATTGTTAAATCCCTTATTAGTGTTCAAAATTCTATCATGTATTGTTGTAAATTTTCTTTCATTAAATGCAAAAAAGATGAGAAACATGTTAGGTATTTAGCTCTTGAGACTCATGTGTGGATGCTACTGTATTTTTTTATTTTTATTTTTTGTTAAGATTCCTAAGAAGCTTATCTTCTTCAAGCTCCCTTATGTGAACCTGTACTTGTATAATTCATTGAGCTAAATGAGCACTGAAGAATAATTCATTCACTTGAATTGAAGTAACAGAAACCATTGATTAACATTGGTGATAATTGCCAATTTATAAATATAAAATAAATTATTCTACCAATTATGTGTAGTCCTATGCAGTTATCGTGGTAAAAAATAAAAAGCGTGTATATATATATATATATATATATATATATATATATATATATATATATATATATATATATATATATATATAAATATAAAATTTAAATTCATAAAAGGTTATATGAAAACATAACATAATACACATATATAATTAAAATCGCAAAAGGTTATATAAATACATATCATTATACATCTTTGTAATTAAAATCATAAAAGGTTATATAAAAAACATAACATAATACATATATAAAATTAAAAAGATAAAAGGTTGTATAGAAGATATAATTAAAGTCATAAGTAGCCCAACCTAAGTTCAATAGCGCTGTTTTGACTGCTTTTACTGCAAATTTTATCCAAAATTGCATCTATATAGCGGTAAATAGCGCCGCTAATAGCAGGACCGCTATTTGTCAATTGTCACTACTATTTCCTGAACCTCCGCTAACCGCTATAGCAACGCTATTAACTGCATAGGTGTTGTCACATGTACAGAGACGGATATAGAAATTACATATACATTATCCCTCCTGGCTCCTGGACAAAAGAAATTCACGAATCATCAAAACAATAGAATAATTTTGCTTGGGGGAAAAAAACTCCCAAAAGTATGATTGGATCCTGAAGTTTTTGCCAATTAAAATGTAAGAAATGCATCCATTGCTATAGAGCATCAACTTTCAAGATTCAATTGTGTTTTGGTTAGAAGTTCTGTTTTTGAAACCTTGTGATTTGATTAAACTCATTTTTATTGGAAATACTCTTTGAGCATGAAAAGGGTGTGCTTTGATTAATCGTTAAACTCCTTGTTATGAAAGATTCAGACATCTTATGTTATAAAACAAACCATCTTTAATGTCAAATTTCAGACTTCAGTACCACCTCTTATATTTTACAAGTGGTTTCATATTTTAGAAATGTTAATAAACTCACTTCGCCTGATAATATCGAGACGGTGTTATTATTCATTGTTTCGACCTTTCGATCAGGTGAACATGTAGTTGCCTCCTCTAATTATACTTAATAGATCGATTCGACATTTGAGGCTTTGTTATGTTTGGTGTAACTTTTTTGTATAAATGTTGCCATAAACTCGCTCAAATTAATATCCATGAAGCTCATGTTCTCATTCGTGTTTAATGAGTTGTTATCTACTTTTGTTTGGTTCCATTATTGAAACCTACGATTTTTTGTTCGAACTGATTCTGTTCTGAGGCCTAGGTACTCTTTTCTATTTGTTAATTTTTTATTTTGATTTTATCAATTCTCTTGTTTGTAGGCTTTTGTGGCAATAATAAAGATAGAATTTTAACATGATTGCTTCAACAACCATGAACGTCCTCAAAGTTCATGGTTGTTATCGTCTTCAACACCCAATTTCTTATCTTCCACAGAATGTCGATTCCATTTCTGCTATAAAATACCATAAATACAAGCTCTGTCATGTCTCATCAGCTTCAATCCTTCCTTTCTATCCTCAATTTCCCATCTTTAGAATCAATTCAAAGCTAAAAAATGTTAGGGTTTCAAAAAGTGAAGCTCCATTATGGACACGAATAGATGACGAAGACAAGAAAGCTGGTTCTTCCGAGGACTTGACTATGAATGGAGAGGCTTATCAGAAGACTTTGAGGTTGGTGGAATGTTCTATGTTTGCTGCGCTTGGTGGGTTAGCCTACATTTTAAGCAGCTCTCTTGCTATTGAGGTACTTTTTTTTTACTAGGAATTATGTCAAACACTTGGTAGTTGGTAGGTGTTATTGGATATCAATATGTGTAGATGTATGGATAATGATCAATTGAAGGGGCTTGAAAGCTTGATTTTATTATGATATCGTTTCACCATATTGTTTTATAAATGTCAATCTACTTATTATAGTTATGACGGTGGTAAATATGTATGTTTAACCTAAAATATTGCCAATTTTTTATTTCACAATTTCGGTAATTTCATGGGATAACCATAATGGAAAGTTTTTCAATTTTCATGGGAAGCAGGGAGATTGAGTTGGTTCATTTGATGGCTCAATGTATCATTTTATTCAAATTCAATTTCATATGGCTGAAAAGCCATTGGGGAAAAGAACTTCAAAGATACTAAATCATTGCTGAAGTCTGTAATCCTGTTATCATTTGTTTTGTTGATGTTATTCAATTCCATGTTAGTCAACTTAATGTTTTCATTGCTTGAATGGAACAATAACCATGTGCTGTATTGACAGAACTACTTTGGTTGTTTCTTTGCCTTGCCCATTGTATTCTCATCAATGAGATGGGACATTGTTGCTGGTAGAAAAACTATGGTATGTAATCATCCATATTTATATAATTTTGAAAATGTGTTGTGTTGATCTTTATTATTTACATTTCACCTCTTTGTAGGTGGCAACTGCTACACTGTTGCTTGTTTTGGCTGGCCCGATAAAAGCAATAACTTATCTGGTCAGCAAATGTTTCTCTTGCACTCAACACATCTTCATAGCTTTAGTTGTATATGGTTTATTTTTGTTTTTTATTGTGCTTGCCAATTTGAATCAAGCTACATCTGAAATGACTCATTGAGTCACTGCCTCATTTGAAGAAGAAAGATGGTGTAGCTGTTACCCCTGTTGAGATGAAAGGCAATTTCATGTTTACATGCTTATGTCTGCTTTTGCAAGTTAAATCTGTGATGAACATATATGCTTCATCGAGCATGCCGTTCATTAATTATGAAATTCATCTGTCTTTCTATGGTCCCTGTTTTATGGCTGAATATGCACCAAAAAATGTTAATTAATCATTCTTGCATTTCAGCTGATGCATGGATTTCTTGGTCTCGCCATGGGCTCTCTGTGGAGGTATGCAATTCGGTCAGATTATGTCTATTCGTTGTCTTACTCTTGACTATCATCTGTCTAAGGTCGACCTTGTAATAGTTCCAGCTCTCCCCTAAGTGTCCCCTTTTTCATTCACCTCTTTTGCTTTTGAATTAATTTGGAATTAAATGTTTAATTAGAACCTGAAATCTGGTTAGCTAAATCAAGCATTTGTGGCAATTTCCTAATGATATTTGACAACCTTTTCCATCAAACAGAAGAATAATTTTCTACACTCATTGGGTGTATGGTTCTTACTCAGGATATAAAAACATGATTTATATTTGCTCTTCCAGTATTCAGCTACTCATTATATTAAGGGCCTGTCAAGTTCACAAATTCCATGGTTATTTTAGTTGGAAAATGGTATTAGCATGCATTAGGTTGTCTTGTATAAACTACTGATCATAATCATATCATTTGCTTCTCAAGATAGCTTCATATAACTCGATAAGATAGCTTTATACCCATCTAAAACCATGACAATAACTCAATAAGGTTAGGTTTTGATTTTACAAAGAATGAAGAAGTAATGCTAAATTCTTCCTCAGGCTACCGTTTCGACATAAAGTTCAATTTAACTTTGGAGTTCTTTTTTTTTTTTTCATTAGCGAATAGCGAGTAACTAATCATATTATAGTGTACATGAGAGGCTGAGAGGTTGGTTATGCCTGTTGATTTTGTCCCTGTGTATTGACTCTCATCCACTGATCCATTCAAAATCACTTTTGTTATTAATCATCTCTTAGGTTAAAAGCAGGTTGGGGTGTTTCGATATTTGTGAGCGCAATTGTAAGGCTTGCTCTCTCTTCCATTCCCATGTTTGAATCCATTTTCTCTCACCTTTTAAGGATCAAGTTTCAACGGCATATATCTTACAATTATGCAGGTTCGAGCAACGGGTGCAATGGGATATGTTGTGATGTACTCCTTCTTAATCAGGGAGAACATCCTTGCATTGGTAACTTTACATCATTTTTATCTTATATTCCCTTCCCCCAAACCAAAAAAAAAAAAAAAAACTGTAAATTGATCATGCTTTTCTTTCTTGTAGATCACCATAAATATTCATGCTTCAGCCACATTTATCCTCTCATCATTAGGCTACATGGCTATTCCATCAATGAATATAATCTATGCCATTTTTGGGACCTTGGTTCGTCTCATATCCATCTCAACAATCTATTACTCCGTATTCATGAAAAAAGAAGGTGCAGACATTTGACATCAGACGGATGAAACTTCCACTTGAAAACCAATGTGGATTTTCCGAAAATCTTTCTGAAAAAAGATATAATTTTATTAAAACCATGAAAGGAAATGGCATTGTGGAACCTTCTAAAGAATCCATATGGAATTTTGATCTCAAAAGTCAAATTGTGCCTTCTCTTATGTTGGAACCAAGGGAGTTATTTAACTTTTGTCTAATGCGGTCATTCTCCTTTTGGCAGCTTTTACTTAATTGTTGTTTCTTTGTGTTCCTGCTACATCTTCTATATGCCATCTTCTTTACAAGGCTTGGAATGAAGGCTTCCCTGAGATTGCCAAATTGGTTCGCTAAAGCCATATGACTGATTAGGCATCCGTGACTGCTTCTTATTCAATCTTATCTGTACTTCCATGAAGAACTAGATCCTCTTTTATATCTATTATTAAATTAACAGCAAACACCCTGGCATGCAACCGCGAAGGTATGGGTTACATTATGCATTTGCATATTGCCCAAATTGATTCATGAGCTATTTCTCGATACTTCAGAACTCCTGGGAAGTCCAAGTGATATCGATGATGCACAACTCTTGGGAACTCCAAGTGAGTTTTGCATTGATATTTGGTTACTTGATGCTGTTTTCTTATATGTCTTGCGTGAAGTTACTGATATTTCTTTCATTCTAACAGGGAGCAGGTTTGATATATAAACGCGAGCTGTTGATTAGAGAAGTCGAATCATGTGAGGGGTCTGTTGGTTGTAGACATGTAGCCATCTCTGATTTCATTGTGACACCAACTCTCCATTGATACTTGATATACATTCTTGAGCTAAAAATGAAACTGTAATGCTGTATATTGTATTATACAAATGTAAACATTTGTATAGATCCATTGATATAGATCCATAAGAATCTGCAGACAAATGTAAACATTGCAATTGATTTAGAGATCATAATTCTTTTGCATGATTTAATTAAAATGTATAACTTCTCTGAACTTTTTAATGGTAAATGATAAAAGTACTGGACATTTGGTTGGATATTTAAATCCCTGTATTTCTATTTAAGAACATAAATGATTAAATCCTAAACAAATTTTTAGTAACACTTTTATTGTCATTTTATAGTTTGTGATATTTTTAGCAAACATTTTGTAGATTTAGTGTTTATTCATGATAATGATCAAATTGATATAAGTTTTAAAAATATAATGATTTAAGCAAGAAAATTTCTACTGAGGGTTTATAAAATAAACCATGAAACCATATTACCAGTTTAAAAGTTAAGCCACCAATGATTCATTTTGAGTTTATAAACAAAAAAATAATCTATAAATAGTTTTTTAAGATTTTTTTTTGTGTATTTTATTGTATGATGTATAATGATATTTATGATGTGACATTTTAAAAGACTATGTCTAAGTTTATCTGCCAGGGATAATGTAAGAATTACTCGTTCATTTTATAATGATTAGGGCTTAATTGTTATTTTTATAGCAATGACTTAATAATTTACTTTTATAAAATGTACATTTTTATAAAACTCTTGGATTTAACCTTTTGAAAAAAAATTAGGGACTTCTTAATACATAAGATTCACGATCCAATCATTAACAATTTATATAGTTGTGTTGAAAATGGATAGTTTGTTGGCATTTTACCAAAATTTAAAGTAGAACCATTTTAGGTGAGTTTTAACCAGACTAGAATAATCACCAGACGAACTCAGTGGTGGACTCGTATTTCGTGATTGTCGGTTGTATAATTTTGGATCGTCTTACCAATTCAATAATTTAATTAATTATATTAGTCGGGTTGGACCAATAAATAAAAAGATATAGTTGAAGTAACATACATAATCTTAGAATATCAAATAAATAAAAGATTATGACTAAATATATAATTAATGGGAATTGAATATCGAGTTTGGTTTTAGAAATGGACTCAAAGATAAAAGTTTGATTTTATTTATTGGGTAAATGATATTTAGTTCAGTTTGCTTTTATTTATTGGGTAAATGATATTTAGTTTGAAAAAGACTGGGTTGATTTAATGTATTTCTTCTTAGTTAGTTATTTATTTGATACGTTGATAAGAAAATCATACTACAAACTCATATGTTTGATTTGAGGTTATAAAAAATTTTAATCAAATTATTATAACAAATTTGTCAATATTTAAAAAGGAAGGTTACACACTTCACAGAATACCAGTTGCACAAATGAAATTTCTAAAAAGATTACACTACATAACAAATTATAGACGAGGACTCGAGGAGACGATTGCCCATGATATCCCTCATCTAAACATAAGTCCGCCAATGGGTGTACTCGAGTTAATCCAACTTTCGAGCTACACACATAGAGATATACTTGAATATCACTTGACATACGTTAAGTTCCACAAATAAATCTCAGCTTGTGAATGTCAATTTATTTGTGTGTAAATATAAACTCTTTAATGAGTTGTAAAATCATTCGTATAAACTGTATTAAAACTTTTTCGAGTTCAAATACACATCATGTCGATCTCAAAACGATTGATTGAATCCTTCATTGAACTTGCTGACTCAATTTAGATTTTGACAATTTTAGGTTCAATTACAACCGAATCGAGGGCGATGACACATCTATATAACATCTAGCCACTGTAGCCCAAAATTTAGTCATCGCAACAAAAATTTTCTGCTCCACAGTTTACATCCAATTCATTTTAAACAATGTGGTTTTCTAACAAATCAAACAATTAACCAACAAAAACCCACCAATCTATGTATATAATAAAAGAGAACACTAATTGCCACATGGATATATTTAATGAAAACAATTATTTACTAAAAATTATCCACGTATAAACGTGGGTTCATAAACTAGTTACCAATAAAACCAATACAAACTGAAACAGTAATTTATCATCATCATCCATTTCAAGTAGTCAAGTTCTCAAAAAAGTTGCAGCTCTAAAGTGATTTAAAGCCAATTGCATTTATAAAAATGGTTGCTCAAACAACATTTTTGCCTTTAACCATGATCCGAACCAGCGGTGATGCACGTGTAAAGCATAAGAGAGATCTTAACATCTTCAACTCTTTAGTCTTAGTAACATAATCAAGCACTATGCTCATCTTCTTCAAAACTGGTGACTTGGCTAGGATAAGCTTCACAAACTCCAACTCAGGCTTCAAGATTTTAAAATTTTCAATCTCCAATTCTTTCAGATGCTCCAACCAAACATCTGAATAATCTTCTAGTGTCACCGAATCTATCTCCGAGTTCTCAGAATCTCTACTGTGCCAAATCTACAGGATGCAACAATATTTGAAGAATCAGTTTAATTAATTTGGATAATAAAATAAAAACAAACAGAATACAACTAACTATTTAAGTTATTTACCGAAATCTTAATCTTTTCCAACTTGGGGGAGCTTTTGAGCAATAGCACAAGAAAAGGTAGCCCGTTATTGCTAACGAAACACATATCTTGAAAGCAGAAGTATTTCAGGCGGATTAATGAGGATGGAAGCTCTCGTGGAACCATGCCATCATTCAACCACTTGAATCAAAAATGAAACAAAAATTTAGCTAGCAAAGATCTTTTAAGTAGGTTAAATAAAATGTTTAGTAAACGGATAAATGTTACCTCAATCACAGAATAGGAGATAGTGAGGTGTTCAATCATATGTAAACACTTGAAAAGTTGGCAAATGGTATCCCAAGAGAAATTGAAATTTCCTTCATAGTAAGAATTAATCTACATCAGGTTGCCATAGTCAGATTAATTAAGTTATAAAAGCACATTAGGATTGATAATTTAGTTACAATTATTTTTACCAGAGTGAAGCTCTTTAATAATGGAGAATTAGATACTAGACATAGCAGAGTTTTCGTAGTGGTTACTACATCGTCCATGTATAACCTTGTAAGCGCTCCAAATCCATTGATTTTTGTTGGATGATGGTCTAAATAACACCGACAAAGATGTACTTCCGTTAACTGATGCAACGAGTGGATAGACAAGGGTACTCTATAGCTACGATCATGGATAGACTTGATCTTAAATTTATTGATCGTATAGTGTCTTAACAGATGGAGTATTATCTGATCAATTTCGACACAGCTGTTATCTGCATCCATGGTAAGGCTGAACTCATGTATCGGGCCACGGTGCACCAACAGAATTTGATGTATAGCATAAAACATCTTACACCTCTTGGTCATCTGTTTCCTTTGACTTAATGATCCAAAATTTTGCTCAAGAACAGACAGCTGATTCTTATCGGTTGTTACTTCAAAATCAAGATCAGTAAACTCAAGTTTAGGAATTGTAAGCCAACTGTACCTCCAATCGCTTGAAAGGATACTTGTCCTTGCGGCTTCTTGAATTGGGAGAAGACATAAGATGGTTTCTTTTATGTTTTGAGGAAGGGTGCTGATTATATCCAATGACACAAGCTGATCTGTCATCTCAGAACGCCGAATTAAACCGATATATAATGCTGCAAAAATTAGTTATTGGAAAATTTAGATTTATATATTTATATATAGACACACACACACAAATAACTGTATTTCAATTGAGGTGCATCTCTTTTACTCAAGATATATATTCAAGGTAAAATTAATAAAACCTTGGAATATGTGTAGCACAGTAAGCCATTTATATTCCTATTTCCTACAATTTAAAAATAAGTATATGGTTTGGTTCGGGTTTATGCTTCTTTCCAACCATTTGGTTAAGGTGTGAATTCAACGGTCCAAAGAATGAAACTGGTTGTATTCACAAAAATTGGTTTCGGTTTGGTTTGCTCCAGTTTGGTTTTGCAATTTTTCATTGTAAAAGTCGAGAAAAACCAGACTAGACCAAAACCGAACGATCCAATTCTCGGTTCTAAATTTTCAAATTTTGGGTCTGCATGGTCCAGTTTTGGACCGCTGCGTACCCCTAATTAAACGCATTTCTTTCACAGCTCTATATTTGGATGTACATTTTCAGCATAATGATCAAACTCCTGCCACGTTAAAGTCGTAAAAATCAACTTCTAACATATGTATGGGGTTAACAATCAATTTGCAATGAACAGCTTGATACACTAACTCTAACAACAACAAAATGGATAATCAAACAATAAGAAAACATGAAACAGCTCTTAAAATACCCTGTGAATCAAATAATATACAAACAAGTAGGCAAAAACCTTGAGTCTATTTTGATGTTTGATGATGACAAATCATAAACTGAATGTAACAAATCTTATTTATTAGTATTACTCATTTCATGTCAAACAATACAATAGGGGGGCGTTTGGTTCACAGAATGTTTATGAGGGAATTAGAATCTGTCAAGGAATTGAAATTTGTCAGGAATTTGAATTAGAATCCAATGGATGTTTGGTTGATAGGAGAAGGAAATGAAATCCAATTCCTTATTCTGTTTGGTTCATAAAGCAGAACCCACTTGACATCCTAAAAGTGACGGTGCAAATTCATTAACACCCACACCTTAATCAAAACACACCAACAAATAAAAGAAGTGAACACATAACAATTAGGTTTAGAGAAATAGATTTGCACATAGACTGATTTACACAAAGAATCACCAGTGATTAAAGGGGAAAAAAAAAAGAAATGAACCAATGGTTCCGCCTCATTGAATAGATTAGAAGAGCATATCGAAAAAGAAGAGCAGATCGAAAAAGGAACAACATTTCGTAAAAAGAAGAGCAGATCGAAAAATATATGAGAGGAAGACTCACCGTCGTCGCCGCCGGAGAAGGAAGCAAAGTTACCGTCGCCGCCGAAGAAGGAAGCACAGCGGTTGCCGCCGGAGAGGGAAGCAAAGTCAGCGTGAATGAAAAAACAACGTGAACGAGCGGCCAGGGTTAAATTACATTTCAGGGTATTTTTGTAACTAGCCACCTTCCCTGCGAGTAGCTCGGTTTTTTGGTTTTAAAACCGTTCAGTTTCGGTTTCCTCCGGGTTCGGGTTTTCGGTTTCCCGGATTGGTTTCTCGGTTTTTCGGGTTGAACCCATGCTTTATGGTTTTTCGGTTTTCATGGTTCGGTTCGGTTTTTGGTTTAAAACCATTCTTTTTGGTTGATCTTTTATCTTAAAATGGTTATTTTAACTAGTATTTACTATTCCTCATTTTGACTATAGAGTAGTTTTCAATTGTAATTGCTAACTAGCAACTTATTCAGAAACATAATACTTAATAATCTACTAGAAAACCAATACCTACTATCAACTTAAAAAATATTATAAAAAATTAAATTAATTATTAATTTTCGGTTTGGTTTCGGTTTTTCGGTTCGGTTTTGAGACGCAATCCTAACCCAAACCATTTGAAACGGTTTTTTCGGTTTTCGGTTTTTGGTTTCCGGTTTTACGGTTTTTTTGGGTTTGGTTTTTACGTTTTTTTCTTTGTTTTTTCGGTTTCTGCACACCCCTACCTACGACTCTACGAGGATGCGTTTGGTACCGGAAAATGAGAGGCTAGATAAATGGAAATGAAACCATTTAATGAAAATTTAAAAGTTGAAGGATTCCAATTCATTTTTTAGTTGGTGAATCAAATACTTGAATTGGCTGGAATTGGATTCTTTTTACTTCCGATTTACTAAGATTCCAACGAACCAAACATCCCTAAGTTAAAGAAGAGTGTGGTGGTTCGAATCAAATACTCATGAAGAGATTAAGGTGCTGTTTGATTGCATGAGAGGTTAATTGTCTGATGTCTGATTCCACTTCTGATTGATGAGAGGTGGTCCTGATAAGATACTAAGATCTGATAAGAGAATTCAATAAGTCTGTTTGTTTTATAAATTATCTGATTCTGTTATTTTTATTAATTTTACATATTAATTCTCAAAACCAAACAGATATCATTGATTAAAGTCACATATCAAGTAAGAATAATATCATTGAATCAAAGTGATCTATGTAAACATTTAATATCATTCAAATAACATTAACAAGATTTAAGTAGGAAATCAATTCAAGTTTATAAGTTATAATCAAGTAACATAAATGCATTCAATAAACATATAACCAACATGCTTTCAAGAATCAAATAACAATTAAAGTTTATAAGTTATAATCAAGTTTATAAGGTTACGTTTATTAACTTCCAAATAACTTAAGTTTATAAGTTATATAGATATGTTATTGAAAAATAATAAATTTTATCAAAAAGTGTTGGAATATTTCTCGTTATAATAAATATGGTAAGAGGTAGGGTAGGGTGGGGTAGGTTGAGGGTGGGGTGGGGTAAATAGGGTAGGGTAATGGTGTAGGGGTAGGGTGGGTAGGTTGAGGGGTAAGGTGGGTGGGGATGGGTAGATTTGAGGGGTAGGGTAGGGGTAAGGTGGGTAGGTTTGAGGTGTAGGGGTGGGAAGAGATAGGGGTAGGGTGGGGTGGGATAAGGAGGGGTGAGGTGGGGTGGGTAGGTTTGATGGGTTAGTGTAGGGGTGGGGTAGAATGGGATAGGGTAAGTATGGGAGTGGGGTGGGTAGGTTAAAGGGTGGAGATGGGGATGGGGTGGTATAAGTAAGTTAAGGGTAGTTAGGGTAGGGTGAGATTAGGTGGTTGAGGGTAGGGTATGTTGAGGGTGGGTGGGGTGGGGTGGGGTAGGGGTAGGTAGGGGTGTTCATAAAAATCCGAATCCGAGCATCCGAAAAAAATATCCGAAAATCCGATCCGAAACTATCCGAAATTTCGGATATCCGGAAATCGGATATCCGAAATTTCGGATTCGGATAGTAAAATTCCAAATTTTCGGATATTCGGATAATCCGATATCCGAAAATCTTAAAAAATTATTTTTTAATTTTTTTTTATATCTTTAGTATTGATACTTTACATAATATTTGAGTGTTTATTATTAATCTAATGTATATTTTTTAGTTTTATCTTGATATTATAGATTTATTAACTTATATTTTATATATTTTAGTTTTTTAAATCTTTTTTTAGTCGTTTTGAGTAAAATAATTCGGATACATTTAGTTTGTGATATATTTATCTTTAATATGTATTTGGATATAAGAATTTGTTTTTAGATATTTAAAATTTTGCTTTAATTTTAAAAAAAATTAAAAAAAATACGAATTTTCGGATAATCTGATATCCGAAATTTCGGATATCTGATATCGTCCAATTTGTACATGTTTTATCGGACGATATCTCGTGTTTTTTATAGATTTTTGGTTGATTTTCGTCCGAAACTCGATCTTATAGGTTTATGTTGTCATTTCAGGTGCTGGTTGAATAAATTGGAGCCAAAGATGCTGAAACAAGCAGAACTCGGCGAGTTCAGTAACATTTTCGGCGAGTTCAACCCAAAGCAGAAAAGCTGATCTCCGAAGAACTCGGCGAGTTCCCCTGAAACACTCGGCGAGTTCTCCCCATTACAGAACCGAATTTGCACTATGAACTCGGCGAGTTCTTTATGGTACTCGGCGAGTACACCTGAATTCTGATTATTTCTGAATATTCCTGATAATTGCCAGATCGAATAGGGTGTCGACAACACATGAACTCGGCGAGTTCATGTACACTACTCGGCGAGTTCACCCTGTTTGAGATCTAATCAGGAGCTGACAACACATGTACTCGGCGAGTTCTTTTCATGTACTCGGCGAGTTCTCCCCAGCCTATAAAAGAAAGAATCTGCTCATTTATTTAGGGGACGAACTTTTACCAATTTTTACACACACTTATTTCCTGATTTCTTGAGCAAGAAGGAAGGCAAAGGATGGCATTTACTTGGAGTTTTGTTTCTAAGGATTGCATCTTCATTATCATACGTCATTAGGGGAGTTTTTCTTGTATTTAAGTTCATCTTAATATTTGAAATGCTTGCTTATTGTATGATGGTGTTTTACTTCATTAGCATGGAGTAGTTTTGCTATGTAATCATTTGGGTAGCAAACCCTAGACATTGGATGATTTATATTTGTATGTAATCGGATTATATATCGAAGTTTGCGTATTTTGAATGAAAATCTTGTTATTATGTTTAGACTTGTTAAACTTGCTATGAATGCTTTATTATTTCCATAACGATAGTTCGAAATAGTTGGTATTTGTTTTTGATAAACCAAACATTTTGGTGAGGTTGAATCTTTCTACTAGAGATGGTGAAAGAGTAGGTTTAATCGGTGTTTTCATAATAATGAGAGGGGATTTATGTGTTTATGAGAATATAGCATGAATTTTATGTATTTGGCTTTTAACCAAATAATCTTTCAAAATACGTAAACTTGTTGTGAACATTCGGATTTGCATAACTCAAGTTTTGAACATTTAAAAGAGGTTTTCGTGTTCACGTCGTGAGTTATGGGATTATTGTGCTATAGTGAGAGATCTATATAGCTAGATGATCATTGTTCATACGTTAAATAATCGATATTGTATTCATGTATAAGAGGTTTGAGTGGATATGATATTGGTTGTTATGATAAATTAATATCAAACATAACTTAGAGATTTGTGTGTTTGTTGCTTTGTAATCATAACTATTAGAGTTAATTACAAAAATAGTCCCTGTGGTTTGTCCTAAAATTTGGATTTGGTCCCTGAACTTTCAATTTTGCAGAAACGGTCCTTATTTTCATAGTTTGTTTGCAATTTTGGTCCCTCAACCTATTAACTTTTCTAATATGACCAAATTACCCTTATTTTGATGCAAACTATAGGGACTATTTCTACAATTAATTTTTTAACTCTTCTTTATTCTTAATTAAATAAATTATTTTTAAGTGTTACTTAAATTTAATAAACAACAAAAAATAGAAAATAATTTTTTAATTATTTATGTTGGTTCATAAATGATTTAGATATTTTTAGTCTTAATTAATTTTAGTTTACTATAATTAAAGTGTAAACCAATCAAAATTTATAATCGAAAAAATCATTTATGTTAAGAAATTATTTTTTAAAGGCTTCATAAATAAAAAAAATTTTTCTCTATAATTATTTATACTGGTTCATACATTTATAATAAAAAATATTTATGTTGATCAAACCACAAAGACCATTTATGTAATTAACTCTACTTTATTTTTAATGTTAATTAACTTTAATAAATTTAAAAAAAATTAGTTTGAGCCAACAGTTTAATTAAAGTTAAAAATATTAAAGAACTTAAATAAATAAAAATTTAACGTTTAATTTGACCGGTTAAAAAAAACTTCCAAATGGTCTAAGACAACTCAAATTTTTTTATTTAACGTATCAATTATTTTATCATTTTAATTTTTAATTACACCAAAAACGATTTAAAATTTTTAGGTCCATATAACATTTTTGAGATTCATGATTAACAGTTTTAATCATCAAACTTTGGTTTATCATACATTTACATAAAAATCGAGAAATATAAATAGGTTTTTAATCTTTTTTCGTCTTTCAATTTGACTTTTCATTTTAATCCGATTAAATCGACACCTTAAAATTTTAAACCACTTAGATTTTTTACTTTAGCATTATCACCTTGCTTTGATACAAATGTGAACGTATTATAAAGTAGAATCTTGGGCCGATTTTATTTAAGAAGAAAGTAAAATATATTTGACCAACAAACATATTTTTATTATAAATTTATGAACCGACATAAATAATTATAGAGTCAAATATTTTTATAATATTTTATATACGAAACCTCTAGAAAATAGTTTCTAAACATAAATGGTTTTTTCGATTATAAATTTTGATTGGTTTACATTTGATTATAGTAAATTGAAATTAATTAAGACTAAAAATATCTAAATCATTTATGAACCAACATAAATAATTAAATAATTCTTTTCTTTTTTTATAGTTAGTAAATTCAAGTGACACTAAAAAATAATTTATTTAACTAAGAATAAAAAAGAGTTAAAAAATTAATTGTAGAAATGGTCCTTAAAGTTTGCATCAAAATAAGGGTAATTTGGTGATATTAGAAAAGTTAATAGGTTGAGGGACCAAAATTGCAAACAAACTATGAAAATAAGGACCGTTTCTGCAAAATTGAAAGTTCAGGGACCAAATCCAAATTTTAGGACAAACCACAGGGACCATTTTTGTAATTAACTCTAACTATTATATTATCCGATTTGCGCGTTAAATTGTTTATCCGATGTCTAGGGGGAGTGATCCCATTTGATTACATGTTTCCTTTTATCAAGAATCTTAGTAAACAATTCTTTAGGATTGTGTGTGTAGTTTTGGTAAATCTTTAGTCATTAATTTAGACTTTTTATAGTTAACACAATTTAAATACATAGCTAATTATTAACCGACGACTTATTATCATCATTCCACCAGATTGTCCCTGAGTTCGATACCCGGACTTACGTAAGCTATACTAGTATACGATAGGTAATACTTGCCTATTTGTCCGCTAGTTCTAGTTTATTTATTTCCATTTCTTAATTAAAATTAAGGTGTGCTAGCGGCACATCAATATCCGATTTTCGGATATCCGAAATTTCGGATTCGGATACGGATAGCAAAATACACTATCCGAAAATTCGGATATCCGGTTTTGAACACCCCTAGGAGTAGGGGGTTTAGGATAGGGTAGGGTAGGGGTAGGGTGGGGTAAAGGTAAGGGTGGGGGTGGGGTGGGGTGGGAGAGACGTGTATTTTTTTTGGTGTGATAAGAAGCATATCAAAGTCTTATCCAGATAAGACATGATAAGAGAATTTTGACTCTTATGTCTTCTGCATATCAAACGCACTTATCAGTATTTCTTATTACCGAATAAGAGGTTACCTCTGATAAGAGCATGATAAGTGGCTATCAAACACCCCTAAAAGGTTAAGCGATTGGTAATAATGAATAATCAATGCAATAAATTCACAAAGGGATAATAGAAGGATTGGTGAATTAATATCCATAAAAATGCGCATAGCAATAAATCATGCTTCACAAAAAAAAAAATTTAACGGCAAACTATACTAATCCTATTCCTAAACAGGGTTGGATCCAGAAATTTTCGTTATCAGTGTCACTTTTTTGACGTAAGTTTAATACTTAGATTTTCAAAATATAATCTAAAACGGATCAGGTCACCGAAACAGGATGTCAATACATAATTAACAAATAACAAGTTTTTTATAAATTAAAAAGCACATAACACAATATCATTAAAACTTAAAATCAATAAGTATAGTAAGTATTAAAATTTTATAATTGTTGTCTTCGAGTATTTTATCTTTTGAAATCTTGTCAAAATTTTGTCTATTACCCTAATTTTTTTAAAGAACTAACAAATAAGTTTAACAATTGATCAAAAAACTTAAAAAATAACCGCTTAACATTTAATTTGTCCATTGACCTAATGGCCTGAAATATAAAATAAGTAAATATTTCAGTAAAGTAAACATATATACTTTATATTTCGTAAATTAATGTATTAAACATCTACCCACTACACTTAAGAAGTTAATACATAAACTATTAAAATGACTAAATGAAAACTGATAAAATCATATTATTATACCTAGATAAAAACATTTAAAAATCTTTCGGCTTTTTGGGCTAACATAATTAACATTCTTTATTGTTGTTTTTATATTCTGTTGGGCTTTTTTTTAAATTTTTAATTAAAACTCGGTATTATTTTAATAAATTTAAATAATAAAAACAACAAATACAAATTAGATACGTATGTTATAATTTTATATCTTTTTTTTGGTGTCACTCAGAAAAAATCTTAGGTGTCACTCGAGTTTTTGATACATACATACCTCAGTATTTTGAAAATTTATCGGTGTCGAATGACTCATTGTTATTAACTACATCCGTCCCTGCTCCTAAACTACTCCTTTACCCCCAAAGACTTGCTTTCTCCACTTAAATTTCAAATTGCCAGCGACGATAGTTAAACCCGTGACCTCTCACTTACATAACACCCCTCTTACCAAATGGGCTAAACCCACCAAATGCTATTTGTAATTTTGTATAGAGAAATCAAACCTATAGATCATTAATCTTCTTCTTGAATAGCATGAACTAGAACTTTTAGATTCCTGTTGTTAACAATCGTTTTCTTCTGATTTTTTTCTTTTGAACAACAGATGTTAGTGGTTAGTTATTAACACCATTGTTAGACACGTCGAGGGTGAGGACCAAACCTCACACCTCCACGTAAGGAGAAACGTCATTGGCAATGTTCGAACTCGAGACCTCAAACAAAAGGAACTCCTCCACCTTTGGTGGTGGCCACTTGATCTTTGTCAAGTAATTGAGTTTGACACATACCACATCAGGTCCAATTTGACAGATTTTGAAAGCATACAGACCTATTGAGTAATATAAAATTACTTGACGCTGTTTTCTTATGTCTTACAAGCAAGTTACTGATATTTCTTTCATTCTAACAGGGAGCAGGTTTGATATGTAAACGCGAGCTGTTGAGTAGAGAAGTTGAATCATGTGAGGGGTCTGTTTTGGTTGGGAAAGTTGTAGTGGTTGGTTGTAGACATGTAGCCATCTCTGATTTTATTGCGACACCAAGGCCTTGTTTGTTTAGTACTGAATGGAATCATTAAGAGGTGGTTTAACCTTTGAACGAGCGATTCCGTTAATAAGTAAACAAACAACCACTTAATTAATATTCGGTATATAACTGATATGATGCTTTTTTTGTATCAATTGATTTTTATTTTATTTTATTTATGTTTTTGCTGTTGCCTTGAGGAATTTGTGCAAGGTTCAAAATGACAGGTGACAACTTTGATTCTGAACAGTGAACATGTAAGGATTTGTTTTCTGCATCAGGTTCCATACAAGATTGTAGTTTTTGAACACAATGTAATTGAAGTTAGAAATGCTGAAAATTCTACTGAGGGTTTATAATATCTAGGCATCTAGCCATATATTGTAGCCCAAAATTTAGTCATCGCAACAAAACTTTTCTGCTCCACCGTTTACATCCAATTCATTTTAAACAATGTGGTTTTCTAACAATTAACCAACAAAAAGCCACCAATTACCAATAAAACCAATACATACTGAAACAGTAGATGATTATCATAATCAATTTCAAGTAGTCAAGTTCTCAAAAAAGTCAAAGCTCTAAAGTGATTTGAAGCCAATTGCATTTATAAAACAGGTTGCTCATACAACATTTTTACCTTCAACCATGATATGAACCAGCGGTGATGCACGTGTAAAGCATAAGAGAGATCTTAACATCGTCAACTCTTTAGTCTCGGTAACATTATGAGAAAGCACTATGCTCATCTTCTTCAAAACGGGTGACTTGGCTAGGATTAGCTTCACAAACTCCAACTCGGGCTTCAAGATTTCAAAATTTTCAATCTCCATATCTTTCAGATGCCCCAACCAAACATCCGAATAATCTTCTAGTGTCACTGAATCTATCTCAGAGTTCTCAAATTATCTACGGTGCCAAATCTTCAGGATGCAACAATATTTGAAGTATCAGTTTAATTACTTTGGATATAGAAATAAAAACAAATAGAATACAATTAACTATTTAAGTTATTTACCGAAATCTTAATCTTTTCCAACTTGGGGGAGCTTTTGAGGAGTAGCATAAGAAAAGGTAGCCCGAAATTGCTAACGAAACACATATCTTGAAAGCATAAGTATTTCAGGTGGATCAATGAGGTTGGAAGCTCTCGTGGAACCATGTCATCATTTAAACACTTGAATCAAAAATGAAAACAATACTTTAGCTAGCAAAAATTTTAAAAAGAAGTTAAATAAAAGGTTTAGTAAACTGATAAATGTTACCTCAATCAGAGAAGAGGAGATAGTGAGGTGTTCAATCATATGTAAACACTTGAAAAGTTGGCAAATAGTATCCCCAGAGAAATTGAAACTTCCATCAAAGGCAGAATTAATCTACATCAGGTTGCCGTGATCAGATTAATTAAGTTATAAAAGCACATTAGGATTGATATTTTAGTTACAATTAAATTAACTTTACCAGAGTGAAGCTCTTTAATAATGGAGAATTAGATACTAGACGTAGCAGAGTTTTCGTAGTGGTTACTACATCGTCCATGTATAACCTTGTAAGCGCTCCAAATCCATTGATTTTTGTTGGATGATGGTCAAGATAAACACAACAAAGATGTAGGTCCGTTAACTGATGCAACGAGAAGATAGACAAGGGTACCGTATAGCTACGATCATCGATAGTCTCAATCTTAAATTTCTTGATCGTATAGTGTCTTAACAGATGGAGTATTATCTGATCAATTTCGACACAGCTGTCATCTGCATCCATGGTAAGGCTGAACTCATCTATCGGGCCGCGATGCAACAACAGAATTTGATGTATAGCATAAAACATCTTACACCTCTTGGTCATCTGTTTCCTATGACTTGACGAGCCAAACATTTTCTCAAGAACAGACAGCTGATTCTCATCGTTTGTTACTTTAAAATCAAGATCAGTAAACTCAAGTTTAGGAATTGTAAGCCAACTGTACCTCCAATTGCTTGAAAGGATACTTGTCCTTGCTGCTTCTTGAATTGGGAGAAGACATAAGATGGTTTCTTTTATGTTTTGAGGAAGGGTGCTGATTCTATCCAATGACACAAGCTGATCTTTCATCTCAGAATACCGAATTAAACCAATATATAATGCTGCAAAAATTAGTTACTGGAAAAGTTAGATTTATATATTTATATATAGACACACACACAAATAACTGTATTTCAATTCAGGTGCATCCTCTATTACTCAAGATATATATTCAAGTTAAAATTAATAAAACCTTGGAATACATGTAGCACAGTAAGCCATTTATATTCCTATTTCCTAAAATTTAAACATAAGTTTATGGTTTGGTTCAGGTTTATGCTTCTTTCCAACCATTTGGTTATTAAACGTAAGGTGTGAATTCAACAGTAAGGGTGAAACTGGTCATATTCAATAGTTCGGTGATATTCACAAAAATTGGTTTCGGTTTGGTTTTGCATTTTTTTATTGTAAAAGTCGAGAAAAACCAGACTGGACCAAAACCGAATGGTTCTGGGTTCTAAATTTTCAAATTTTGGGTCTGCATGGTCCAGTTTTGGACCGCTGAATACCCCTAATTAAAGGCATTTCTTTCACAGCTTAATATTTGGATTTTCAGCATAATGATCAAATTCCTGCCATGTTAAAGTCGTAAAAATCAACTTCTAAAACATGTATGGGGTTAACAATCAATTTGCAATGAACAGCTTGATATACTAAGTCTAACAACAACAAAATGGATAATCAAACAATAAGAAAACATGAAACAGCTCTCAAATAATATATAAACAAGTAGGCAAAAACCTTGAGTCTATTTTGATGTTTGATGATGACAAATCACAAACTGAATGTAACAAATCTTCTCTTAATTATTAGTATTACTCATTTCATGCCAAACTATACAATAAGTAGAAGAAGAACTGAATGTGCGTGGTGGTTCGAATCAAATACTCGATCGCACGGGAAGATTAAAAGGCTAAGCTGTTGGTAACCATTTTCAATGCAATAACTTGACAAAGGGATAATCGAAGGATTGGGGAATTGAAAACGCGCATAACAATAAATTATGCTTCACCAATGCTATTTGTAATTTTGTATACAGAAATCAAACCTATAGATCAGTAATCTTCTTCTTGAATAGCATGAACTTACTAGAACTTTTTGATTCCTGTTGTTAATTTCTTCTGATTTAGTGGACATATTATTTATTGAGTTTGACACACACCGCATCAGGTCCTATCAATTTGACAGATTTTGAAAGCATACAGACTCAGAGAGTGTTTGGTTTTGCGTTATAAACCAGATTATTAGCTTAGGTTTAAAGTGTTTGGATTGTGTATGTTAATAAGTGCTTATTCAAGTTATTCTTACCACAATTTTTCTTAAGTTAAAAGATGTAGTTTATTTGCTTAATAAGTGATTATTTGGTCATTTTACGTTGAAAAGGAAATCCAAACACTTTAAAAAATGATTATTTGATAATTACGATAACAAAGAGCAGAAGCTAAATCAAACAATACACTCCCGGCAGCACTTTATGTTGCAGCTATTATCTGATTATTTGGTTTTAAAAAGCTACAACACCTTTTCAAACGAAAATCCAAACACCCACTTATTGAGTAAGATAAAATTAATGACTAAAAAGTCTAAAATGAGAAAGCATGTTGTTAATCTAAGATTACGATTAACCAAAAGTTTAACCATAATACCGTCTACGAGCATTCATGATTTTATATATTGTCTTGTCCTTTATTATCTTAGCCCTCGAATGCTGTAAAAAAACAAGACTGATGAGTAAAATGACACCACAAACACCAAGAATTAAGTTATGGTGTTGACATTCGATAGTACGATCCAGGGAAATATATATAGAAAATCACAAGCAGACAATAGATTATCATCAACCTCGATCAGCGGTTCCTCTCAACAACGATCTCCAGCGTGAGGCCGCTTGACAGAGATGTGAAATAATGAGATGTTCAATCACATGTAAACACTTAAATAGTTCACACTTCACAAATGGACTCCACAGACATCTTGAAAGTTGAATGAATAATCATTGGAATAAATCTACTTCAATTAAATTGCCATACTCAGATTAAGTTATGAAAGCCCATAAGGGCTGATATTGTAATTGCAATTTACAATTAACTTACCGTTTCAGGCATATCATCCTTTTCAACATTATTATCAAACTATTGCGAGTTTGTGACTCTAAGGCAAACACACAACTTAATTAAAGATGTTCTTGACATCTGATAGCTAGCTAGTCCGATCCATTTCATACACCAATATATTGTGAAGCCAACAACCAGGGAAAAAGAAAAGAAACCAGTAGATCAACCAAAGAAAACACAAGTAGCCAATAGATTATGAACCTAAACGGTTACTCTAGCGTAAGTTCAATAACTTAATGTCTATATTATATAACCGGAAACTCAACAGCGATTTCCACCACCGGGTCGATTGACAAAGATATTAACCACGGGTGAAGCACGTGGGGAGCATAAAAGATTTCTGAACATCTTCAGCTCTTCATCCTTATCAACCTCATTGCAAAGCACTATGCTCACCTTCTTCAGCACAGGTGCCTTGGCCAAGATAAGCTTCACAAACTCCATCTCAGGCTTCAAGTTGTCAAAATTTTCAATCTTTAATACATTCAGATGCTCCAAACAAATATCCGAATAATCATGCATCACAAATTTCTCACCAGGTGGAAGATATTGCTCAAGCTACAGGAAGCAAGTCATTGTATAAGAATCAAAACAGATAGAATACAAGACAGATTTAAGCTATTTACCTCTAGATTAAGTTTCTTTAGGTTTGGGGAGCATCTGATCACAAGAACAAGAAAAGGTAACCCATATTTGTCGCAGAAATTCATAGCTTGTAAACAGAAGAACTTGAGGTGGACAAATGAGATTGGAAGCTCTCTTGGAACCGCATCATGAGCAAAACACTTGAATCATAAGCCAAAACATAGACTTAGAAAGCAAAGTCAAGTCTAAGCAATTATACATCATGTAGATAAATTCATGTTTACCTCAATGAGCGGATGAAAAATGTTGAGAGTTTCAATCACGGGTATACACTTGAATAGATCAAAAATGGTGGAATCACGGTGGTAAAGGTGTGTGTCGAATAAAATCTACAAGAACTTTCAATATTCAGATTATTTCATGATCAAATCCAATGGTAATTAATTTATTCTAGTTATAAGAGCTTACCAAGGTTAAGGATTTCAGTAATGGAGAATTAGATAGGAGATGTAAAAGAGTTTGTGTAGTGGTGGATACACCATCCATGAATATGCTTGTAAGGCTACCAAATCCAGTGAATTTTGTTGGATGGTGGTCAAGAAGGCAATTAGTGAGAGTTAGTTCCGATAACTGATGCAACGAGAAGATAGACAAGGGTAACCTATACCGAAAATCAGAGTCATAGTCTACCACGTCAATCGTTAAAATCTTGACATTGTAGTTTCTTGACAGATAACGTAGTATCTGGTCAATTTCTACACAGCTATCATCTGCATCCATAATAAGGGAAAACTCATCTATCGGGCCACGGTGCGCAAACAGAATTTGGTATATGGCATAGAAAACTCTACACCTCTTGCTCATATCTTTCCTTTCACTTAGTGAAAGAAACGTTTCCTCCACAATAGACTGCTGATCCGCATCCGATATTACTTTAAACTCGCTGTCGATAAACACAAGTTTAGGAATTTTAACCCAATTGTACCTCCATTTCCTCGAGAGGATACTCGTTCTTGCTGCTTCTTGAATTGGGAGAAGACATAAGATGGTTTCAATTACGTTTTGTGGAAGGGTGCTGATCATATCCAAACACACATGTTGACGTTTCATCTCAGGATAATCGTGTTAAACCAATACTAATTAATGCTGCAAAAAAATAGTTATTAGAAAAATTAGTTTATGATAAACTCTGTTCAATAGATAAATACACCTCTTGGAGCAATCATTACGAAATTTAAAATTGAAAATATTAGTTCTATTTCGAATAAAAACAGTTCAAAAACCCTAAAATCACCAAATGTATACAGAGAAGATACATGCAAAATCAAGAAAAAAGAAGCATTTTATCATTAGATTATTTGAAGTATTTCTAGATACAAAACGCAATTAAGCATCATGAATATGATGTTATTTTTACCTATCAGAGATTATTTGAGAATAAGAAATCAAGACACCAAATATGAAACAGCTAACAAAACAAATATGAAGGGGAGATCAATAGATAGATATACCTGAGCTGATGAACACAACCCTTTACCCTCTGTGAACGATCGAAAAAGAAAGCCCTTGATCAAACAATCTAAATTCATTCAGACGAAATAACTACAAGAACAACGCCGTAAATGGTGGCCGATTTGTTGTGGTGGCTGGACAGGTCGAGGCTCGATCTTCGGGTAGAGTATAAGCTAAACCCTTAGCTTGTTCGGGAAGAAGAAGAACATATGAAAAACGAGAGATAGCGTCGATAGGCATTCAACGCAATGGGATGATCAAAGGGTGAAAAATCAAAATCAATCGTACCATTTCCTTACTGATAGTGATACCGGATCAATATATAGGGCATTTCATAAAGCTACGGGACTGCCTATAATCATGGCAACTTATGCATGGACAATAATTGGGTTACAATAATAATCTTTTCATAATTATAACAACATTTCGTTTTTTCATCCATTTTTTAATGTTTATAATTTAATGATAGAAATAATATAATCCAATACTGTTATTACAAATTTCAATTTCATTTGAATTCATGTGATTCTTTTCTATTTTTAGAATTCATTTCTTAGGCGTCGTTTGGTTCACAGAATATTTTGTGTAGGAATGGAATCTGTCAAAAGAATGGAATCTCTCTGAATTCAAAAGTTGTCACACGTTTGGTTGGCAGGAAAGGAATGGATTTCAAATTCCAATTATAATGTTTTTATTTTTTTAATTCTTCAAAATTACTAGATGTCATTTTTAAAACACAAATTCATAAAAATTAAATTTAATAGATGAACATATGAACAAATCTACAAGATACAGATGAAGGAAGAACAAATTTGGAACTCAAATTTGAACAAAACAGAAAAAAGAACAGATTGTACAATCATATATGGAGAACACAAAGAAGAACACATACAGAACCCGATCGATATGGAACAAAACAAAAAGAACAGATCTGGAACTCGATCGATCGATTTGAACAAAAAGAACTCGATTGATGAACAGAAAGAACTTGAATACTTGATTGATTTGAACAAAACAGAAAAATCGATTTGAACCAGCAGTCGCAGATCGATGATGATGAACCAGATCGATTTGAACAAAAGAGAAAAATCAATGGATGATGATGAACAGGTATATCGATTTGAACAAAACAGGAAAATGGATGATTGATGAAGATGATGGGCAAACAGATCGATGATGGAGAAGAATCGATTGATGGACAGAACAGAAGAGAAGAGACATACCTGTGCAGATCGATGAAGAAATCAACGAGCAGGTTGAGAGGAAGATCGACGAAGAGAAGAGACGTACCTGTGCAGATGAAGATCGATCGGAGATGCAGCAATGGAGGCGGCCTTGCTAGGGTTGAAGAGGAAACAAACGTTGGTTTTGGAAAGGAATGTAAATTCTTTGCATCCATTAATTTTAAGATTTGTCTTTTATCTATTAATTTTAATTAAAATATTTATTTTTTACTTGTTATATTTACTTTATTAACCTTTCTAATAAAAAATAATTAGCAACTTTTTATTTTAATAAAATAAATAGATATAAAAATATAACTAAAGTTATTGATTAATCATTTAGAAATAAAAAACAAATATAATATAAAATAGTTATACTTATATGTATGTATGTATATACATTTATATTGTAATAAAAAATATTTTTTTCTGTTATACATGTTTTTTAATCGTTTTGCGTAATTTCTTATTTTTTTTATTTTGTTCATGTTATACATAGTTCTAATAAGTTTTCAATTTCTAATCAATTATATATTTTTTTAATAAGTTTGTGAAATTTTATATTTTTTGTTTAATCCATTCAATACATAAGTTTTGAATCAGTTTGTGTAATTTTATATTGGTTAAATTGAAAATCTAAACATTTCTACATTTAATCCTTTTTTAAAAAATAAAAAAAAATAGATTTATTCATCGTTTTTTCCGATCAAACATCAAAAAATTATATTGATTGGTTGTTATTCTGTGTGATTAAATTATAAATCAAAATGTTTTTTTTATGGACACGTAGATTAATTGGTCGTCTTTTTCATTTCGGTAAAATTGAAAATTGAAATTGCTTTTCATTTTTTCCCGAGTACAATCATTTTAAACTAAATTGATTGGTCGTTATATCAATAAGTTTTTTTGAAGCGAAAACATTAAAATTAATTTGGTTGATTGTTTTTCTGTTTCGTTAAATTGAAAATTGTAATGGTTCATCGTTTCTTCTGATAAAAACATTAAAAATAACATTGTTTGGTTGTTTTGCCGTTTGGTTAAATTGAAAATCGAAACGGTTTGTCTTTTTTTCCGATCGAAAACTTAAAATTAGATTTAATTGGTCGCTTTTTCTGTTTGGTTAACTATTTCGCTCGTAAACTTAACTATCGATTGAAAATTCCAAATGGTTCGTCGTTTTTCAAATTTAATGTTTTTGCTTGTAAAAAAGACAAACCAGTTCGTCTTCAATTTAACGGCACAGAAAAACAACCAATTAATCTAATTTTTAACGTTTTCGATAAAAAACGATTAGCTATTACGATTTTTAATTAATCACGCAAAATTGACCAACCAACCAACGTAGTTTTACATATTTTCGCTAAAAAAAAGACGAATCATTTTAATTTTTAATTTAACTGGTTGGAAATAATGTTAACCGAATTAATTTTAAATGTTTTCACTCAGAAAAAACAACGAATCATTCTGATTTGCAATTTAACCGAACGAAAAAAAAAACAATCAAGCAATTTAATTTTAAAGTTTTCCTATAAAAAAGCAAACAATCATTCAGAAAAGAAAAACATCAATCAATTTCATTTTAATTTATAAAGTTTTCCTATAAACGACGAACTGAATACTATAAATCGGTTTTTGTTTCTGTTTGACTCCAACTTTAATTCGGTTTTTCGGTCATTCCATACATCCCTACTTCAATCAGTCTATATTGAATATGAGTTTGGTATTTGACTTGATTTATTTGAGTTATTATAACTTTAAACTTAATCGAAATGTTTTTTAATATGTAGGTTTAAAAAACTTTATTTCGTCTACTGGTATATTTATTTATTTATTTTAAGATTTAACTAAAAATCTAAATACCGCTGTAAACCAAGGTTATCAAAATCACGATTTAAATCGTAGGATCGTATGATCCTACAAGTGGATTTCGATCAGGATCGCTAGTAGAATCGATTTTGGGTAGGATCGTAAGCAAGATCGTAGGATCGTTAGTAAGATCATAAGATCGTACGACGATCCGATCCTACATACGGTTTGTTTTCGTAGGATCGTTAGTAAGATCGTAGGATCGTTAGGCCCCTCCATCTAGCCGCATATTTTTTAAATCCATGGTACCAATATAGTCCTGCTCATTACTGTAATTCTTGTTTCATCAAATGGGTACTATGTACGTGCCTTGAAAGAATTGGTAGGAAATGACTCTCTTTTGTTTATGATACAATACTGTGATATATAATATTTAATTTCGGTAGGATCTTACGATCCCGATCCGATCCTACGATCCCGATCTTGCAATGACAAAAACGATCATAGGTAAGATCTCGATCTTGACAACCTTGCTGTAAACTATTTACATACTTATTTTTATGTTTGATCATTGTTTAACGTGATAGAATCAATAAATTAAAAAATTCGTCTATCTTAAAGAAAAATAAAAGAATAATATTTAACATTAAAATCAACTAAGATAATCTAATTAAATATGAAAACGACACACAATAATTACATAGCCTATTTTGAGGATTGGACAAAACTGTTTAGAATAAGAACAAACAAATTTGAAATTATACATGTATGATATGAACTTGTGAAGTAGTATTGATGTTTATATGTAAATTTTTAATGTTTTTTTAAAAAGATAAGAGTAAACGATATACATGAGCCGATTGTAAATCGTTCTTGCCAAGTCACCCTAAAGCCGGCAGGCACACCGTCCCACCTTGCCGGCCTCACTCATTTCCACCCCCACCCCCAACTTCCTCTTCCCGTCTCTGCCTCACCCTCCTCTCTCATACTCTCAACTTTAATGGATAATGAATATTAAGATCGAAAGATTGTTGTTTCCAACTTAAAAAGATAAAGAGAGTAAAGTTGATATAACGTTGAAGTGTACAAAAATATAAAAAACGTGGTATACCCTTTATCCTAACCTACACTGATATCATCTTTTGTTTTAAGTACATGGAAACGTGTCGGTACGTTGTGCTAACATATATCATACACTGACCTTTTTTTTTTTGTTAAAACAAAGGGTTAATAATTAAAAAGGGAAAATTTCGCAAAAAACCTTCAAACTACAAGTTTTTTTCCGATTAAGTCCCTCAATCAATTTTTTTGTCTGATAAGTCCCTTAACTAAATAGAAATCACGAATTTGGTGTTTTTTCAAGAAAAGTTACCGGTAACTTGTTGAACAGGTTGCAATTACTGACGTGGATTTTATAAATCTATGATTTTTTTTCGATTAAGTCCCCCAACTAAATTATTTTGTCTTATAAATCCCTTAACTAAATTATTTTGTCTTATAAATCCCTCAACTAATTTTTTTGCCACATAAATCTCTTATCTCGATAAAACTTATGTTATTTGTTGTTTTATCAATTTAAGTGACTGTTCAATTGACACTCACGTCACACATACGTGGATGCAAAAAAATAAAAAAAAATGATAAATCAAAACGATCATTTTTTTTTGTTTAACGTTTAGTCGGGATGAAGTAGTTAAATATATGTATAAATTGTGGTCTAGACAAACATAGGATCGAAATAACCATCATTTATGTTTTTATATCAAACCAACTTATTTTATTCGGAATAACAGACTTTTAAAAAAATTTATTGTTTACAAACAACCAGCGTCATTTTGAAAAAATATTATTTTCAAACCAACTTATTTTGGTCTAGACAAACATGGCATGCTCTGTCATTGAAATAAACATCGTCGTTTTTAAAATTTTAAAAAAATTTCGTTTTATTTTATCGAAAGTTTTAAGTAGTTCGGGGACTTATCAGGAAAAAAATGAAATGAGGACTTAATCGAAAAAAATTTATACTTTGATGGTTTTTGCAAAATAGGTTTAAGCATGTTAACTTGTTATAACAGGTTAACGGACCAATTTAAAAGGTTTAAGCAGTTTGGGGACTTATCAGAAATAAAAAATGAAATGGGGACTTAATCGAAAAAATTTTATACTTAGATGGTTTTTTGCATAATTTTCCAAATTAAAAACCACATCAACTTTCTTCATTTTCGTGATTACGTCCCTAAACTTTTTTTTTCTTATTGTTTAAATTCCTAAACTATTTTTGTCTTATTCAAAGTGAATATTTGACCTGTTTGGCCAATTTCCAAACAAGTTTTCTTAGTTTTTTCACTTGATTAATGTTGTAAAAAACCACTATCTTTCCATATTTTAACGATTATAACCTTAAAGTTTTTGTTTTATCAATTTTTTACCGACTAATCTGGTAGTCGGTCAAAAATATATACTTTTGAATAAAACAAACATAGTTTAGGAGAGAAAAAATTTAGGAACTTAATTAAGAAACTTAAGAAAATGAGAAAAATTGATTGAGTTTTTTTCAATGTTAACCCTAAAATCAATTGTAATAAATACTTTTATTTAGTTCATATTTCAAAGCGCAAATGATTTGTTTCAAAACCACCCATCCCATCCAAATATCCAACCATAAATGATAAAACCACTGTCATATCATACCACCCAAGGCGGGCCTTGAGGGCGCCCAAAAAAGACGACTGTTCAGGACCCAAAACTTCATAGGGCCTCTAATTTCATAAGTTGTCAATGTAAATAACATACGATTGATTTTTTTAAGCTATGGATGGAAAGAAAATAAAAAATATGTTTGTGTGTTTGTACACGTGTGTGTATGTATATTTATGTATGTATGGGCCCTCTTATACGTTTTCGTCTAGGCCCCAAAAATCAATGAAATGGCCTTGATACTACCTTACCTAAAAATAAAATATAGCAAAAAAAAAAAAAAAAACGACCAATGATATCATATTAACATGGACATCACATATATTGTTGCAACTGAATTACAGTAAAACCAATAAGTTGAAAGATCCAAGAAAATGCGTCTGCAGGTTCTTGGCATTCGAATATTCGATAGTGTGATCCATACAATGTATTGTGAAGCCAGCGACACAAAATCAAAGAGAATACAAAAAACATAAGTAGATAATAAGTTAAGGTCAGGTCAGGTCATCAACTTTCCAATCAAGAAAGTTCAGTGATGTGCTTAGTTACCACGTGTAACAATGATTTCAGCTACCGGTGATGCACGTGGAGAGCGTAAGAGAGTTCTTAACATCTCCAACTCTTCATTCAAAGCAATGTCACGGGAAAGAACTATGCTCATCTTCTTCAAAACGGGTGACTTTGTTAAGATAAGCTTCACAAACTCCATCTCAAGCTTAGAGTTGTGGGAATTTTCAATCTCTAATTCAACTAGATGCTCCAAACAAATATCTGAATAATCAGGGGACTGTATTTCATGCCAAGGAAAGTCAAGCTACACATAGCAAGAGGACTTATTGTATTAGTGTATCCTTTGCATAATAATAAAAAACAAATACTAGGATATAATATAGATTTTTATCAAAAGTTTGGGGAGCTTCTGATCAAAAGAAGAAGAAAAGGTAACCCATGTTCAGTTTCGAAAATCATACCTTGTATACAAAAGTATTTAAGGTGGACCAATATGATTGGAAGCTCTCTTGGAACCACATCATCACCAGCAAAACTCTTGAAACATAGGCCAAAATAAAGACTTAGCAAACAATGTCTGTTTTCCTATCAAGTTGAATCGACACATATCTATCACATAGATAAAATATTACCTCAATGGCCGAATGGCAAATAGTGAGATGTTCAATCACAGGTGGTAAACACTCGAATAGATCAAAAAGGGTGAGCTTGGCGTCATTCGTAATATAATAATATTTACCGCAGTTTATAATCTACATCAACTTGCACTGTTCAGATTAAATCATGATGATTTATATTCAATTTACAACTTACCAGAGTTAAGCTCTTCAGTAACAGAGAATTGTATATGATATCTAGAAAACAAGTTGTAGTGGTGATTGCATCTTCCATGTATAAGCTTGTAAGTTTTCCAGATACACTGAACTTTGTTCCACGACGCTCATAAATACAACAATTACTAAGAGATAGGTTCGTTAAATGATGAAACGAAAAGATAGATAAGGGTATCTGATACTCATAACCTTGCAGGTCTAGCTTAATTTTCTTAAGAGTAGAGCTCCTCGACAAATGATGTACTATTTGGTCAATTTCATAACAGGTGTCATCCGTCCACACAATAAGGGTAAACTCATGTATTGGACCTTGGGGCACTAACAGAATTTGGAATATAGCATAGAAAAATTTACACTTTTGGGTCATCTTTAACCTTTCAAATACAAACAGATCATCCCAATTGTGCTGCTGGACATCAGTTTGTTCTTTAAAATCAGGCTCAATAAACTCAAGTTTAGGAATTGTAACCCAATTGTACTTCCAATTCCTAGAAAGGATACTTGTCCTTATAGCTTCTTGAATAGGTAGAAAACATAGTATGGTTTCTATTATATCTGAAGGAAGGCTGCTGATAATATCTGAAGACAAACGTTGACCTTTCATCTCATTATAATTGATAATGCTGCAAAAAAGTAGTTGCTATAAAAATCAAGTCATTTTCAGGTTTATTCAACCTCTTATAGTCCAGACATTTATTTATTCAAGATTATCCTAATACAACACTTGCAAAATGTCAAATGTTTCTATGATTCAAAGAAAGGTCTATAATATTTAACTTTGAGCCATTATCCCATTTGTTTGCAATGATAATCAAACAGGAAAACATAAATGTACATATCATGGGATTTGATTTTACAAAACTAAAACCCTAAAAATTTCCAAATGTATAGATATAATCATTATAAACAAAATCAAAACCACAAAACATTAATTGATGCGTTTTATAAGCTGTTAATTATCCAGATGCTTGATTTTACAAAACTAAAACCCTAAAAATTTCCAAATGTATAGATATAATCATAATAAACAAAATCAAAACCACAAAACATTAAGGGTGCGTTTAGTTAACGAAAACTAGTCATTTTTCAATTTCAGTTTTCAAGTTATAGTTTTTAGAAAAAACAAGGGTTTCTATGAAAAATGAAAACTTGTTTAGATGATGAAGTTTTAGTTTTAAGAAAAATAAGATAGTGATTATAAAATGAAAAAAAAATAGGAAAGGTGATGGAAAAGTAAGAGAGAGAAAGAGAGTATTATAAGGAAATAGGGTAGGTAGTAGAAAAGTAAGAGAGAGAATATGAAAAGTGGTATTTTAAAAAGTGAAATGAAAATTTATGGAATTGTTGTTAACTAAACAACTTTTCATTTTTGTTGAAAAGTGAGATGAAAATTTTGAAAATTTTCGGTAACTAAACGCGCCCTAATTGATGCGTTTTATAAGCTGTTAATTATCCAGATGCTAAATACAAGTAACATGAATACGATCCGGATCAAATTATTTGAGAATAAAAGATCAAAAGGAGAGAATGCCGGAGTTGAAGAAGAATCTTCGTGAGTCAGAAATAGGCGAGTGAACAAAAAGCCTCAGCCACTTTACCAACCCAAGATATCATCAAGGGCAAATTGCTTGAAATAGCAAGATACTTACACCTTTTTTCTTATTCCAGCATCTTATTTTATTTTGTACCATTTATTGGATCCTACTAACCTAAACTATCATTTAAGGCAATTTATGTATGTAACCGGTTACTTCTCATATTTCATCCGGTTGCATTTCATTTGAGAGAGAGGGTGATAGAGAGAGAAAGCGATAGAGAGAGAGAACGAGCGTAGACCACCCCCGGCGAAGGGGAGGCGATCTCTGGCGAAAGGGAGGCGACCTCCATCCACCATCGTCTCCGTCTAACATCTTCGGTCTCCAGATCTGTCAGAGAGAGAGAGAGAGAGATAGAGAGAGAAAGTGACAGAGAGAAAGAACACCTCCTCCGGCGAAGGGGAGGCCACCTCCGGCGAAGGTTGCCACCATCGTCTCCGTCTCACATCTTCGGTCTCCAGATCTGTCAAAGAGAGAGAGAGAGAGAGAGAGAGAGCGCACGATAGAGAGAGAAAGCCACAGAGAGAGAAAGAAGACACCACCTCTGTTTTTTTGAATGGGTTTCGTTTTCAAGGTTAGGGTTTCGTTTTCAGATCTGATTTTTTTGTTCTGTCTTTGTGTTCTTTAATTTCACTTTGTGTTCTTCGTTTGCAGGCATGGTTGGTTTCTTCATTCCAGATCTGGTTTTGGTTTCTTCATTCCAGATCTAGATGTGTTTGGGTTTGAAATTTTTTTGGGTTAATTTTTTTTTTACATCTGATTCTGGTTTTGTGAAGATTCTGAAGCTTATGTCAATTTTGGGTTTGAAATTTTTTTGGTGTTTGTGTTCTTGATGTACTTTTCATCCATATGTGATAATATTCATATGATAACCTTTTGTGGAGATTCTGATTCTGGTTTTCTTTGTATCTGGATAATCTTCATATGATAACCTTTCTGGGTTCTACAAAATAAAATAAAATTATGGGTTTTCTTTGTAAACTTTTGTGTGTTCTTGACAAGGGTTTTAGGCGTTGGTTGATGGTTTGGCTTCAAGTTACCGGCTACCTGTTTGACACGTAGCTCCATTGCCTAAAATTTGAGCAAAGTGTTAGTAGGAACCATTAAATGGTACAAAATAAAATAAAATGCTGTAATAAGAAAAAATGTGTAAGTATATTGTTATTTCAAGCAATTTGCCCTATCATCAATTATTCAAGAGAAAATTACAATTTTAGTCCTTGTTATTTCATGTAAATTATGAATTTGTGTCAATTACTTAAAATAGTAACAAACTTTTTATGTTTTATCATTTATAGTAACATTATTTATTTTTTTGTCTCTAATAGTATCAACTTTTGTTTTTTTTTTATATCAATAATATCAACTTTTATATTTTGTATCCTTAATAGCAATAACTTTTGTATTCTTTTTATCATTTATAGCAACAACTTTATTAAGTTTTGCTATAAATGATAAAGATTGTAAAAGTTGATGCTGTTAATGATAAAAAATAAATAATTTTGTTAAAAATGCACAAAGTTATTTCTATTTTTAGCAATTAGCCCTTTATGAATTTCATTCATTAACTCTGTTTATTAGGCCAGAAGTTTTTGTTTTGAAGTTTTCTATCATTTGTAGTCCTTTCGCTAGTTAATTTTTTTAAAATGATCATATTACCATTTAAAAAAATATATAAATTTAGGTAACATACATTTCATTTCATTTTCAAAAATAAATTAAAAACCTCCTTTTTTTTTTCTCTCTCGATTATGTGATTTATGTGTAGATACAAACACCCCTATCCACCCACAATTCAACAACTGCTAGGTTTCGTCGTCAAACACCCTCACATGATGGAATTTGTTCAAATGCTCCCGATGACCATTGCCATCGCCGATGACAATTATCAGACTCAAAAATTGAAAAACCAAAGTAGAAGGGCCTCCCAGATATGTTACGTTGAAGGGCCACCGTAATTTACCACCATATCAAATATGCATCAGACTCAAAAATTGAAAAACCATGGTCGATTCGTCCACCGTGAATTCACCACCTGACCATCACAATTTGATTTCTACAAAAACCGTTTAATTTCTATTTTTTTTTTTAATGAAAACAAGAGTTACATTTTATGTTTTCTTAACTCTTGTTTTATCATGAAAACAAGAGTTAAATTGTGTAACCAGTTTTTTTTTATATCTATTGTGAATTCATCTTCGATTCTAAATTTGAAATTGATGGATGTCATGTGTGGGATTGACACATGAAATGAATTTAAATGTTTAAATTCAATTTTAAGTTGAATTGAGCATGTCTATATACTATAATAAGGCCAAACTATGGGTAATTGGTCAGGGGATCGACGACCTTGGTAAAAATGTTAACGAATACATTATATATTCCGATTCGAAATATGAGAGACATCTTTAACTTTCGTAATTTGAAATATTTGCAACAGATGGATTTTGAATGTTTACCAAATGAAGATTTTGAAAATTGAACATAATCACATAGGCTATCAATTTCTGCAGGCATCTGGTAACACAAATGCGAAGGAAGCATTTAGCGGAAAAGCAAAACTCATACAATGAGATGCATTAACGGAAGTTGTAAGTGCAATACAAACAACCCAACAGTTGCGACGAAAGATACAAGCACTCCTAATAGTAATACTACATTTTCAAAGATGTAAGCTAAGGGTATATCTAAGGGGTCAACCTCTGCTTCTCCTTCATCTTCATCTTCGATGCTTTTCATCATAATCATAATTTTGGGTAAGTGGCTTAGGGGTTTTGTTTACTTATTAATGGAATCGTTAAAAAGTTATTCAAAGGTAAAATGATCTCTTAAGGATTCCATTAAGAGGTAAACAAACAAGGCCTTAGTGAATGCCCTAATGACATATACAACTTTAGAATTCACACCAATTTGATCATCAGGAGAACCGTCATTAACGCTAAAATTGGTAAAAACATCATAGTAACGGAGAAGAAGAATTGGAGCTTAATTTGCTAGAAGGAGGATCAAACACAGTGCTGTGCTGCATACAATCATACAAATGGTGTCCCATACAATTATCTCTTGGAATAAAAAAAAACCATGATGACTAATTATCCTTAAATAAAAAAATTGCTGAAAAGTATTTTGTTTTCGACATACTGTGTCTTAAATTGTGTCATTAATCACAATACCTAACAAAAATTTGAGTAATGATACACACGCCTGTATAAATGACTTATACCAGACGAGCCGATACAATCTGCAGTTCTGCACAGCAACTGTGTTGAAGCAAACAACCAAAAAATTCAGAAGGATTAGCAAAAAAAAAAAATTTAAGAAATTACGTAATGACAAGTGACCATACATTACCATCATCAACTCAACATATACAAAGTGAAGTGACGCCAACGGCCAATCACATTTGCAAACCACGATGCTCAACAATAATTTCGACGATAAGGATGCTTAACAATGATGTCAACAAGTGGTGATGCACGTGGATAGCGTAAAAAAATTCTCAACATCTTCAACTCCTGATCCTTATCAACCTTACGGTTGAGCCCTATGCTCACCTTCTTCAGCACGGGTGATTTGGCCAAGATAAGCTTCACAAAATCCATCTCCGGCTTCAAGTTGCGGACATCGGTTATCTTAAATTCATTCAGATTCTCCAAACAAATATCCGAATAATCACCATAGTCTACCTCAAAAAGCTTATCACCTATTCTATATCCATCTATCTACAGGACGGGAAGTATTTCTTGTATTAGTGTACTTGATCATAAGAATAGAAAAAACATACAGGATACAACATAAATTTATGGTATTTACCCGTAGTTTAATTTTCTCGAGGTTTGGAGAGCGTCTGATCAAAAGAATAAGAAAAGGTAACCCAAATTTGTCCCGTAAATACATATCTTCTAAACATAAAGATTTGAGGTGGACCAATGAGGTAGGAAGCTCTTGTGGAACCGCTTCATCAGCACCCCACTTGAACAATACACCAAAACAAAGATTTAATTAATAAGCAAAGTTTTTGTTATTTCTTTGGGTTAAAGTCGTATAAATGCAACATACTTTTCTCAATTGACCTAAATGACTAATTAACTTTATTTTTTGACTGGATGGTAGTTGTACACCAAAATAACTTGTTGATATTATACGTGTAACCATTAACTATGTTGATATGACAGTTTTTGCTGATTCAAATGACAACGTGACAGATTTTTAATTACATGATGCTTACGTGGATTTAACATATCAACATAGTTACTAGTTACACGTATCATATCGACAAGTTATTTTGGAATACAACGTGGATTTACGTGGATTTTGATCTATATAAATAATTTAGAAAATCCACATAAGAATATAGATCCTTTTCATATTTCTAAAAACATAAATATAAGATCATTACTGGTTAAACCGGTAATCAAAAGTACCATCTCAACATTAAATTTTTTGTACAAGTATCAATGGGATAAAAAAATAACTAGATTAGTCATTTGAGTAATTTCAGTAAATTAACATGCATTTGTACGACTTTAGCCCTATTTCTTTCAAGAGTTGAATCAGTAATATATCATGGGGATAAATATTACCGTAAAAAACGAATAACTGATACTGATATGTTCAATCACAGATAAACACTTGAACAGATCAACAATGGCAGTCCAACACATGCTGCGATAAACATTTAGCGACGAAACCTACATCAACGTGAAACATTCAGATTTGGTTATGAAAGCCCATGATGAATTACATTCTAGTTAGAACTTACCAGATAGAAGTTCTTAAGTGATGGAGAACTGGATATGATACGTAGAAGTTTTTTTGTATTGATGCATACATCATCCAAGTGTAAGCTTGTAAGTCTACCAAATCCATTGAATGGTTTTGGAACATAGTCAATAGTGCACATGACAAGATGTAGGTCTGTTAACTGATGCAACGAGAAGATAGATAAAGGTAACCTATATAAATTCTCCGTTAGTTTAAGCTTAAATTTCTTGACAGTATGGTTCCTCGACAAATGAAGGATTATTTGGTCGATTTCAACACAGCTGTTATCTGCATCCATTCTAAGGATGAACTCGTGTATTGGACCACGATGCACTAACAGAATTTGGTATATAGCATAGAACATTCTACACCTCTTAGTCATCCTGTTTCTTTCGTTTGGTGGGTCAATCATCCGCTCTAGAATAGAAACTTGATTCTCATTGGTTGTTACCTCGGTTGTTACAATGAAATCCATCTCGATAAACTCAAGTTTAGGAATTGTAAGCCAATTGTACCTCCATTTCCTCGAGAGGATACTAGTCCTTGCTGCATCTTGAATTGGTACAAGACATAGGATGGTTTCTATTATGTTTTGAGGAAGGGTGCTTATTAAATCCAAAGACAAGCATCGAGCTTTCATCTCAGTACTTGTGTTGGACCGATACCAAATAACCCTGCAAATTTTATAACTGCAGATTTCAATTTAAGATAGATTATGCGCCATAGATTGATGTTATTCAGTTTCAGGGGTTGTTTGTTTATTTCTTAATAGAATCATTAAGAAGTCATTCAAAGGTAAAATGACCTCTTAATGATTCCATTAAGAGGTAAACAAACATAGCCTCAGTGTGTATTCACGCTCTCCTAATCTTGACAAACATACCAAATAAGCCTAATACAACACTTGGAAAATGTCAAGCACAATTAGTCCAACAATCCTACAATATTTAGAAGAAAGGTGTATACGCTGATTGGGAATACATAACTTTGAGTCATTTTCCAATTTGGTTACAATGATAATCAAACAGTAATCTTACAAAAGAATGAAAATTCAAAAACCCTAAAACCTCAAAATGTAAAGAAATAAACAAAATCAAAACGAATAAACACGTAATCATTAGATGATATGATGTAAACCTACCATTAATTGATACAATTTACAAGTTGGAAATTTTCCAGATGCAAAACACGAGTATCATGAATACGATGATATTTCTTCCGATCAAATTATTGAAAAATCAAAATTGAACACAAAATACATGAAGCATGTCATAAAGCAAATTTGAGGAAACAAATACACATCAATACATCAGATTGAAGAGAATACCGCAGTTGAAATCTTGAAGAACCCTCCTGAAAAATAGCGGGGCAAGCAAAAATAAAAACCCTACCTTTATCAATCCATATAAATTATACGCATTTGGTCCCCGAGCTCTTATGATAAGATGTGTTTTGCCCTTTTCCTAACATTTGGAGCATTGGTGTTAAATAAACTCGAAAAACCGAACCAAAACCGACCTATTACGGGACGGTTTAGGTTTTTTATTTTATAAAACTGTAGGTAACAGAGCAGAACCGGATGTATATATACACAAGTTAATAACTCCTATTTATAATTTCATTTAGTGGTTTTAAAATATTAAATACTAGATTTTCAAATATTTTTTATTTTAATTGTTTTCTTAAATAATGTAGATTTTAATATTTATAACTAAATAATATACTATAACTTTATATTTAAAGAGAACTCACATGTAAAAGAGGTATATCTCTAAAATTTTATTTGCTTTAAAACATATAACCGTGAGTAAGCGTCTTCTAACGGGTAACCGAAACCGAAAACATGGTTCACATTTTTATTACGATACAAACTGAACCGACCCATGTACATCCCTAATTTAGACGCTGCTCACGCGATATTTTAACCGAACCGGTTTTGTCATTCGAATGGTTAACCCAAACAAACGGTTTACTAAATTTCTAGAACCTAAACCAAAACCAATAAAACCAGTTAATCGATTTTTTCAGTTCGTTTATTCAATTAACCAATTATGTAACATCCCAATTTTCAATTATATGTAATTTACAAGTATTTGGACTTAATGGTGGTATTAATGAATTATTATTACAATTTAAGATTATTTTGATCATATTATCAGTTAAGTAAGAAAATACGAAGTTGAGGGGTATAAAGTGCAAATGGGTCAAAATAGCAAATAAAAGATGGGAAAAGCCTTTCACTTTTCAAAATCCTTTCTCTCTCTACTCTCTCTCTCACACCGGTTTCTCACATCTCTCTCTAACTCTCGGCTTTGATCCAAGAACACCCAAGAACTCAACGATTTCAAGTGTAAGAGTTGGATTCAAGTTGCAATCTAGGAACTAAAACTACTACAACAAACGTTTTGAGGTAAGATTTACACAAAACTTGCAATTTTGATGATTTTTGATCCGGTTTTGGGAAGAACCGATTTCTAAGATTATAGTTGCAAATGTCAATGCATGTTGGATATTGTTATTGAAATGTGTAAATCGAGCATATATGTTGTAGTATACAAAATTTCAGAATCAGATTCAAAGTCTAAATGTGATTTCTGAAATTATGTGTGTGTTTAGTGTGTGTTCTTCGAAGACATGAAGAAAAATGGGTTGTTTTGGTACATTACTGTTATATTATAAGTTGATTTAGTACATATAAGCTTATAGCTGCAATATTAGACTCAAAACATGCAAAAATGACCCAAATATTATTTCTGGAAAAATGTTGGAAATTACTAAGTATGAACTCGGATCCGTGTGGACCGAATTCGGACCATCCGAATTCGGGTCCTGTTCAAACCATTTCGGATTATACTCATTTCGGACACTCCCCATTTCGGGTCCATCCCAATTTCGGATCCTTCCCCAATTCGGATCCCCATCCTAATTTCGGATGCTTCCAAATTCGGACCCCCACAATTTCGGACATAGCCAAATTCGGACCAAGGACCAATTTCGGATCCAACCAACTTCGGACCATCACCCCAAATTCGGGCCAATTACAATTCGGACCATCCGAATTCGGATGTGGTCCGAATTCAGACCCCATTTCAATTAAATTACAGAATACAATTTTTAAGCAATTACTGACACAAATTCACTATTACACTTACATTACAGATCATTGTGGTGTTATCAAAACACACATTGATTCAGAGACAAGTCACACTATACCAATCACTGTGAGTAACAGATTGTCATTCGAACATTTATTGTTTTTGCATTCATGTTTATACATTCAATGGCATGTTCACGTTGTTCATATACTTCATTTGGCACTCATGAAATGATTTGTTGTTATGATGCACACTCGTACTTGACATGTAACACACATGTAGCTTGCGTTCATTTGAAAGTGCATCTATTTACATCATGCTTGCACTGCATGATCATTACTTCATAATCTGATGCGACCTGGACTGGGGCTGACAGCAGGCCACTGTCGGGGACTGATCATCCCACTCGTATCCCATCAGGTTCGGCACATCCCCGATCAGCATTTGAACTGCCAACCCCATGCTTGCACTGCATGGTTTTCACACACATTGAGGCTTTCACTGCCGTTTTCACATACATGGGGCTTACACTGCCCATGGTTAAGCATTGCTTGTAAAGAAATATTTGTTGTATGCATAATCTGTTATCTCACTAAGCATTTAGCTTACTGTTGACTCACATTGTTTACAGGCAAAGGCAAGAGTGTAGCTGGACCATCTACTTAAGCATATCAAATCAATATCCCGGAGACCTTAGTAGCTATTGGTACTTGAATGTAATAGCTTTGGGCTGGGATTTCTACTTCTAAAACAATTATGTTGATGTAATAGTTAGACTTTTATCACTGTATACATGTATTCTATTGCTTTAGTGTGGATTTGCTTAATTCTAATTTAAGTATTCAATTTCAATTATCATGATTATTCATTGGGTTGTTTGTCGATCCTGGAGATTGCTACAAATATATCATTAATTTAACAAGGACGTCACAGTTTGGTATCAGAGCATTAGTTTGAGGTTTCAAGTGTCCGCGAGGACTTGGACTCAAACTTAGGTTATGATATTAGAATGAACTTCTAAGTAATGATTTGAACTAAGATAGGATTGACATGCACACGGGGACACACAAAGGGTAACTGTAAATACCTAGGACTTACAAATAAATGTTCTAAATATAAGTTGTTAAATTTCAGAACATGTCAGGAGACGATATGACTCCTCAGCAAATGTTCCAGATGATGCAAGCTCTCATGGAACAAAACAATGAGCTACAATCCAAACGAATGGCTGAGCAGGCTCAGTCATTTGCTGATCAGTTAAGGGCCAGAGATGAGGCCGAGGCAAAACGAAAGGCCGATAAGCGAAAGAACAAGGAACAACAACAGGACGATCAAGAGGAAAGACAAGACACTGGGTCTTCTAACCGATCAAGGGGTTGTAGGTTTAAGGACTTCAAAAGTAACGGGGCTGTTACTTTTGATGGAACCGGTGATGCTGTGACTGCATTGGAATGGATCACCACCACAGAAAGAACTTTCAGAATCAGCGACTGCGCTGATAAAGACATGGTCCGCTTTGCAACCGCTATGTTTGCAAGGGACGCAGTCATGTGGTGGGATGCAATGACACATGTGTTGACGATGGAGGTAGTGTCACACATGTCATGGAGCGAGTTTAAGGAAGTGTTTTCTCAACAGTACTGTCCAGCCGACGAGAAGCGACGTCTCGAGGCAAAGTTCCTGAATCTGACTCAAGGAACGAAAACGGTTACACAATATGCCGTTGAGTTCACTCGATTGAGTCTGTTCGCACCCCATCAAGTAGACACAGAAGAGAGGAAGGTAGCCCGGTTTGAGGCCGAACTAGACTATGAAATTCGCCGAACCATGAGTGGGGTTCGGTATACAACTTTTGCCGGTTTACTTGAGGCTGCTCGGAATGTGGAGCAGATCGTCTTATTATCAGGTTATGTCATCGGGTCAGCAGCCACAACACCGACTCAACCGTCGCCACCAAAAAGGCAGCGGGAGTCTGGATCTTCCCGATTCTCTCCTCAATCCCATCAACAGTCATCATCACCCAAGAAGGGAAGAGCCTTTTCGGCCAGTTCAGAAATGAGAGACTGCAGGCGATGCAGAAAAGCGCACTCTGGGGAGTGCAAGACTCAAGACATGTACTGTTTCTGCTGTGGGCAGAAAGGCCATCACTGGGAGCATTGTCCACGAAAAGATGATGCATGCTACAACTGCCACAGACTTGGCCATTTCTCAAGGGACTGCCCGAAACCCCCACGAGATCAGAATGCTCAACAATCAACAGCAAGATCTTCTGCAGCTTCCACGGCTCGCAGAGATCAATCTCAAAGGGCTCCAACAAGGGCATTCCAAATCACAGCTGAAGAAGCAAAGGATGACCCGGAGGTGGTCACTGGTACGTTCTATGTTAACTCAATTCCTGCACGTATCGTGTTTGATTCCGGAGCAAATCGTTCGTTTGTCTCCACTACATTTGCTCGTCAATTTAACATGCCAACTTCCGAACTGCAATTTGTACTTGACATAGAGACTGCTAGCAATATGTTAGTAAAAGCAGACAAAGTGTATAGGAATTGTACATTATTGGTAGAAGATGTAGTGTTCAACATAGATCTAATTCCCATGGAGTTCGGGGAATTTGATATCATAGTAGGCATGGACTGGTTAGTTCATAACGAGGCCCAAATCGTTTGCAAGAAAAGGATGATTAAGATCACTACTCCTGAGGGCCGAGACATTTGTATTTATGGTGACAGACAAAAAGACGACTTGTGCCTTATTTCAATTGCAAAAGCCCGAAAGCACGTTGCCAAGGGTTGTTCAGCTTACTTAGCCTACGCTGTCGATGCTAAGGCTGAAATTCAATCTCCTTCTACCGTTCCAGTCGTTTCCGAGTTTCCAGATGTCTTTCCAGAAGATATCTCGGGATTGCCACCTGATCGCCAAGTGGAATTCCGCATCGATCTCATTCCCGGAGCTGCTCCAATAGCAAAGGCTCCTTATCGACTAGCTCCTGCAGAAATGCAGGAAATGATGAAGCAGTTACAGGAGCTACTTGACGAAGGCTTTATCCGCCCAAGTTCATCTCCTTGGGGCGCACCTGTTCTGTTCGTCAAGAAGAAGGATGGCACATTACGTATGTGCATCGACTACAGAGAACTCAATAAAGTCACAATCAAAAAACAAATACCCATTGCCCCGGATTGATGATCTCTTCGACCAGTTACAAGGCGCAAGCTACTTCTCGAAGATTGATCTTCGTTCGGGTTATCACCAACTCAAAGTACATTCTGATGACATTCCAAAGACGGCTTTCAGAACTCGTTACGGACACTACGAGTTTCTGGTAATGCCGTTCGGTCTTACTAATGCGCCGGCCGCTTTCATGGATCTCATGAATCGAGTCTGCCGGCCAATGCTCGACAAATCGGTCATCGTGTTCATCGATGACATTCTCATTTATTCAAAAACCGAAGAGGATCATGCAGCACATATGAGAGAATTATTAGAGTTGCTACGCAAGGAGCGACTTTATGCCAAATTCTCGAAGTGTGAGTTCTGGTTGAGGCAGGTACGTCTCAACGTTTGAAACAATTTCATGATCCTTATACTCAAACATAAATTCTTTTATTAACTTGTACCTCTTAAACAATCAATTCAGATCCAATTCTTGGGGCACGTGATATCTGGTGCTGGGATTGCTGTTGATCCTGCAAAGATCGAAGCTATCCAGAACTGGGAATCACCCCGCAACGCCTCAGAGATTCGGAGTTTTCTGGGATTGGCTGGTTACTACCGCCGATTCATCAAGGATTTCTCCAAAATCGCCGTTCCGCTTACAAAGCTAACTCGCAAGAACGCAACCTTCTTTTGGAAAGAATAACAACAAGTGGCTTTTGACAGACTGAAGAATTTGCTAAGTGAAGCTCCAGTATTAGCCCTGCCTGAAGGGAACGAAGACTTTGTTGTCTATACTGATGCGTCAGGCATGGGTTTGGGTGCTGTTCTGATGCAAAGAGGAAATGTCATAGCATATGCGTCTAGACAACTCAAACCGCATGAGAAAGACTACTCTACTCATGATCTAGAGCTAACTGCTGTGACTTTCGCTCTAAAGTTATGGAGACATTATTTGTACGGAACCAAGTGTCAGCTCTTCACCAACCACAAGAGTTTGAAGTACATATTCAGTCAGAAGGACTTGAATATGAGGCAAAGAAGGTCAATGGAGCTGATCAAAGATTACGACTGTGAAATTCTATATCACCCGGGGAAAGCCAACGTAGTGGCTGATGCCCTAAGCAGAAAGGCCTACTGCAAGGCATATTGTTATGCCTTGACTTCTACAATTTTGACATCCACTATCATAGACGATGTTAGGGCTGCTCAGTTACAGGCCCTAAAAGAAGGGAATGTTAAAGACGAAGATATCAGAATTCAGTTGCCATTAATGCAAGATGATGGAACTGGACTAAAGGGTGTGTATGGCAGAGTGTGGGTTCCCAAGTTCGGGAACATGAGAGATGTAATTCTCGAGGAGGCTCATCAATCTAAATTCTCAATTCATCCTGGCAGCACAAAAATGTACAACGACTTGAAAGCCGACTTCTGGTGGCCAGGATTGAAAAGAGATGTCGGTCAGTATGTTGAAAGGTGCAGAACATGTCGTATAGTCAAAGCCGAGCACCAACAACCCTATGGTAGTATGCAACCTCTTCCTATCCCAGAATGGAAGTGGGACCATATTACCATGGATTTCGTAACCAAGCTACCTAAGACTCGTCGTCAACATGACGCCATTTGGGTCATTGTTGACCGATTAACCAAATCTGCTCACTTCATACCAATCCGAGAAACCACTGGACCGACTTGCCCAGATCTACGTAAACGAAATCGTTATTAGGCATGGTGTGCCTAAGTCTATTGTCTCCGACCGAGATAGTAGATTCACTTCTAATTTCTGGACTGCTTTGCAAAACGGTCTTGGTACTCGTATCGCAATGAGTACTGCATATAGACCACAATCGGACGGGCAAAGTGAAAGAACAATCTTAACACTGGAAGACATGCTCAGAGCCTGTGTCATGGATTTGGGTGGTAACTGGGACGATCACCTTCCACTGGTTGAATTCTCCTACAACAATAGTTACCATTCCACTATCAAGATGGCACCGTTCGAGTCTCTATACGGAAGAAAATGTAGGACTCCAACTTGTTGGAGGGAAACAGGAGAAACTCCAATAGCTGGTCCTGCTTTGCTACAAGAAACAAATGAAAAGATCCAACTCATACGGCAGTACATGAAAACGGCACAAGATCGACAAAAGAACTATCATGATCGCCGACACAAAGCGATAGAATTTCAAAAAGATGATTGGGTCTACTTGAAGGTTTCTCCGATGAAGGGAGTTACAAGATTCGTAAAGCGAGGAAAGCTATCGCCTCGATTCATAGGACCCTTCAAAATACTAGAAAGAGTTGGGAATCAGTCCTATCACTTGGACTTGCCGGAAGAATTGTCTGGTGTTCACCCGGTCTTTCATGTTGGATACTTAAGAAAAAGTCTGGTGCCAGACAGGGAACCATGGACTGATCATTCGGACATTAAGGTTGACGAACGGCTAAGGTTCGTTGATGAACCGGAGTGCATTTTGGAGACAAAAGTCAAAAAGCTACGGAACAAAGAGATCAGGATGGTGCTGGTCAAGTGGAAGCATCATCGGGGAGCTAATCATACTTGGGAATCAGAAGAGGACATGAAGACTAAGTACCCAAGTCTGTTTAGCGCAGCATGACTTCGCGGACGAAGTATAGGCGTGGTGGAGCCCATGCTGTAACATCCCAATTTTCAATTATATGTAATTTACAAGTATTTGGACTTAATGGTGGTATTAATGAATTATTATTACAATTTAAGATTATTTTGATCATATTATCAGTTAAGTAAGAAAATACGAAGTTGAGGGGTATAAAGTGCAAATGGGTCAAAATAGCAAATAAAAGATGGGAAAAGCCTTTCACTTTTCAAAATCCTTTCTCTCTCTACTCTCTCTCTCTCACCGGTTTCTCACATCTCTCTCTAACTCTCGGCTTTGATCCAAGAACACCCAAGAACTCAACGATTTCAAGTGTAAGAGTTGGATTCAAGTTGCAATCTAGGAACTAAAACTACTACAACAAACGTTTTGAGGTAAGATTTACACAAAACTTGCAATTTTGATGATTTTTGATCCGGTTTTGGGAAGAACCGATTTCTAAGATTATAGTTGCAAATGTCAATGCATGTTGGATATTGTTATTGAAATGTGTAAATCGAGCATATATGTTGTAGTATACAAAATTTCAGAATCAGATTCAAAGTCTAAATGTGATTTCTGAAATTATGTGTGTGTTTAGTGTGTGTTCTTCGAAGACATGAAGAAAAATGGACGAAAAATGGGTTGTTTTGGTACATTACTGTTATATTATAAGTTGATTTAGTACATATAAGCTTATAGCTGCAATATTAGACTCAAAACATGCAAAAATGACCCAAATATTATTTCTGGAAAAATGTTGGAAATCACTAAGTATGAACTCGGATCCGTGTGGACCGAATTCGGACCATCCGAATTCGGGTCCTGTTCAAACCATTTCGGATTATACTCATTTCGGACACTCCCCATTTCGGGTTCATCCCAATTTCGGATCCTTCCCCAATTCGGATCCCCATCCTAATTTCGGATGCTTCCAAATTCGGACCCCCACAATTTCGGACATAGCCAAATTCGGACCAAGGACCAATTTCGGATCCAACCAACTTCGGACCATCACCCTAAATTCGGGCCAATTACAATTCAGACCATCCGAATTCGGATGTGGTCCGAATTCAGACCCCATTTCAATTAAATTACAGAATACAATTTTTAAGCAATTACTGACACAAATTCACTATTACACTTACATTACAGATCATTGTGGTGTTATCAAAACACACATTGATTCAGAGACAAGTCACACTATACCAATCACTGTGAGTAACAGATTGTCATTCGAACATTTATTGTTTTTGCATTCATGTTTATACATTCAATGGCATGTTCACATTGTTCATATACTTCATTTGGCACTCATGAAATGATTTGTTGTTATGATGCACACTCGTACTTGACATGTAATACACATGTAGCTTGCGTTCATTTGAAAGTGCATCTATTTACATCATGCTTGCACTGCATGATCATTACTTCATAATCTGATGCGACCTGGACTGGTGCTGACAGCAGGCCACTGTCGGGGACTGATCATCCCACTCGTATCCCATCAGGTTCGGCACATCCCCGATCAGCATATTGAACTGCCAACCCATGCTTGCACTGCATGGTTTTTCACATACACTGAGGCTTACACTGCCGATATTCACATACATGGGGCTTACACTGCCCATGGTTAAGCATTGTTTGTAAAGAAATATTTGTTGTATGCATAATCTGTTATCTCACTAAGCATTTAGCTTACTGTTGACTCACATTGTTTACAGGCAAAGGCAAGAGTGTAGCTGGACCATCTACTTAAGCATATCAAATCAATATCCCGGAGACCTTAGTAGCTATTGGTACTTGAATGTAATAGCTTTGGGCTGGGAATTCTACTTCTAAAACAATTATGTTGATGTAATAGTTAGACTTTTATCACTGTAGACATGTATTCTATTGCTTTAGTGTGGATTTGCTTAATTCTAATTTAAGTATTCAATTTCAATTATCATGATTATTCATTGGGTTGTTTGTCGATCCTGGTGATTGCTACAATTATATCATTAATTCAATGAGGACGTCTCAGCGTGGGCTGAACATCATCCGACTCTATGAATACTATGTCTCAATCATGAGTGGCTGTAGCGGCAGTCAAGATATATCATGCTAGACCCCATGATCCGCTTGATAAATGCATGTAATCTGAAAATCTATATTCTCACTAAGAATTGCTTATAGTTGTTGTTTAACTTTTTACAGGAAAAGATAAGGGAAATGCACCTGCTGGACCTAGTTCTTAGGTCTTTCAAGAATCAAGTTGAAGTTTTCATAGACCACTACTCAACAAACCTTTTGGTACAGATTGGCAGATGATAATTGTGGTGGTCTGGGTAGATTGATTTGATTGTATGATGACATGAATTAGATTAGATTGTACCCTTTATAAGTTTAATTTGAAAACTGTAATTCTGAACTAAAACTGTATTAAACTTATCCTAATATTTTGTACTTGTAATTTGAAATTTCGCAATATAATTACTCTATCTTAGTTATGATTGATATCGTATTGCAAGATGTTGGACCTAGACTCTGAGGACTGCCCCGTAAGGGGAGGCCTTCACAGAGAGGTCACCAAGTGGATTTCAGTTTTAACATCAAGAGTAACTAATTTTTTGTCTTCGCCAGACCATTTGTCATTAGCTTTAGCAATAGTTCTGACTTCAACAGGGTCTCAGTAGTAATAGGTGTCACAGACAGACAAATAAGGTCATTCCATAACAATTTTCAAAGTTGTACATCAAGGTTCTCGATATATGACATCATCCTGCTCTTCCAACATAAAATTTTTTAGGTTGAATTGGGTGTTTGACCATTGAACCATTTTCATAGTAGAAGGATGAGTTTGATGAGGAGATGTCCATATTTTTAGGAAAGAAGGTGAGTAAGACCTATAAAATAAAACACACTTAAAACATTTTCTTTGATACAACTTGTAGGTCCTAATTATACACTAGAATGGCTGTAGTGAGGGGCTGAATAAAGCCTTTTCAAAATCACACAAACGTTTTATCATTGTATGTATATTTGTATTAATAATTATCAAAGAATTACTAACAACTTTGATCTACAAAATAAATCAAAGTGGAGACATCAGACAACTCAAATACAATTGTATCTACTCTAAGCCCACTCAAACTAACTACAAGTGTTTATTTGATCACATACAAATTGTTTGAACTAAAGTTGACAACTGACAAGCTTTTGCACACTTTTGCTCACTTAGATCAGCTTTGAAGAACTTACGTTAGAAAAAATTCACACTAGCCGAGTCACTTAAGTTGAAGTCACACTTTAATTCTTTTAAGCTTTATTTTATATAGTCTTCATGCAAAGAAAGACGAATAATTGTATACCTTCCATCGGTGACGGATCTTCAAAAAAAATTATAAGGGTTGAAATTTATCACGTTGCGACAATACGAGTGTTTGTGGTTCTATAAAAACAATTTACACCTCAAAAGTTAGAGTCGATTCATCTTGGTTACATAATAAAAGGAAATGCATAAATGCTACAACTCATTAATCGTTACATACTAAAAGAACTTAGATTCTACAGTTATCACCAACGAGTTTTCAACTTTTGAAAACAAGTTATTAGTAATTACTTCATCGTCCAAAATATTGAGTGATTCTTCTATACTGCAAATGCAACAGTCACTTAAATAATTTATCACCAACTGAATTGCATAATTGCTTGTGCCATTTGTGGAGAAGTATTAAAATTTCTTACACTTGATGAAAATTCAGATTTTGGTAATTCTTATTCAAAAATCGATTTATATTGTTTAATGAGCTAAAACAATTAAGCAAATGTAACTTAATGTTAATTGTTAAACACTTAAAGTCTCAAATAAATAGTAATATATATATATATATATATATATATATATATATATATATATATATATATATATATATATATATATATATATATATATATATATATATATAGAAGACTAAAACAACAAAAAAATGTCTTCACAAATACCAAACAAGTAACAATAAAACTCAAAATATATTAGTCCAAACCCAAATATGAAGTATCTCATAATATATTAGTCCAATAAAGGAATGTTCAATACACATGTATTTTTAAATTATTTGTTAATTGTATAACAAAATGGACCATAAACTATTAAGTTTCAATATACTCTTTTAGATTCTTGTAAGAAATTTTTTATATGTTTAAAATCTATAAAAACTAAAAAGGATATTGGGGTCGAACTTTAAAAATCATAAGGGTCAAATTTTTTTCGATTATATACATAACACGTAAAATAAAAAAATTTAACAGGGTCGTTTCACCCCACAAAATAAATGTGGATTCGCCCCTACCTTCCTCATTGGATCAAGAGAAACAAAAATGCAGGTTTTGAGAAGTAACTCTGCTAATATATATTTGTCTAGTACTTATAGTATGTATTTTGTCTTGTACCCGATTATTTTGAGTTTTGATTTTATCAAAACAAGAGAAGTCAACTTATTACTTTCTCTTTGTTTTAAAGCTATTTAGACACAAGAAAACTTAGTCATAATTTCAAGTATCTCTTTGTCTTCTATGAGTGGCATAACCATAAATTTATTTTTGGATGGGCCAAATTAGTATCTAGAAATCAAATAAAAGAATAAAATGATCACATGAGTGAGAATCTAATATCTTATACATAATTGAATCGATCGAATCTTTGATTCATTACAAGCATTATTGGATCGAATTGTTTAAACTGAATCAAAACAAATTGAAAATACATATGAATAACGTTATTCAATTATAACTACGATTAAGTATATTATCATTTGATTCATATTTTTTTGTCACAAATGCATTAAAAACTGATTTAAAACATCATACAATGTTAATAATGAATCAAGAATCAAGAAACAAAGGTTCTATTGATTGAATATGTGTTACAACTTTCGTTCAATAGAATACATCTAAAAATTCTGTAACAACCTAACTTTTGGTCCAGTCGTATTCTAGTATTTGATTCGATAATGTAATTTATTTACATTATTCGTTATGTAATTTATTAAGTTTAAGATTATTTAATTAAATTATATTTATGATACAAAGTATTAAATATGATTAAATTAAAAGAGATGTAAAATACAAAAGTTTAGTGGGTAAAAATTCAAGTATAACTAAATGAAATATATAAAAACCAAATTAATGGTCATTTAACACAAATTAAAGATTTACACACTCTCTCTCTCTACTCTCTCTCTAACTCTCGGATATCTTCAAAAATTTTACCAAGAAATCAAAATTTGCTCAATTAAGAGAAGAATTAATCAAGAAGTGAGTTACAAACAATCATCAAGCATCAAGAATTTACAAGATTTTGAGGTAATAACTACTTTAATTTCGAAATATATGTGTGTTTGGTTCGGTTTTGTGTAAAACCGAAACCAAAGATTGAAACATGAAATTTATGTATTGCATGTGTGAATTTTTAGAATATAATGATGAATTAAAGTTACTAGATAAAACAGAAACAAAAATCAGAGGTTAGATCGTTCAAATAAGCAAGAGATTTGAATTTTTATGAAAATATGTGTTCTTGACAAAATTTGCCTATTTTGGACGATTTTGACCGAATGATTGTGTTATTGATAGGGAAAAATTGTATAAAATCAACCCAATAATGATAATACACCTTTATATTAAGTTGCATGTTGATAAAATCGAGTTTTGTGAATTTTTATGTAAAATCCGTATGAACACAATAAGAACAATTTTTGGAGAATTCTAAGTATAGGGATCCGAATTCGGGTAGGACCAAATTCGGATGGTGCCCTATTTCGGATCCCATGTTTTGGATCTTGCTTTGGTCCCATTTCGGATGAAATGCCAATTCGAACCTCACCTTGTACCTAATTCGGATTTGTCCCAATTTCGGATGCTTCAAAATTAGGTTCCTAAGTTTCGGTTAAGTATGGTCCGAATTCGGATAAGCCTAGTCCGGATGACCCATTTCGGATAGGTCCGAATCTGGATGGCCGAATCAGGGGGATCCGAATCTAAATACTATCAGTTATCAAAATCAGATAAAATAAAGATTTTAAAGCTAAAAGATGATGATATTGACATGAGATTGATATTATAATTCTGGACAGGTTCAGTTAAATTCTGAACAAAGATTTAAAGATTAAAAAGATTGAAAGCGGGTCTCTGATTTGAAAGAATTGACAGAGAACAGATTGACAAAGATTAAAGATAAAATCCTGAGATAACTCAGGTGGTGGATATATATATATATATATATATATATATATATATATATATATATATATATATATATATATATATATATATATATATCTGCTTGATAAAGACCCCAAACTGTGAGTTATAGATATTCAGATTTAACATGCTAGAATTTCCGGTTGAGACATATTGTTGATGTTAGATTGATTTGACATTCATATTATCAGCTGGATTGTGACATGTGCACACCATGGTTCGGTGTTGCCCCAGTGGATCATGAGAGCTATTTGATCATCATTTCACATGATATTGCATTTACAGTTCATATCGGATCATGCTTTGAGATTACTGCTATCATGACTTTGATTACGTATGCTTCATCATTGCATATACTTTGACATATTGATTCAGCTTGATTAGTTTTGTTGGTCTATTGTTCTAGACCTGGCTATTTCACCAGTTCTATTGAACTTGGTAATGACCCTCCGATGTTCCGCCATGTTGATTTACTGGTAGCTAGCCCAGTATGTGGCTGATCCCCACGATTTAAGCGTGAGCGTGGCTTGAACATCATCCGACTCTATGACTACTATGTCTCAATCATGAGGGCTGTAGCGGCAGCCAATACATATCACGCTAGGACTTATGATCCGCTTGAGATGCATGTTAATTTGAAAATCTATTTACTCACTAAGCATTGCTTACAGTTGCTACTTACATTTTTACAGGAAAAGATAAAGGAAAGTCACCTGCTGGACCTAGTTCTTAGGTCTTACATGATCAAGACAGAAGTTTTCATAGACCTCTACTCAGCAAACCCTTTTGGTACTAATTGGAGGATAATAATATGGTGGTTTGGGTAGATTTATCTTGATTATATGATGACATGAATTAGATTAGACTTGTGCCCTTTATAAGTTTAATTTATAAACTGAAATCTGTATTAAACTTAAATCCTAATATGTTTGTACCTGTAATTTATAATTCCGCATTTAATTACTCTATCTTAGTTATGATTGATATCGTGTTGCATGATGTGGGACCTAGACTCTTGACTACCGCCCCGTAAGGGGAGGTCTTCACAAATTCAATGTACCAAAATATCTTAATAAATTTTGAATTTTTTTAAATATACATGTATAAACGGATATGATAAGAATATTCACTAAAAGGGACATGCCTTTATGTATTGAGATTCGAAAGATAAATTGTGTAAATATATGAAAATTTTTATGAATGATGGCACAAATGGTCAATTATTTATAGAAACTTTCATATAGTTCCAAAGTGTTTGTGTTTGACTTTTTGCAATTAGCATTACATAATTTAATTTAAACATGATTATAAAAAAAATTAAAATTCTTTTAAGCGATATATAGACACACACACATGGTGTGTAAAAGAGTTGGCGGTGGCCATGGCCCACCCAAGTTCCAATATGGCTACCACACTGTCTTCAACATTGATGAGCTTTGGCTTCCATTACCAAACGTGATCCTTTAGTTAACTTTTATGTTCGACTTAATCATTTGCAGTAATTTATATGTTATTGCTTAATCATTGTGGAAAACTCTAGGGAATTGGTATACATGTGTTATGATATTAGTCTAGGAGGTTAACTATCTTTTAGATGTTTATGAAACCATCTTTTGTATAACAGCCTCACAAAGGTGAGGTTTCAGGTTGTCGTGTTCATGTTAATACACTTTCATGTAAAAATCGTTTCGACCCATTTTTAACCAATTTATTTACATGCCGTGTTGGAGTCTTGTCAACGTTTTTCGTGTCGGATTCGTGTGTTTGACCCCATTTTGTCTTTTATATCTTTGGTTTTAAAATTCAACTTTTTTTTTTTAAATTTGGTTTTTTAATCTTTGTGCTTCAATTTCAAATATCAAAGTAGGTATTCGGCTTGAATTTTAAGAAACATAGATTTAATTTAAAAACCCAAATAACAAGTAAGATAGTATTTGGGTTAAAATAAATAAATAAATTGATTTTCCAAATAATTCTAATCTATAAATTTTAAATTTTTTTTTTTTACTTTTTGTTTTATTTTATGGGAGACATTTTGTGCACTGTATGAAAATACAGTCGATAACAAGAAAGTGCATATATAACCTCACTCGAAATATGAATAAAAATATTAATTTCTACTTTACTTATGTTTTGAAAAATGGATCAAAATTTGTGTTTGTGTGTTATATCCCCTTTTAAGTTTTTGTTTCAAGACCGAAAAATTGATTGGGATGGTCATGCTTGTGTTTAAAAAAAAAATTATAATTCCATTCCTTGAGCTAAACAACCTTACAGGGTTTTCAATTCTAACTTGATGCATACATTACCTTCAAATCTATAAATGTTTTTTTAGCAACACATAAAACAAAGTAATTAATTGGGTTAATTACTAAAAAAGGGTAACATATTTTCATTTTTTTCCAATGAAAACACATCAATCTAGGTAATGTTACTGTTAGATTGTGTTGAAATGATAGATTTTTTATATCCATTCAGCAAAACTTTTTGACGTGTCATATGATTATGCAACTTGATGTGCCACTTATAAATATTATGAGTTACCAAATGATTACCTTAATTTGTATGTTTTTATTAGTACATTCCTCTAATTTAAAAAAAAATTAATATATTATTCAAATTAGAAAAAAAAATGTGACGGTATGTACTTATAGGTTTTTCAATGAAAACATAATGCATACATTACCTTCAAATTTTACGAGTTTCTTTTCATAGTCAACTAAAAGTCTAAAACATAAAGTTTTAATAAACACATGCGAAAATTAATACTCCTTTGCCAATAACATGTTTCTCACTAAACTTGTTCATGGTAAAGTCAATTGCCTTCCGAAAGTAAGAAACAAAAAACTTATACATGATAAAGAGACTCTACATCATACTATAATGTTTTAAATTTGTTTCTCATAACGACTTACATGAATTTCCCTTGCTTTTTTAAGTTCTATAATAACGTACGCCATTGTGAGATCTTGAGCTTGATTATCATACAAACATTTATATATTATGTCAGCAAATGTATTTATAGAATTGAAAAAGAGATCTGCAATGAGTGAATCTTCCTCAAACTCTTTAAAGATGCAGGGATCAATAATTTGTTGTACTCTTCCTTGAAGAAAATGACGCTTAAACACGTGAAGTAGATATTCTGGGTCATCGCCAAGCTTTGGAAATATCGCTAATCTCCCACACAAAACTTCTAACAAAACGACTCCAAAAGAATATATATCAGATCGTTTAGTCAACATACCTGTCCTTGCATAGTTTGGGTCTACATAAGCAGGCGTGCCTACGACATTAGTCATAGTGAACTCATGATCGTCATGCTTGTTACTTCTTGACAATCCGAAGTCTCCAATCATCCCTTCCCAATTGTGACCCAATAAAATATTAGCACTCTTAACATCGTGTATAATTCCATTGTCATGAAGATAACTGAGGGCGTATGCCACATCAAGGCAAATTTGGATACGTTGCACCCATGAATGACTAAACACCTTTTGATTAATACACTTATCGAGGCTTCCATTAGGTGCATGCTCGTAGACAAGGATCATCTCATTATCCTCATCACAAAATCCAATAAGAGGAACTAGGTTTTTATGTCGTAAGCTAGAAAGCACTTTAATTTCTTGCAAAAACTCTTTCGGTCCTTGTCCGTATCTGCCATCTAATTTCTTAACAGCAACTTTGTTTGAAGAACGTTTTATGATGGATAAGTCATGAGATTCATTATTTACGCCAAAATTTCTTATGTCGAGGTGGAAAAGCTCCGCTTTATACACCCCTCCAAATCCGCCCCTTCCGATTAAATTCTCAGCATGAAAATAATTGGTGGCTAAATGAATCTCTTTCAATGGGATTTTCCAGTATTCCAAACTACTAATCTGCAAATATGAATATGTGAAAAACTCAGCATCAAGATAATTGGTGGCTAAATGAATCTCTCTTTCTTTGAACTTTATTTTGGTTTCACTACAAAAGTGCAACAACTACAAAGAATACAAAATTAAATTAAAAATTGTTGATGATGATTTGATAATGAGTTATATTTTGGTTATTAACTAATTTCCATCTTAATGGTTAAGTATAATTAAAACATTTTTGCATTTATATCATTTTGAATGATGTTATGTTTTTATATCTTTTAAGTCACTATGTTTTGTAAAATTTATCTCAGTCATTGTAAAAAAAAAAGTATCTATAAAAGTATAAAAGTGTTCATATAATGAATCACTAAAAATACAAGTTACAGAATAATGTCAGTAAACAATAAGAACAAATTTAAAATAAATTTTGAAAATACTAGATGACTTAAATTGCAATAAAAAATTATCATAACTTAATTTAAGTGACTAAGTGTAACGACCATAAAGTAAAACAAGTATTGTTAATTATTACCATTTGATAATTAAACGGTTTATAATTGGAGAAAAACATGCTTTCACTTTTTTTTTTTTTTTTTTACATTTTCGTTTCTCCATGTTACTTTAAATGTTGGTTATGAGGACTTGTATTAGGTTAAAACATTTAATCAACTTAACATTTATTTAAGTTCTTTAGTCTGCTTCTTATTATCATAATTACGTGATATGTGTGTATATGAACGAAGAACAGAGGAAGAAATTCAAAAGAATCAATCAAGTTATTACAAATGATTTTAATTCAATAAATCTACTAATTCTTCACCATGTTCTTGTGTAACACCCAGATTTTCAATAAACCAAATTAGTCGATAAACACGCGAATTGTAATGGAACTAATTATTTAAACTATCATTGGAATGAGAATTACATAATTTGGATATCAAATTCATAATCTATGCGAAAAATCGAGTCTGTTGACTCTAATGACAAAAAAAACGTTCGGGGCACGAAAATCAAGAAAAACCCGACTAGAAGATGAAAAAGCAAGTGTGTGCGTGTGTGTCGTTATGGGGGCGACCTAGGAGAGGCCTAAGGTTTCCATGTTGCTTCTTTCCAAACATAGAAACCTTTAGAACAATTTAAATGATGGACTAGCAATGGTCTTCCCATGTTTATATTTAAAGTAAGGATTTATGAATTAAATAAACCAATCATGTCCTTCACCTTCAACTAGACCATTGTAAATGGATGCTAACCCTTCACAAGACCATTACAGCTCAACTTAAAAAACTAAAATTCATCCATAAGGAGGGAAGCAACTCACAAAGTGAAGAACAAGTTCAAATGATCACTTTGAAGCAAAAATCTTTAGGTATGGGTTATATACTTGATGTCCTTCATTTATTTTAGCTCCATTACATGTATATGAGTTGATTTAAGTGTAACAAAACTTGGTAAACTTTTATAATCTCTTAGAAACTTCAAAACACCATTGTGGAGCTTATGAGCTCAACAATGGTGAAATCTCCAAACCACAACCAAACTTCAAATCATTGGTTGGGAAACATTCTAAACTTCACCTCTAAGCTCCCTCAAAGTTTCATGAGCAACGTGTGAGCTTTGAATGAGATTCGAGTTTACGAAGAAAATGTAACAAACCGAAAACCATAATTTTCAGTAGTTTTAACGAGCTTTCATACGTCGAATTTACTCCAAGCTCACTAAAATCAAAATATATATATATATATATATATATATATATATATATATATATATATATATATATATATATATATATATATATATATATATATATATATATATATATAAACATCTAGACACCTGAAATGAGGTTTTATGAAGATTTGATAGGTTGGGAGTTGAGGCTGAAGCCCCCATCCCCCCTTACGATTCGTTTCATTTTTCGGGTCAAAACCTTGTGATTTTATGCTAGCAAGAAAGGATGTATGTTTTCAGTTAAAGAATTTGGAGATGATATATATATATATATATATATATATACACACACACATATACATACATACAAGTTCAAGATCTATGGAAAACCATCTTTGACTGGAGTACTGGAAAACCATATTAAATATACATGTTCATTATGGTAAAATGTTAAATTTAATGCACAACTACAATATACATATGTTCAAATGTGCATTATTATTGACTATTTCACATCATTTACATGTTCATTAGGATAAAATGTTCCATTTCATGCAAAATAACAATATGCACATGTTCAAATGTTCAATATGAATGAACATGTGTATATTGCACATTTTTGCATGAAATTAAATATTTTGTCTTAATGAACATGTAAATGATATGAATTAGTTAATCAAAATGCAATTTTGAACATATGTATATTATAATTTTACATGAAATTTAACATTTTATCATAATGAACATGTACATTTAATATGATTTTCCAGTACTCCAGTCTAATATAGTTTTCCATGGATCTCGACCCATACATACATACATATACACACACATATACGGGTATATAGGTGTATATAAAAGTTTTATAAGAATATATCTTAAAAGAAGTATTAGTGTGTAATTACACATATTTGACAGAATTTATTTAATACAACGAGAATTTATGTTAGAAATGTGATATTGACTAAAAAGAATAAGTTTATAATTATTTAGCAAATGAGATCGTTTTAAACAGTAGAATATTACGAGTATGACTAAAAAGAATGGCTTGATCTAACATGTGGTAGTAATTAGTTTCCGCAATTTGATAGATCTTTAGTGGCATGAAGTTCGAGGTTACGCAAAGAAGGCACCAAAACTAACATCTGGACTGTTTGAGTATTTCTTTGTTTTATTAAATTTATGTGTATGAATATGCTTGATGAACTATATGATATATTATGACATGAGCATGTTTATATGTGTTACGAAAATAATGAGAATTGCATGCAGTAGCAGTTACCTATTTACGTAGTATTATTATCGAGATATGTGATGTCATGTATATTAGCTTGAGAAGCATGAATTAACTGAGCATTTGAATCACATGCATTTTATATGGATGGATAAGGCGGGACAGGGAATTTGTGCTCGACGGTTGGAGTCTTCGCGAGCACGTCCATTTTAAGTATCCAGCTTAACCCTAAGTGAGTCAGGGCCCGACGAGTCGAGAAAAGATCAAGTCCAGATCTGGCCATCGTAGTGTCAGTTCGGCTCCGTCGAGACGAGGTAAAAGTCGAGTGTGACTATAGTTACATACATGAGCACGTTTACTAATTATGCAAGCATTTTATCAGATATGATATGTGTGTAGCTTATGTGTTTATGTGATAAAGTGGACATACTCGATAGGCATTAGTGCTTACCTCGTGTGGGGACTTACATTTTACATGCAATGACGCTAATAAAAATTGACGTAGAACTTCATGGGGTCCGTCATCGACCCATACGATACCTAGACAAGCAAGGCAGGATTCACTAGGAGGTTTCCGGCAATATGTTGAGGTGGTCCCTTTTACCGTTTGGATGGATTGGCAAGGCCCGGGGAGAGTCTATCGTGCACGGTTCTCCGGACACCCTTAGTTAAGCTTATGTTTATTTAAAAGTCTGTATTTTGATGCCTAGTGTAGTCTTAAACATGTTGGCTAAGTTTGAACAACCTTGAGCTTTAAGTTAAAGATGTGATATCATAACCAGTGTTTTGGTATGTATGCTCGGAAATGATATGGCATCTAACGATAACTTCAAGTTTTAATGTTAAGTGGTTATCCGATGTCCTGAAGTTTTTATAATTATTCCACATTTTAGAGGTAAGCATGTGTAAGCATTCTGTAATTTACTCTGATTATGATGATTAAGTGGAGGGTTAAATTGAGTGCGTTTCAATATGGTATCAGAGTGGTTTAAGTAAATTAAGTACAAACAGTGCTTAGTCTTAGACCTAAGATGACAAGATCGCTAGCAAATTTTAAGTGACGGAGTGTTTGGAGGAATTATGGTCGGGAATTGACCCAGACTTAGATAGGATAAAATGTGAAAATAGTTATAAGATTACTTGCTTATTTGATGAAATATGCGGCATAAGACTTTAAGTGCTAATTTATTTACCAATAGGGGGACTCCATATAAGATACTAATCAAAATAAAATTATGTAACAGGCATCTATGTATATGGAGTTTTAGGATGATGTAGAGCTAGAGGAAGTCCCAGTTGACAAAATGGAGTTAGGTGACTCTTAACCCAACAGCCGGGAGGAGCCTGTACCACCCTTAGACACGCAAACATGTACGTGTCAAAGGTCTGAAGAACAATGTTACATAGATTCACTATTGAATGAGATAAATGAGCTATAAGTAGGATGGTGGCACGAAGAGACAAGCTTTCAGAAAATAATTGAAGAAAAGGATAAGGAGATTAGAAAACTAAATGAAAAAACAGAAGTGTCATATAGTGAAGTACGGGCTCGGAAAGAAGAAAATGAAAATGTTGAATGAATATCTCGAGAATAACGGTCATGTGTGCCGATTCGACATGTTCCCCAAAGACAAAGGAAGTCCTCGACCTGAGTGGATCATGTGCTAGCTATAACTTCTAATTGTAGGGTAACGTGGTAGTTATTATGTATTAAAACAATTGGCATAATACTAACTCCTGATTCAATCAGGAAATTTGTTAAAACCATGATTAATCTATATATATGAAATATGTGCTAAATTATGTGAACTTGTGTGCCTCGTGAAATAATATGATGAGTAATAGATGACTCGAACATAAACGAAAAATGATAAATGGTATAAACCACCCAGTTTATTATAGTTTATAAAAAAAATGGCAAACCCCGGAAGTCAAGAGGTGAACCTGAATAAACATGTTGACAACAACGAACATCATGATGATGAAAATGCTGAGTTTCCTCATAACAATGACATCCATGTAGAAAGTGCCAATACGGAGTCGGAATCTGAGTCCGACGTCTGACTTTGAAATCAAAATTCTTAGGAAAGTAGGCAGGATGATTAGAACTGCCATACTTGAGAACTATATGGATACCCAGCGCGGTTTCCAAGAAATCCGAGATTTTATCACTACTACTAAAAACTCTGCTGCTGAAGGTAACCATGGAGCTTGGCCCTCGGGTGAGAAAAACACCACTGCTGATACTGAAAGATCTACTCATGGTAGGAGACATGGAGAAGTCTCGTTCAAGGCATTCAAGGACTGTGGGGCCCACAAATTTTTTAGGGATTGGAATGCGGTCCATAGCTGGACCACATTGAGAAGATGTTCAGACTCAGTCATTCTAGTGAGAACGATAGAGTGGAGCTTACGTCAGGAATGTTGATAGGATAAGCTTCCACCTAGTGGAAAAACATATCTGGAAACCTGGGAGAAGACATAGTCAAGACTTTGACCTGGCCGATGTTTGTCAGAAGGTTCAAGGATCAATTCTGTCCTAAGGATGCTATCAAGGCTAACGCCAGGGACTTTATGTTTATCAAACAAGGAACTTTGACACATATGCAGTATGAGGCCTTATTCATGCAAAAATCCCAATTTGCCCCTGGATATATGGCTGATGAGGAACACAATATAGACCATTTCATTGAGGGTCTAAAACTATAAATAAAGGACTTCATAGAAATGAGGACATTCGATACCTCAGAAGAAGCGACGATGTACGCCAAAAAAAGAGAGCGGTCGCTTAGTGCTACAAGGAGTATGCCTCCACCGCTAGCAAAGAAGGCCCGATTCGAGGAGCTGTTCAATCAAGGAAAGAGTAGTTATTCGACCAACTCTGCATCGGGATTCTCGGAAGCAGGAAACCCGAGCAATCGTTTAATTGGTTAGTTCAGAATACGGGCAAGTCCACCGCATCATCAGCATCATTCTCTCAGTCAAAGTTTAATCAGCAGAGGTCTCAGGCATCAAATAGAAATTGTATGGAAGTATGGGATGCTTTCACTGTAGAGATGTGATATTGTCTCATTTATTCATATAATTATTCAACAATATCATTCTTTTTATGCGTTTAGACTTATAAGGTTTGATGCTAAAAGTTCATTTTCTTGTCAGTTATTTACTTGCAGGTTTAATTGGGTACAATACAAGAAAATAAGATGATTATGTGGGCTTAAAGTGAAAAATATGAGAGCATGCAAGCAGGTCCAAATAAATTTCAAGATTTAAGCTTCTCCAAATCCAATACCCAACGGGCCAAAGTCCATTTTATATTTTAGGGTTTTCAATGGATTATTTATTTATTTTATAAATATATTGGATGCGGAGAAAAAGAAATAAAAAAGCAAAGCATGAGAGGAAGTTTTAGTTTTCTTTTGGTTTGGCGGCGTTTTAGAAATCAACAGCAAACAACTTTGAAGGTTTATTATTTTTTATAGTTTTTGTTTTTCTGCTGTGGCGTCTAAGAAGAAAATAAGGAGCAAAACAACATTGGTGGTTTTTATTATTTTTTCTATTCCTACTGCTGTGGGTGGCGCAAAAAAGAACAACACCCAAACATTTGTGTCTTCTTGAGATAGCCAACATCAATGAACATATAGTTGATTTATTTATTTTGTTTACTTTTTCTTCTTTTATTTGTGGGTTCTTGTGCAAAACAAGAAGCAAGAAATATTATTTAGGAATTTTCTATAAAAATTATGTTTGGTTTTCTTGTTAATTTATTATTGTTAGTTATTAATTTAATCATGGGCTAAGTTTATTGTATTTGTCGTTGATGAACGAACCCTAGATTTAGGTTTAGTTTTTATTATTGATTGAGTTTTGTTTATGTCTAGTCGTGAACCTTGAATTATTTATTTTAATAATTATTGAGTAGTTTACTATTACATTGTGTCTTGTTCTGAAATTATGACTTGCACGTGTAATTAGTTTTATCTTATCGTTTGCTTGTTCTAAAATTATGACGGTTGCATGCGGTTAGGGTAATCAATTATTCTGAAATTATGACAGTTGAAACTGCTTCTCTAATAACCCAGATAAAAGTTTGAGTTCAATTTACCAATAACGAAAGTTAGCGTGTTTTGAATAGATTAGGTTATAATCGGATTAGTAGGGTTGATGGTCTATGTTAGCTCGAAATTTCTTAAAAACTCTATCAATCAATTGCACTTGTAAACGAACCAAATTTAGGGGGAGTGATTCAATGATAAATACATTTTAGTTATTTGATTCTATTTTCATAGTTAGTTATTTCATAGTCGTTTTAAATTGTCGTTACTTACTATTAATTGTCATTTTAGTTTGAGAAATTTTGTTTATTTTGCCGTGTCAACGGTATCCAAAAATCTAAAAACAAAACCCCTTTTTTACTCGTTGGCATTTTGTCCATTTTATTTTTGCTAGAATAATTTTAGTTGGTATAAATTGTATTTTCCGTTCCCTGTGGAGACGATCCTAGTCTTACCAGTTTATTGCTATACGATCGGGTACACTTGCCCGAGAGTTTATCTGTCAATTTGGTCAGATTAGAGTTTATAAATTTAAGACTGATATTTCCGTATCAAGTTTTTGGCGCCGTTGCCGGGGAACGGTTTCCAATTTTACTACTTAGAATTCTTCTAGCATTTTCTTTTTATTCTTAATTTTAATTTTAATTTTAATTTTTTTAGTTTTTAGTTTTATTTTACTCATTAAGTTTATTTTATTTTCTTTGTAGGTTATTTAGTTTTCTTAGATTTATTTTATTTTATTTATTTAGTTCTATAATTCTACTTTTTCTTAGTTTAGTTAGTGCATGACCCGTAGATCATCGTCTCAACTCTTAGAACCGTTTCAAGAGCCTAAACGAGAATTCCACCGTCGACTACGACTACGTCAACAACCAACAATCACGGAAGATCCTCACTTGGAGTCTGAATCCGAGGAGGAACCAATGCTAATGAAAAGATGATACCCCGATGTGGACAGCCCGCGAGACTGCACCACCAGCTCCACACTCTGCTATCCGAGTCCCTGTTGCTGCTAATGAAAAAAGATTCGAAATCAAAGGGCAGTTCGTCCGCATGGCTCGAGAATTGAATTTTGATGGGAGGTTAAAGCATGACCCTAACCGACATATTCAGTCATTCCTTTCTATCTGTGACTTATTCAGAGCTAATTCCGATGCCGCGAGACTTAGAGTTTTCCCGTTTACACTAATCGGGGAAGCTCAAGAGTGGTTAGAATCTTTAGAGCCAAACTCTATCACGACCTGGGCAGACATGAACAACTTGTTCATTAACCATTTTTTCCCTCCGGCTAAGGAAGAAAGAATGATAGCTGAGATTTCAAACTTTTCCCAGAAAGTTGGGGAATCTTTTGTTGATTCATGGACACGATTTAAGAAGATGTTACGCGAATGTCCAAATCACGAGCTTAATAAGAGAAAGCAGGTCGAGACTTTCTACAGGGGTATGGATGGAGATGTTAAAGAGTGAATCGACTCAGCCTGCGGCGGTATCTTTCAATATAAGACTCCGAGGGAAGCCTTTAAGCTTTTAGAAGACATATCTTTAGTTAAGCAGGGATGGAGTGTCGAGAAGAAATCGGGCAAAAAGACGATAGCTGCAATAGAGGATGACAGGGGTAGTGATACTGTAGCATCGCTTGCTAACAGTCAAAAGTCATTGGAGCGTAAAGTTGATAAGCTGATTCAAAGTATTCACGCTATGCAGGTAGGGTGTGAGACTTGTGGAGGATCTCACCAGACGAAAGACTGCGAGGATCGACCGATGATCCAGACACAGAGCGTTAACTTCATGAACCAGAGGCCGTGAAATAACTACCAGGGGAATAATTCAAACTACCAGGGGAATAATTCAAATTACCAGGGAAACAACCGAGGAAATTTCCAAAGACAGAACCCACCGGGGTTCTATCGGTTTAACCAGGGAAACACCAACCCGAATCCTCAGCCACCAGTACAGATCACTCAGCCAGCAGCTGGAACAAGCAACAACATAGAATATATATTGAAGAGTTTCATGCTGACTGTGCAACAGAATCAAGCTAATAACGAGCAAGTTCAAAGGCATCAGCAAGCATCGATCCAGAATATTGAGTGCGACTTAGGTAGATTAGCTGAGGTCGTATCAGGACGTCAAAGTGGGTCACTACCAAGCAATACCCAAAAGAACCCCAACGTGAATCAGAATCACAATGAGCATGTTAAGGCGATTACCACTCGCTCAGGTAAGGTAGTCGGAGTTATGCATACATCACATTCTGGAAACTCTGTTATTGTGCAGGATTGGACCTCAGATGACGAGGATAACATGGAGAAACCTAACCAAACGGAAACACCTACAGCTGATTCAGTGGAGAAGGAGACGCCACCACCAGTCGCTAAGCCATCAAAGCCAAAGCAATCGCCTCTCAGGGATTATCAGCCGAAAATTCCTTATCCTAATCGTCTACGGAGAGAGCGCATACAAGAGCAGTATGGTAAGTTTGTTGACTTATTGAAGCAAATTAGGATTAACGTGCCCCTTGTTGATGTCATTGCAGGTATGCCTAACTACGGGAAATTTCTGAAGGATCTAGTGTCGAATAGGAAGAAGTTGGAGGAAGCGACCACATTGCCACTCGGTGAGCAGTGTTCAGCCATTCTACAGACGAAGGACATGCCTCCTAAGCTTGGAGATCCAGGGAGTTTCATTATCCATTGTTTTCTTGGTTCTGATACTGTATGTAATGCATTAGCTGTTCTAGGTTCTAGCATTAATCTCAAGCCACTCACTTTATACTCTAAGCTAGACCTAGGTGTACTTAAGCAGACCAGGATGTGCCTTCAGCTTGTAGACCGTAGCTTTAAGTATCCTTTAGGCATAGCGGAGAATGTCCTAGTTAAGGTAGATAGGTTTGTCTTTCCTGCTGACTTTGTCATTCCCGAAATGAAAGAAGATAGTCAGATTCCACTCATTCTAGGACGACCATTCCTTAACACTGCTGACGCCATAGTTCATGTATCTAAAAGACAACTCAATCTAGGCATTGCTGATGACAGAGTCACATTCTCCATAGATAAGGCAATGACACACGCACACACAACAGATGATTCGTGTTTCTCTATTGATGGTATAGATGATTGCCTGGATTCTAAGCTGGATCAGCTTCTGACCTTGATGAGTAATGAGGCGTGCACGATTGATCCTGATGTGGTAATGCAGAATCTCGAAGATCTCCTATGTGCAGACGCTGTTGACACCCAAGAGACCGATGGAGAAGTCGAGCCACTCGCAGTTAACGAGAAGATCCGTATTAAGACATCTCTTGAAGAGCCACCTACTCTTGAGCTTAAACCTCTTCCCGATCATCTTGAGTATGCGTTCTTATAGGTCCCTGTCATCATTTCTTCTGCTCTCTCCCCTGATGAGAAAGGCAGATTGATTCATCTTCTCAAAGCCCATAAGCGGGCAATCGCCTGGAAGACTGCTGACATTCAAGGGATCATTCCTTCCTACTGCACACATAAGATTCTCATGGAGGATAACTATAAGTCATGTGTGCAGAGACAGAGGCGGCTGAACCCTAATATGACTGAAGTGGTCAAGAAAGAGGTCATCAAACTCCTCGTTTCTGGGATTATATACCATATTTCTGACAGCCCATGGGTCAGCCCTGTTCAGGTGGTTCCTAAAAAGGGAGGCACCACTGTTGTTCGAAACGAGAAAGACGAACTCATCCCTACTCACGTGGTCACTGGATGGAGGGTTTGCATAGATTATTGGAAACTTAATGATGCTACCCGAAAGGACCACTTTCCTCTTCCCTTCATTGACCAGATGTTAGTGAGACTAGCAGGGAACGAGTTCTACTGCTTCCTTGATGGTTTCTCTGGCTACTTTCAGATTCCTATCGACCCAAAAGATCAGGAGAAGACCACCTTCACCTGTCCTTTCGGGACTTTCGCTTACAGGCGGATGCCTTTTGGTCTCTGCAACGCTCCTGCCACTTTTCAGCGTTGTATGACAGCCATCTTCCATGACATGATCGAGGATTGCATGAAGGTTTTCATGGACGATTTTTCAGTATTCGGCAATTCCTTCGATTCATGTCTCTTGAACCTTGAGCGTATCCTGACTAGATGCGAGGAGTCTCACCTTGTGTAGAATTGGGAGAAATGCCACTTTATGGTCCGAGAAGGCATAGTTCTCGGCCATAAAATCTCAAGTGTGGGAATGGAGGTCAATAAATCCAAAGTTGACGTGATTTCCAAACTCCCTCCACCCACGAATGTCAAAGCGGTTCGTAGCTTTTTGGGTCATGTCGGGTTCTCTAGGCGCTTTATCAAAGATTTTTCAAAGATCGCCCAGCCTCTCACCCAACTTCTCGAGAAAGACGTGCCATTCGTATTCTCATCCGAGTGTATGAAGGCACATGATCTTCTGAAGCATCATCTGACACATGCGCCAATCATGATACCACCAGATTGGTCCTCACCATTCGAGCTCATGTGTGATGCTAGCGATTATGCGCTTGGAGCTGTCCTGGGCCAAAGAAAGAATAATCATTTTCAGCCTATCTACTATGCGAGTCGCACTCTGACCGCGGCCCAGGGACATTACATTACCATCGAAAAAGAGCTTCTAGCGGTAGTTTTTGCATTCGACAAGTTTCGTCAATACTTGGTGCTTTCAAAGACCATAGTCTACACTCACCATTCTGCCCTCAAATATCTGTTCGCTAAGCAAGATGCAAAACCGAGACTGATTCGTTGGATCCTACTCTTACAGGAATTCGACATTGAGATCCGGGACAAAAAGGGGGCAGAAAACCTAGCTGCTGATCATCTCTCTCGACTCGAGAACCCAAATCTCGAGGAGCTTAAGGAGTCCACCATCCAGGACACATTCCCAGATGAGTTCTTACAGATGATCGAGTCTCGTGAGGACAATGACCCATGGTTTGCCAGCATAGCAAACTACCTTGCAGCAGGAATCATAGAAAAAGGGTTGACATACCAGCAGAAGCGAAAGCTTTTGAGTGATTCCAAGTTCTATCATTGGTATTCACCCTATCTCTTCCGTTTAGGTGCTGACTATGTGATGCGCCGTTGCGTGTCTGGTACTGATGCCAGACAAATCTTGAATGAATGTCACCAAGGACCGACCGGAGGGCACTTTGGGCCATACTACACTGCAAAAAAGGTCTTAGATTGTGGTTTCTATTGGCCCACTCTCTTCAAAGATGCTCATTCCATGGTCAAGACCTGTGATGCTTGTCAGCGTGCAGGCAATATCTCGAAAAGGGATGAGATGCCCCAACAAGGAATTCAGATTTGCGAGATCTTTGATGTATGGGGCATCGACTTCATGGGTCCTTTCCCGACATCCTGTAACAACAAATACATACTCGTGGCTGTAGATTATCTGTCAAAATGGGCTGAGGCAAAAGCCCTCCCAACCAATGATGCCCAGGTAGTTGTGAATTTCCTTAAAAGCCTATTCTCTCGATTCGGTTGTCCTAAGGCGCTGATTAGTGATCGCGGATCACATTTCTGTTATCAGCAGTTGGAGAAAGTCCTGAAACGCTATGGAGTGAATCACAGGTTCTCGACGCCATATCACCCGCAAACGAGTGGACAAGTCCAGAACACGAATAGAGGACTTAAACGTATTCTCGAGTGCACTATTGGCTTCAACCCCAAATTGTGGTCCGACAAGCTTGATGACGCGTTGTGGGCATTCCGTACTGCCTACAAAACTCCTACTGGCACGACGCCGTTTCGAATGGTTTATGGAAAAGCATGCCATCTCCCTCTTGAAATCGAGCACAAGGCATTATGGGCCTTGAACAATGCAAATCTTGATTATAATGAGGCAGGAAAACACCGGTTTCTCCAGTTGAACGAGTTAGACGAGTTGAGGCTCCAAGCCTATGATAACTCACGATTATATAAGGAGAGATCAAAGGTGTTGCATGATAGTCGTCTGAAGACTGCCAAGGAGTTCAGACCAGGGGACAAAGTTCTATTATTCAAATCTCGTCTGAAACTCACTCCGGGTAAGCTGAAATCGCGCTGGACTGGTCCTTATACAGTCATTAAAGCTTCCCAATCTGGTTTCGTTGATCTCCAGTCTGACAGTGGCTCTTTTCGTGTTAACGGTCATCGTTTGAAGTTATACAATGAGGCAGAAGGACCCGAACAAGTGGAGGTCATGGACACCTTTCCCAAATAATTAATTTTAGGGGCGAGTCGAGCTCAAGACTCGAAAATAAACAAGGCGCTCTCGGGAAGCAGCCCGAATTGTTTCTTTAAGTTTTATTTTAGTTATTTTGTCTTGCATTATCTTATTTTTATTTTATTTTATTCGTGTGTTTAGTCTAATGTGTGTGCTTCTCTTTTTACAGGTTTTATGATTTTCTTTGTCATGTGTGTTTTCTCAGTTAATGATGCCTGCTGCGGTGATTTGACATCTACCGCCACTGTCTCACGTTATTGTTGCTAACCCCAAGGGAGTATTGTTCCTTTATTCTCCCTGTTCTTTCCATATATCTGTGCTCTATCTGTGATTGCATTGGGGACAATGCAAAATTTTAAGTGTGGGAAGGGGGGTTAAATACTTTAACCATTGTTTAACCTGTTAGTATATCATCTCTATGCACTTTAATTTCTTTTAGCAAGTTCATACACCTCATTTGCATAGTGATGCTTGAATAAGTAAGAGGTTGTCTGTGAAAAGCATTTGTCTTTAACATCATCGGTTAGCTTAGCTTTCATGTTGCAGTGATTGTGGCTTTTTGCTAAATTTTAGCTATATTCTTGATCACTATGAGCTCTAATGGCCTGGAAATTGCGAAAGATCTTGCATGTTATGTTAATCCCTGGTATTATTGTACGCGAGTCGGTATCCTGAGATACCATCTTAAATTACAAACAGCTGAATTCTAACAAAAGAGGTTGAGATTGATTTTCTAAAAAAAAAAAGAGTGATTAAGTAACTAAATGTGGCCTTTGGTTCTCGAACGAGTAGACTTCGAGGGGTGTTCTACACCTGATCACCTAAAACCATCTGGTTTGGGATCGGTCAAGTAGAAAGTTCGTTACATGGGATCCATCGAAAGTCATAGGTTTCTTGAATCCAAAAAAAAAAAAGAAAAAATTTGAGAAATCATCAATAAGCCTTGAGTCAGAAAAGTTTGAAGGGAAAAGTTTAATAAAGCATGCAAGGATGAGCGATTTGTAGGTCAGTTGAGTTTAGTAAAGTGATTTTTGAATTCTGTTGGAGTCAGTTAAAAGTTAGAGTGGATTGGTACACAAACATGTGCATGAATCTAAGTTATCTTTTATTGGTTGAAGTTGAGTTATTTTTGCAGGCGTCCCTTTTAACTGTTTAAGCTTCGTATGCGTCTGAATTGTGTTTGCTTGTTTAAATTGTTTCTTTTGAGATGATTTGCTTGAGGACAATCAAAGTTTAAGTGTGGGAAGTTTTGATATTGTCTCATTTATTCATATAATTATTCAACAATATCATTCTTTTTATGCGTTTAAACTTATAAGGTTTGATGCTAAAAGTTCATTTTCTTGTCAGTTTTTTATTTGCAGGTTTAATTGGGTACAATACAAGAAAATAAGATGATTATGTGGGCTTAAAGTGAAAAATATGAGAGCATGCAAGCAGGTCCAAATAAAGTTCAAGATTTGAGCTTCTCCAAATCCAATACCCAACGGGCCAAAGTCCATTTTATATTTTAGGGTTTTCAATGGATTTTTTTTTTTATAAATATATTGGATGCGGAGAAAAAGAAAAAAAAAAGCAGAGCAGGAGAGGAAGTTTTAGTTTTCTTTTGGTTCGGCGGCGTTTTAGAAATCAACAGCAGACAACTTTAAAGGTTTATTATTTTTTATAGTTTTTGTTTTTCTGCTGTGGCGGCTAAGAAGAAAAAAAGGAGCAAAACGACATTGGTGGTTTTTATTATTTTTTCTATTCCTACTGTTGTGGGCGCAAAAAAGAATAGCATCCAAACATTTGTGTCTTCTTGAGGTAGCCAACATCAATGAACATATAGTTGATTTATTTATTTTGTTTTCTTTTTCTTCTTTTAATTGTGGGTTCTTGTGCAAAACAAGAAGCAAGAAATATTATTTAGGAATTTTCTATAAAAATTATGTTTGGTTTTCTTGTTAATTTATTATTGTTAGTTATTAATTTAATCATGGGCTAAGTTTATTGTATTTGTCATTGATGAACGAACCCTAGATTTAGGTTTAGTTTTTATTATTGATTGAGTTTTGTTTATGCCTAGTCGTGAACCTTGAATTATTTATTTTAATAATTATTGAGTAGTTTACTATTACATTGTGTCATGTTCTAAAATTATGACTTGCACGTGTAATTAGTTTTATCTTATCGTTTGCTTGTTCAGAAATTATGACGGTTGCATGCGGTTAGGGTAATCAATTATTCTGAAATTATGACAGTTGAAACTGCTTCTCTAATAACCCACATAAAAGTTTGAGTTCAATTCACCAATAACGAAAGTTAGCGTGTTTTAAATAGATTAGGTTATAATCGGATTAGTAGGGTTGATGGTCTATGTTAGCTCGAAATTTCTTAAAAACTCTATTAATCAATTGCACTTTTAAACGAACCAAATTTAGGGGGAGTGATTCAATGATAAATACATTTTAGTTATTTGATTCTATTTTCATAGTTAGTTATTTCATAGTCGTTTTAAATTTTCATTAGTTACTATTAATTGTCATTTTAGTTTGAGTAATTTTGTTTACTTTGCCGTGTCAACGGTATCCAAAAATCTAAAAACAAAACCCCTTTTTTACTCGTTTGCATTTTGTCCATTTTATTTTTGCTAGAATAATTTTAGTTGGTATAAATTGTATTTTCCGTTCCCTGTGGAGACGATCCTAGTTTTACCAGTTTATTGTTATAGATCGGGTACACTTGCCCGAGAGTTTATCGGTCAATTTGGTCAGATTAGAGTTTATAAATTTAAGTCTGATATTTCCATATCAAGATGTGGGGCATAAAAGTTTTGAATGTCCCTAGAAGCCATCGCCATCGTGTATTGAGTGTGAGATGCCTGGTCGCGTGCCCAGTAAAGTCGGGTTCTAATATGCAGTGTCACTGCCAACGAATCAGAACTGTCAAAAACAGCAACAAAGGAAACCGGACACATTGAGGGTGAAGGCAAGGGCCTTTTAGATGTCAGTCGATGAAGCGAGGGAGAAGCCGGATGTAATTACAGGTATATTCCTCTTGAAGTCTTTGCCTGCTAGAATTCTACAAACTTTGTGCGCCATATTTGCACAAAAATATATGCTTTGCCTACCCCCATATCAGTTGAAACTGCTAATGGAGCCATAGTTTATGTGTCTCACGAATGTCGTGATTGCTTGCTTAATCTGGAATAAGTAGATTTTAAAATCAATTTGGTGCCTATGGAAATTAATGGATTCAAGGTAATTGTAGGAATGGATTGGCTAGATAATAATAACGCTAGCATTAATTGTTCGAAGAGAATAATAAGAATCCCTAGGAATCAAGGTGTAGATTTGTGTATCTATGGTGAGCATAGACACGGAGACCTAGGATTAATATTAATGATCAAGGCTCGAAAATATGTATCAAATTGATGTGAATCGTTCATCGCTTATGTAATCAATTCATCTGAGCAAGAACGGACTGTAATCGATATCCCAGTAGTCTGTGAATTCCCGGATATATTTTCGGAAGAATTGTTGGGATTGCCTCCGGACAGACAAGTGGAATTTAAGATTGATCTGGTGCCTGATGCAGCATCGATAACTGGTGCACCATATCGTCTTGCACCAGAAGAAATGAAGGAAATGATGTCAAGCTACAAGAGTTGTTCGACAAAGGAATCATTAGACCGAGCTCGTCACCTTAGGGAGCTCTGGTTCTATTCGTGAAAAAGAAAGGCGACTCATTTATAATGTGTATACATTATAGAGAGCTGAATAAAGTCACGATTAAGAATAAGTATCTGTTACCTCGGATTGATCATTTATTTGATCAGCACCTTGTTTTTCAAAGATTGACTTGAGGTCTGGGTATCATCAGTTAAAGATCAACGAAATGATATATCCAAGTCGACTTTTAAAACTCGTTATGGTCATTACGAGTTTTTAGTTATGCCTTTTGGGCTGACAAGCGCTCCAGCCGCATTCATTGATCTTATGAATCACATGTGTTGACCAATGCTCAACAAGTCAGTAATAGTCTTCATAGATGACATCCTGGTATACTCGAAGTCTGAGGCAAACGATGCTAAGCATTTGAGGCAATTGTTAGAATTGTTAAGAAAAGAAAAGATGTATACCAAATTCTTGAAGTGAGAGTTTTGGCTCAAGAAAGTTCAATTCTTAGGGCATACGATCAGCAAAGATGGAATCTGAATAGATGAGTCCAAGATAGAAGCAATCAAGAATTAAAGACAACCCAAGAATGCATATGAAATTAGGAATTTCTTAGGACTAGCTGGATATTATAGAAGGTTCATTCAAGACTTCTCGAAAAATGATACTCCCTTGCTGAATCATAAGAATGTGAAGTTTTATTGGAGCAAAGACCAAGAGAAAGCATTTCAGACTCTGAAAGAACACCTGAGTATAGCTTCGATATTGTCATTACCTGACATGAATGAGGATTTGTGGTGTACAGTGACGCGTCAAACCTAGGGCTAGGATGTGTCTTAATGCAGCGAGGGAAGGTAATAACATATGCATCACGACAGCTAAAGGACTACGAGAAAAAGTATCTGACGCATGACCTGGAATTAGCTGCAGTAGTGTTTGCTCTTAAGTTGTGGCGACACTATCTTTATGGTACCAAATGTCATATCTGTTCGATCAAAAGGAGTTAAATATAAGGTAGAAGAGAGGGATGAAGCTCATCAAGGAGACAAAGACTATGATTGTGACATTTTATACGACCTAGGAAAAGCTAACATTGTAGCCAATGCCCTTAGCTGGAAGTCGTACTCAGGATTGTTATGTTGTGCTACCGCAAGGGTACTAGTGAAGGATGATAGAATTGAAGAATTGTCAAAGTATCAAGTTGAGGCTCTAAAGGAAGAAAACCGCAAATCGAAAAGAATGGTAAGATACCAAGAAAAACTTTCACAAGATAGTAGAGTAATTTACGTGTTCGAATCTAAGATTTGGATCCCTAAGATTGGAGACTTGAGGAATGAAGTGTTAGCAGAGGCCCGTAACTCTAGACTCTCAGTCCATCCAGGAAGTACAAAGATGTACAAGGACTTTATTTTGGATTATTGGTTGTCTGGATTAAAGAGGGATGTGGGTACTCACGTGGAAAAGTGCATTACTTGCCTTAGAGTAAAAGCCGAGCATCAAAAGTCTTATGGTAGTTTGCAGCCGTTAGATATACCCCAATGGAAATGGGAAGCCTTCGCTATGGACTTTGTTACCAAATTACCCAAGACTCAAAGACAGCACGATATAATTTGGGTGATAATTGATAGACTCACGAAAAGCGCTTACTTTATTCCTGCTCGAGAAAATTATTCAATGGAGCGATGGGCTCAGTTGTATATGTTGGAATTAGTGTCCAAGTCATAACTAATTTGTAAAGTTATCATTAATTAGTAGTGTCCTTTTTGGGTTGCCCTCATTGAACAATAAAAAGAATTAAATAACTATGTGATATAATATTAATTAGAATTAATATTATATAATTAATTGGTTTTTTTAATTTATTATGTTTAATAAATTAATTAGAAATTTAATAATTGATTATAATTAATTAATGGGTTAGTTTGTTAATTTATTAATTGTTAATAGATTAATCAGTAACTAATATAATTAATTAAGGAAGTACAGGGGCCAATGTGCAATTAACAGAAAATTACAGAAATCCTAATGGGCTTGTGGTCACCTTTATAGGGGGTTCCCAAATCTCCTTTGCAACCTTAATTTAGGGTTTCCACTCGGTTATAAATAGGGTTGCATGCTAGCTTCCAAATGGTTTATTCATAATTCTAGGTTCCTACTTTTTAAAAGGATCCAGCTTTTGGGACTCTAAGAGAATTGGAACGTAGAACATAGTTATAAATACTCTCTTTGGTTCATTGGGTGTGAACCATTAGAGGTGTTCCTACATTGGGCACTAGCCATCAGATCAGAGTCTGCTGTGGAAGTGTCTTCGCGGGAATTGTTAGATTATTTATTTTATTGAATTGTTAGATTATTTATTTTATTGTCTTCGCGGGAATTGTTAGATTATTTATTTTATTGAATTGTCAGATCAGAGTCTGCTGTGGAAGTGTCTTCTCTCTTTTATTTTATTGAGTTGCTTTACTTATTTGGTTTAGATACGTTAGGGTTAATATTCTTGCAATTGTTAGATTATTTATTTTTTCGTAAAGTTTTAAATTAATCATGCAAGGATATAGAAAACCCATCAGTGGTATCATAGTCAGGTTAACCTAATAAGTTTTGCACTCGATTAATTGAGAGGCCTAGAATTTTCGAAAATTATTTTTTTAATTTTTTCAAAAATTGTATTTTTATTTAATTTTGAAATTATTTTTAATTTTAAATAGGTTTTAATTTTCGGAAATTAAATTGTTTTAATTTGGAAACTTAAATTTAAATGTTTAAAATTTCGGATATTATCTAAAATTGAAATCTGAATTTATTTGAAGAATTTTCGAAATTTAGTTTAATTTTAAAGGGTTTTTAACTTTTTGAAATTATTGTTTTAATTTTGAAAATTAGATTTTATAGGTTTAAAAATTCAGGATATTTAAAAAAAATCCGAAAATTAATTTTATAAATTTTAGGGCTGGATAAATTTAATTTTTTTAAGGGTTTGATTTTAGGGTTTATTGATAAAGATACCTTAGAGATAAGTTTAAGAAATAATCTGCATTAGATTATTATCCTATTATTTAGAAATTGCCTTAAATTAAATTAAGTGTCTATCCTAAAGGGCTTAGATATAATTTATTTATGGTTAGGATAAACATGTATTATCCTAGGTTTAAATTTTGTGGATATTTATATTATATATATAGATTTCGAATTTTATATATATATATATATATATATATATATATATATATATATATATATATATATATATATATATATATATATATATATATATATATATATATATATATATATATTTTAAACCCTAATTATTTTAAATTGTTTAAAATATACCCCAAGTTTAAAATGTTTAAAATAGACCTCTAAGATTTAAAAGACACACACAGATATATATATATATATATATATATATATAAAATGAATTATATATATGTGTTATTTAAATCTAAATACATTGTCAGTCAATTGATAAATCGGCTAACCAATAGTGAACAAACTATAAGTGATGTATAAGGCGGGTCGCTATGCTTCCCTAAAGGAGTAGGGTTTTTAACAAGCTTCGCGCTAACCTGTCTCCTCCGCTTCGTTGTGCGTTCTATGGAGCTGCCGAGGACTTTTGATAGGATAATGTTCAGATTAAAAGTATTAATCTAAAGTACTAAAACAAAATCCCGTTTTAGAATTATCAAAAGTGAACTAGTATGCTAACCCATGAAAACTGCACATTCCTTACATGAACTGTTATTGGAGCGTGTATGGTTAACCGACACATTAATGTGAGGACATATTAGAAATGATGTGAAACTCGCGATTCTCGAGCGTACTCGTGCCAGGTATCACGCAAGCTTTGCATGGTTAGATTCAACATCTAGTTCATGATCCTCGGCATCCCAGTCATGAATAGTAAGTGAACATAACTGAGATTAACATGTCGTTGATGAAAATCAATGAATCTCAAAAGATCTAGGAGCTTCATAGAGAGAAATTGACAAGAGTACTGTCTATCTAAAAGAATTTGTGGCGTGATTACGGCGACCCTCTTCACAAAATGAACACAAAATACGGATCCTGACCTTAAATTAAATTGGTTAATTAGTTAAGGAATATTCATACTAACTAAAACTTTTTCTCACATGTGTCTGCTCCTAATGGTGTTCACACTCCTACTCCCAATTCTGCATCAAACTTCTCACTCCTCTCTGATCTGGGACGGGAAAGACTGACTGGTCCGAGTTACAATGGACTGGATGAGAAATCTTAGGTTCACCCTGAGCTACGAGAACAAAAAGTATGTTCTCAACGAACAGATTCCCATATTCGATCAGAATTCGACCCAAGAACAGATTGACGCACACCAAAAGCACTACGATGATGCTAACAAGGTGTCGTGCATCATGGCTTCTGCAATGAGCCCCAAACTCCAAAAGACCTTTGAGAATACGTTGGCCTACGAGATGAATCAGAAGCTTAAAGAAATGTTCCAGGCTAACGTGAGTAAGGAGCGCCTTGATGTGGTGAAATCCCTCATGGCGTGCAAGCCAAAGCCTAGGGGCTTCTATCTGTGCCTTCGTCCTCGAGATGAAAAGGTACTTCGATAGGCTGGAGTCTCTCAACATGGTGTTCGACTTCGAGTTTTCTACTAACATCATCCTCTCTGGGTTGCCTGCGGTATACAACCAGTTCATGGTCTCTTACCAAATGAATCTAAATAAAAAAGAGACCTCGATCATGGAGCTCCACAATCTACTCCAAACAGCTGAGCAGGACATCAAGAAGAATGCAGTCCTGCAGCCCCTGTGCTATCCGTTAGTCAGGCTTCAAAGAAAGGAAGTCCTCCTAGAAGACCCCTAAAGGAAAGTCCAAGAAAGGGTCTCAAAGAAAGACAGAGTCTGGAAGTGCGCCTGCGGGTAACCCGAAGGAGGCAATATATTTTATTTCAATGGGAAGGGGCATTTGAAGATGATAAGACTGTATTATTGTGTTTTTTTAGTAGTTTTAAAGGCTCATATATGCACGATTACTTCGTAACTATCATATTTGTGTTTCAGGGTCCGGAAGTCATTTCAAAGCACCACGAGAAAATTCAGCGCGAACCGAGCCGGTGGGGGCGCAGACCTGCGCCACCCTACGCTGCAAAACAGTGAGATTTGGAGCTAGAAAACAATTCCAGCGTACCCCCGGCGTAGGTTAGCCGTACCCCGGGCGCTGGGGGGCGTAGGGCTACGCCCGGGCTGTGCTCATGCGGCGTAAAAACCTTCAGGCCGCTTTTCTGAGTCCAAAACTCTAGTTCACTCGTCTTCTATAAATAGGGAATGATTTCGTACATTTTCGGGAGTCCCGAAGCAAAGAAATAAGCGGTGAAGCCCTACCGGAGTAGATTCACGAGTCAAGTACGAAGAAGGTGATGGCAACCGTTCGAAGCCTACGATGATGTCTCCAACCATTCCCGGTGAAGAGCACACGATGAGCGGCTAAATACCATAGCCGTTTGCGGAGGATCTACGGCTAAGTTTTACTTTATTGAATTTCAATTATGTTTTGATGTGTTTTGTATTGCTTGAATACTAAACCTGGCAATACGTGTATCCGTGTCGTGTCGCGTGTTAGACACGAATTTTACACGACACGAATTATAAAACATGTCTTGATCTGAACCACGAACACGACACGCAAAAAATTCGTGTGACACGTGACACGATACGTACAAAACACGTGTCACACGAAAACACGAATTTTACCCAAATTATATATAGTTATAAATTCAAACATAATAACCCTAAAAATATTCAAATTAATTAATTAGGTGGGAATCTAATGTCGTGTAAATCCGTGTATTATCCATGTTTTATTGGTGTTATTAACACAAAATTTATGCGTGTCTTACACGTGTTTATACGGGTAAATTAGTGTTTTACCTGTATAAGACACGAAACACAAATTTTAAATTCGTGTTAACACAAATTTACACGAAACACAAATTTGTAAAACCCATATACGGAAAACTTGTGTCGTATACGTTTCGTGTCTGTCGTGTCGTGTACCAAATTGTCAGGTCTATTGAATACTCTATGTGTAATGCAAATGATAAACATTCGGTTATTGTTATGATTATATATTTTGATTGGTAAAATCAAGATAGTTCATAGTGGTGTTATTATTTGTGCCGAGTCCATTAGTTTAGAGATTAAGACAAGTAATGAACGTTGCATGCTCTATGCCGAGATTTATTGATTAAAATATGTATGATTAATTTACTACACAATTATTTATGACTATGTGATTGTTGCATGAAGTTCAAGAGGGTAATAACTTATATCGTATTGATTCCGTGAATGGCTATCTTCAAATTGCTTGTTAATCTATTTCATTAGTTGTTTGCCGTTAATTTTAGTTATAATTTAGTCGTAATCACTATTCCAAACAAATCACGCGATTCACAATTTAATACCTTTTAATAAACTAAAGAAACTAGCTAATTAATCCTAATAAACCTACACGCTCCCTGCGGATTCGACCCTTACTTTCCTACGCTAGTAGTTAGATTTAAGGTTATTTTTACGGGTCACAACGACGGCTCGTCAGATTTGGCGCCGTTGTCGGGGAGCGGTAAGCGCTTGTTAGGGCTAGTAAGTTAGTTTTGCCTTAGTTTAGGTTAGAGTGAGTTAGTACTTTATATTTGGATTATTTCTGTATTTTCATTTCTATTTATTAAAAAGCAGAAAAAGAAATCATAAAAAAGGGTAATTGTAGCCACTCTACCTTTACCACCAAAATAATAATAATAATAATAATAATAATAATAATAATAATAATAATAATAATAATAATAATAATAATAATAATAATAATAATAATAATAATAATAATAATAATAAATAATAAATAATTAAAAAATAATTAGTTAATTAAGTACTGAAATTAAAGAGTAATCTAAGTGCGCGAAGGATGAAATTAATCAAAAGGAAGAAATTTCAAATTTCGTGAATCAAGCTAGAAATCTCGAAGCCGAAATATCGGAGCTTCTAGTAGTTAGAATAGGTGACCAATTAAGAAGGACTGTCGAGTCACATTATCGCCCTGGTGATGTGCCCGATCACTCACCTATTCAATATCCGGAAACTGAGAACGAACCCGAAGTTCGCCCTCAGTTATTCCAAATTCTCTTCCTATCTTTAGAGGTATGCCTAGTGAGGAACCCTACGAGAATTTAGCTGAACTCACAGCTATTTTTAAAGTTAATCACGTTCGAGGTATAACCACTGATAGTTTAAAACTTTGTTTATTCCCTTTTTCATTAAAAGAAAAAGCCAAGAGTTGGTTTGTGTCGCTACCCACCAATAGCATCACAACCTGTGATCAAATGAAGCATCAATTTCTCGTTGAGTATTACCCCATAAGTAAAACCACTGAGAAACAGAAAGAGATCCCTGGTTTCAAACAAAAACCAGGTGAGCAATATTACGAGGCATTTGATCGAATGAACGAATTGCTAAGAGCTTGTCCGCACCATGAAGTTCCAAAATGGATGCTGTCAAAATTTTCTTTGATGGTGTGAATCAAGAAAGCCAGAACATGATCATTGTCGTTACTGGAGGCACATTCTTAGCTAAAGAAGATGATGAGGATTGGGAATTGCTGAATCGACTCAGTAAAGGTCTCAAAGTTCAGCCGGTTCTGAAAATAATATCGGAGTTCAGGTGATGAGTATAGATAATGCCTGGAAACTTGAAGTAAAAAGTGAAATCTCAGAACTCGAAAAGAAGATAGATTAACTGATAAATGGTTTTAGCCAAAACCCTATTGCATCAGTTAATTGCGTAATATGCGGAGATCCATCTCATCATCCTGAAACATGTCCTCAAGTGCAATCCACTAAGGAATATGCTAAATAAGTATATGGTTTTAGAGCTTATTGGGAGAGGGATAACCTATTTTCGGAAACCTACAATCCGGGATGGTGAAATCATCCTAATTTTCAATGGAAAAATGATCAGCCTACCGATCATCAGTCTAAACCAATGTATGAACCACCACCATGAAGAGAGTATCAATATGGCTCAACTTCTGCTGCTAAGGATGAACGATACTACAATCCGAACCAACGTGATCAACCTCACTTTCACGTGGAGACGAATACGAGTTCTTCACAATTTTCAGAGTTCGCAGAATTCATGAAGCAACAATCGGCTTTTAACGAGATGCTGAGTCGCCAAATGGGTCAGATAGCCGAATCGCTCACAAGACGAGAGGAGGGAAAACTTCCGATTAACACAGTTATAAACCATTCGCACGCACACGGCAAAGAGAAGAACTATGAAGTTAATGAAGTATCTAAGGTGACTACCTTGAGGAGTGGTAGAAAAGTAAATAATAAGATCGAAATGCAAAAGGAACAAGAGGTATAAGAATACATCGACACTGAGGTTGTATATGAAGAAGAAGATGATCGTAAAAATAATAAAGGTTCTAAGAAAGTTACTTTCAAGGAACCAATTAAGGCAGGAATCCCAACTCCCAAAGTTGGAGAGGCGGTTAAGGATCAGAACACCACAGCTCCTCCTCCTTACCCTGCTGCTCTAGAAAATCCGAAATCATCTCCGTATGCAAAGAGAGGTCCACAACCCGAGGATTTGTGGGAGTAATTTAATCAAGTCAAGATCGATATCCCATTGGTCAAGACTATTCAACAAATACCCTATTATGCCAAATTTCTAAAAGATTTTTGCACGCAGAAAAGAAAGTTCAAGGTCTCGCTTCCCAAGCAGATCAATTTAACTGAGCAAGTGAGTGCAGTGATCTCTAATTCCTTGCCACCAAAGCTGAAAGATCCTGGATCACCCTTGATTCCAGTGACAATTGGAAATGTGCAAATTAAAAAGGCATTACTCGACCTTGAAGCCAGTGTAAATATTTTACTAGGAAATTTGTTTGACAAACATGATCTGGGCTAGTTACAGACCACGGTTATAATCTTACAGTTGGCAGATCGTTCAACGAAATATCCAAGGAGTATCTTCTTGGATGTGATAGTAAAAGTAGAAGACTTTACTATCCAGTCGACTTCTTAGTCTTAGATATAGAGTTCTTTTGGAGAAAACTAGTAAGCCATTATCTTAGGCAGACCGTTCTTAGCTACAGTTAATGCTCAAATCAATTGTAGAACGGGGGCTGTAGAATATTGCCTTTGGAAATCGCAAGCTGCAATTAAATGTGTTCAATGGTTCCACCGCTACTTCAATTGATTCAGAATGTGACATGATAAATGCGATGGATGAGCTTAAGCAGCACAGTTCACTAATCAATGCTAAGGACACCAACGAGTTATTCTTTGCTGAGCACGACACTACTACAATGAAATCTGAGCAATGGAACGAGTTTGAGGCAGTCATGGAATCCACACTGGAACCTAAAAAACCACCATGGACCCATAAGACTGGGAAATTGCCAACTGATTTGCCTCAATCTGCAAGGCCCTCAATAGAACAACCACCTGTTCTAGAGTTAAAAACCTTACATGTGCATTTGAAATATGCCTTCTTAGGTTAGAATAACACTCTTCCAGTCATTATTTCATCATGATCTGACCGAGGTACAAGAAAAATCCCTACTACAAATACTAGTAAAGTATAAATAGGCAGTAGGTTGGACTGAAAATGTTGTTGCCGACCACCTGTCTAGGCTCCTAATTCTCCCATTAGACTTAACTGATCACATTAGGGGCTCTTTCCCTGATGAACAGTTATTATCAATTTTCAAAATACCCTGGTTTCCATTAGACAGGTTAAAATTATGGGCCACCAATAATATGCGAGTCTCTGAACTAATTAGGTTAGACGATCCTAAAACATAGTTAGACTAGTATAGGAGCAGTACGTCTGGCTGAAGACGTAAAACTTAGCGCTTCCTGGGAGGCAACCCAGAGAACTTTGTGGGTGTGTTTCCGGAAACCCTCACGAGACAACACTCGTCCACTCGGGATACCGAGGGGTTTAACGGCTTGTTGCACGTGCTAAGTCCAACCCAAATTTAGTTGTTTCTATACTTAAGTTTACTTTTATTTATGCAAGTGTGCTAGTTTTACTTTAGTTGCATCTATCCCAAATAAGTAAAGTATATTATTAAGAATGTGATTGTGTTCATTGTCTGCTCATTATAAGTGTGTTTATGTGACGAGGACATCACAATGGTCTAAGTTGGGAAGGGTGGGTTCTATGAAATTTTTAATATCATCTAACGAGCGACGAGCCTCCACAAAATTTTTTTATTAGACTGAATTTGACCAATTGGGCAGAGAGCTACGACATATCATAAACAACGGAACTGGGTATATTGAGAGGGGGTTCGACATCATGAGGATTTTCACGCTGGTAGATCTTTGGTCTTTTTCCTCCTTACTAGTGATCAGGTACCATCGTTCCTTGCTCCTCACATTTATCATATTTAGGTTTGCTTGTTTGGGTTAGAATTTTAATTTTTGTTTTTTTATTAATTGAGTGTGTTTTATTTCATTTGTCGAGTCCTGTTAAATGTGAATGCTTAGTGTCAATGCAGTCTTTTCAATTTCCCCAATGGTTCTTGTTTGCCGATCAGGCCGTGGAAAATGGTGATACATAGAAAAATGTACCTGAAATTAGTTAGTGTTGGTATGGAATTCTAGAATTATGTCAAGAGTCGTATTAATAATTAACATTTTAATGTAAGTTGAGTTCATGTAAGTTAAGATATATTTGTGCTTAAATGAATATAATGAATCAAAAGATTTTGGAAAACTCATGCAATAAGGGGGAGAGCTTAATCGTGTTTTTAGCCTTAATAGATTCGAGGGTAGCCTAGTTGGTTCGGGAAATTAATAACTACGGGGTACCATTCATGCCTAATCCCCCTAAAACCATCTGGTTTGGGAGCGGTTGACCCAAATCCCGCTACATGGATCAACTAGGAAAGCTATGATAAAACTCGAGTTAAAAATAAATAAATATATATATATATATATATATATATATATATATATATATATATATATATATATATGTATATATGTATATATAAGCATGGAAATCAAATGTAATAATTGTCGTATACATGCATAGAGGGAAAAGATGGTCAAAAGACCCACGTGTTTTAAGCTTGTAACCTTGAGCTAAAAGGGTAATTTCCAAAAGTGAAATACATTATAATTACTTAGAGAAAATGTGTTTTAACCGAAAATGTTCCTTAGTTTACATTTAAATTTTTAATGCATTATTGCGAAGGCTGACTTAACCTAGACTTACTGAACACACTGCTAATACAGTCGGTACATAGTTAGTTCTGATTCTAAGGCTTGCTCGGGGACGATCAAGAGTTAAGTTGGGGAGGTTTGATAAAACTGTATTATTGTGTGTTTTCAGTAGTTTTAAAGGCTCATATATGCACGTTTACTCCGTAACTATCATATTTTACATCATATTTGTGTTTCAGGGTCCGGAAGTCATTTCAAAGCACCACGAGAAAATTAAGCGCGAATCGAGCCGGTGGGGGCAAAGACCTGTGCCACCCTATGCTGCAAAACAGTGAGATTTAGAGCTAGAAAACAGTTCCAGCGTACCCCCGGCGTAGGTTGGCCGTACCCCGGCCGCATGGGGGCGTAAGGCTACACTCGTGCTGCGTAAAACCCTCAGGCCGCTAGTCTAAGTCCAAAACCCTAGTTCACTCGTCTTGTATAAATAGGGAACGATTTCGTACGTTTTCGGGAGTTCCGAAGCGTAGAAAGAAACGGTGAAGCCCTGCCGAAGTAGATTCACGAGTCAAGTACGAAGAAGGTGATTGCAACCATTCGAAGTCTACGATGATGTCTTCATCCATTCCCGATGAAGTGCATATGATGAGCTACTAAACACCATAGCTGTTTGCGGAGGATCCACGGCTAAGTTTTAGTTTATTGAATTAAAACTATGTTTTAATGTGTTTTGTATTGCTTGAATACTCTATGTGTAATGCAAATGATAAACATTCGGTTATTGTTATGATTATATGTTTTGATTGGTAAAAGCAAGATAGTTCATAGTGGTGTTATTATTATTTGTGTCGAGTCCATTAGTGTAGGGATTAACACAAGTAATGAACGTTGCATGCGCTATGCCGAGATTTATTGATTAAAATATGTATGATTAATTTAACTACGCAATTAATTATGTCTATGTGATTGTTGCATGAAGTTCAAGAGGGTAATAACTTATGCCGTATTGATTCCATGAATGGCCATCTTGAAATTGCTTCTTAATCTATTTCGTTAGTTGTTTGCCGTTAATTTTACTTATAATTTAGTCGTAATCATTTAGTCCAAACAAATCACGCAATTTACAATTTAATCGCTTTTAATAAACTAAAGAAACTAGCTAATTAACCCTAATAAACCTACACACTCCCTGCGGATTCGACCATTACTTCACTACGCTAATAGTTAGATTTAAGGTTATTTCTATGTGCCACAACGACGGCTCGTCAGAATCGCAGCTGCCCAACGTATCTGAAGGACCTTAAGGACGGGAAGGTTGAGAAGGGTAGCACTTCAGGTATGTTTATGATCGAACTCCACAATACTTCTATTTCTAATTCATGGGTGCTAAAGGAAAGTAGGAATCAGAGGCATGGAGAGTTGAACCTTGTCTTGGGAAATAAGAAGATCACACCTGTGAAAACAATTGGCAAGTTCAAGCTTATGTTGAAGTCAGGAGTTAGGATCATGTTAGATAATTGATATTATTCACCTGAGATGAATAGAAACATTATTTCCTTATATGCATTGTACAAGAATGGTTATGCTTTTTTTTTAAAAAATAATAATGGTGATATTTTAGTTCATTAGCCCGAGTTTCTAGGCGATAACTACACATTATGTATATACATATATACTCCCATAGTGGTTTGTGGCAATGAAGGCGAGTTCTATAAGAAGCCAGAAGCTGGTATAATCTTCATAGATTACATGACCAAGAAAATGTTTCAACGGTTATCTGAAATACATTTGGCTGCCACCAAACACCATATCTCTCATAAGGATGCGAGCTTCTGAAACAACCTCGTGTGGGAAAGTACAATTCTCAAAGAACTGTAAAAAAGGAAAGATCCGTTGATGAATACAAACCCGATCTTTGTCTAGAAGGAAATGATGGAGGAAGAGAAGAGGAAAGGATGCAGAGCACTAGACATCTTACAAAAGAAGAAAAGGAGCAAAGCTTCTGGAAGCTGGTCCAAAGCAAGGAGAAAGGGAAGTATAGACTTGTAACATCCTCGCAATTAAGGTAACAATCTAATTAACCCAATTGTTAAAATAAACTATACTTAATTGTTATTTTCAACTATTAATAGAATTAAAATTTATCCACAAGCTTAACCGATTTGTTCTCTATGCTTTGAAACTTGTATATTGGCAATCCATATGATTAAGTACAAGAATTTAAGCTCCATGTACAAGTGGCTTAAGCTTGTGTAGGAATTTTAATATGCAAAGGGTGAAGAATAGTAAGGTTTAGTGGCTGAAATTAGAAGGATGAAACTTGAAAAGGGGGGAGGGGGGGACTAAAGAAATTTTACCAATTAGGGGTCATAGAAAACCCCCCCAATCGATGGCATTCCTCTTCCTTTCTCTTCCCTTTGTAAAACATGTTGCATTTGAATGAACAAGAGTCTCACTAGGGCTGCAAAATCTCTTGCAAAATTGGTTAGAAAGGTTCAAGATTTTGGTGCAACCAAATCAATAATTCATGGTGGTGTATTCTTCATCTTAAAGGTGCGTTGTGGTTTCACCATATTTTCATTCTCTTATATTGCTAGTTCACATGATGAAGTAAGGTATGAATTCAAAATAGGAATGATAAAGGATGTTTAATGATAGAGTGAAACTTGTTTGAATGATTTTGAACACGTAAACACAAGAAATCATTAGAAACTTGAGTTTGAGAATTAACGGGTTAATCAAAGAATTAGATAATTGAAGTAGTTAATTTCTTGTGTTGTTAATGTTAGGTAGTGTTTATATATGTTAGAAGTAGTCAAATAATGCATAAGTAAATTTTTTTTTCGTGTTTTAGCATGATGCAAATGAGTTTGAGGAATTGGAAGTTCGAGCATAAAATGAATTCTGGAACAGAATGTGCAGGTCTGGTGGTGACTCAGCGAGTCGCCCCTCTGACTCGTCAAGTCAACCATATGACTCGGCGAGTCAAGTCCCTGTTCACTTGAAACTCATGTTTTAAACCTTGTAAAGATAGTATAAGCTTATGTAACCATTATATACTTATGTAACACATAAATTAACATCAAATACTATGTATGGTATTGTTAGAATACGAGAACTCAAATCGGGAATACTGAAATGATTAAAATGACTCCCAAACCTTATAATATGACACAACAAACTTATAAATAATTGAAAACTGATATTTGGTAGGTTTGGAGCTAAAGGGAGTGTCAGTTCCCGAGTTGTGAAGCTAAAAGCAAAATTCAAGCTTTAAGGAGCTTTTTGGAGGTTATCTCTATATAAAGGCTATTAATAGCCTAATTGTTGTGAGTTATAGTATTGATGTGTGTGTTGCATACATATTTACATGTTTATCTTCATTTATGACATTGTGCATATATATTGGGTATCATCAACATCATATCATGCATTGCACTGGTTTGCACTTAGTTGCATAATATTGACTTTTGGCCATGGTACCTTGAACCTGTTATAATCGTTTGAGCATATTCTTCTTCATATTATTATTGATGAACCACTTGATACTTATCATTTCATCCTTGATCAAACCATATTGTTGAGCCTATATTGATCATTTGGCCTCATTGGATGTCCAGATTATTATTTATATTTAAACGCCTTACTGCGTGTTTGTGCATATAACATCCATACACCGGATAAGCTTAGGGTGTAGGTCGCCAGACTTCGAGTGCCGATTATGGTTGTCTAGTCTCGGTTTTAATCCATGCTGGTAGCACGCGGGTTCTCGAGTCTCCCTCGTGACCTGTTTGATAGTGGGATCTATTCCCACACATTTTTGTTAAGATATTGCACATGTCCTCTTTATAATCATGTTCATTATTGGTCCATGTTTTATGTTATACACGTCATATTGATCTAGTAACTCACTTAGCAAATTTTATTTGCTAATTCCATATATTTCACTTATCTTAGGTGCTGTTAGTAAGGGCAAGGAGATTGTCGGTTTCTATTCCAAGGTCTAGTTGGCCGGAGTTGAAATTCTTTTGGTAAAGCTTCACGCATATTGCTTTGGGATTTAGGTAGATCACCTATGCGTTCATCAGTTTCAGTTACTTTTGGTATTTGATGATAGTTGATTCAGTTTCCAAAGTATCTTGTAATTATACTTGAATGCTTAAACTTTGTTTATGCAAACTAAATATGGGAATATGGACTCCGTGCGAACGGGTCATGTCCGATTTTCTTTTGAACCATATTAGTATATGAATGGGCTTAATTCCCTGATAATCTTCAGTTCATCTGATGTAATTCAATTAAATATTATATTATGTTGAATTGGGTGTTTTCAAGACTTAATGTCTATTTGTGTGCCCTGGAGAGGAGAAAAAGGAAGGTGTCAAAAACTGCTCTCATCATCAATAGTCCAAAGATCTCTTCTGTTTAGAAGAAATGCAGCATGGTCTTATGGATGATATGTCTACCAAAACTACTCCCTAACAACCAATCCAAAAATAGTTTCTACATGGAAGAAATGCAACATGGTCCTCTGTTTGTTAGCCTGGTCCTGTCTTCAAAATCGAAATGATTACTATGTTTTCAATATCTTTTTGTAAGTCATTGTAACTTTAACAATTTTCACTGTGTAATAGTTGGATCTTTACTTTCTATAATACTCTGAATAAGTTTGTAGATTTTCTTTACATTGTACTGTAAATATAGTGGAAATTACGTGATCAACCTATTAGCAAAAGTTATTTCAAATAAGGGGAGATTGTTAGTCAAAACTGGCACTTAGACTATGTCAAACCTGTATGGGAGAAACCTCTTGTCAAAAATGCTATTAAAGGGGAGATTCAATCACACCATCCTAGGGAGGATGGATAGACACAAAAAGGTCTCAATCTAACGTGCCATCAGTTTTGATATTTCTGCATATTCAATCTGATATGCACCTTCTTAAGGAGAGTAAAAAATAACCGATTCTGTTTTGAAAAACCTTATGAATAGTGAAAAGGATTTGTACATTGCTAAGGCTCTTGATCACAAATGCATAAGTTTCATTATGGCTATGTGCCAAACCTGGTAATCTATTGACCTAGTTATACAAGCTTAAACATGGTTGTTTGTTAATCAGGTTATAGTCCTAGACAAAACTGCTCAAAGCTGGCATAGCCTTTGTGAACTAAGCATGCACTTAAAAATGTGCATTTGAATATGTTTCAAATGTCTTCCAAACTGGTGTACTCTATGTGGAACAAGATGTATTCCAGGTTTCAAAGGTGATATGGTTATTAAACAACTTGGTCGTGGAAAAGAAAAACAAAGAACATGTTGGAAGAGTATGATAGGACTCTTCTAATATTTTAAATAGGTTAAGGACATTAAGTATGGTATAAGTAACCTTACTGATATGTCATCATCACCTATAACAACTCTATAAAGTGCTATGTCAGAACTCAGAAGGCAAAGGAAGTAACCAACGATTGCAAGACAGAAGTGTTATGTTTCTCTGTGTGCTCTTGCAGAAAATTGTTTTTGTCTTCCAGTGACCTTATCCCGTCCCGTCTTTTTGAAAAGATCTTCTGACGTATATAAAGGCTTCCAAAGCTCAGAACAATTTAGATGACAAATGAGATATTAGTTACCTGGTCATATTCTTGAGTTGTAAACACAGTTTCGTCTAGTCTGTGTCTGTATTAGATTAGATACTTCTTAGAGTTGTGATTCTGTCACATCTAGTTTGATTCTTCCTCAACCTTGTTCGTAAACTTTGTATGTAACACTAGTTCATATTCATATATAAAATAACAACAAAATATTGATAAAATTAAGAATGTGAATGACCAAAAAGGGATTAAAAAAGTAGTACCTTGTAGCAACCATCTTGAACCATAATTCTGTCCACACTTTGAGTAGCCTAAACAAGCAACAATTAAAATTAAGATGAAAATATGTAAATAATAGCTTTATAAAATACTTGTAAAACCCCTTGTTTTAGAAGAGGATGAATCAACAATTAATTTTATGATATTGATAACTTTATCAAATTGTATCTCATGTCGTAAAAATTATAATGCATATAGATTATTGAATAGTTATTATAATCTAAAAACATAAAAAGTAGATCATTGTGGCTGGTACACTTTAATAAAATTTACTATAATAGTAAAACTTATAAAACAAATAGCTATAATTAATAAACATTAAAATGGGATGCTACAATCGTAAACTTTAACATAGTAAGTTTTTATTTTTAGCAATTAACCTTTAAAGATATTACAATAGCATAAAAACACACATGCATGCTAGTTTTTTACATGTACGATTCTACAACATATATAATGTTTTCATTGTTTTGTAAACAATACTACAAGGTATTAGAAATACAATTAGGATGATGTTGAACTACATAATTTTTAAATTAAAAAATTATTAATATTTTCAAGTTATGTGATAAATATCTTAAAATTCCAAGCTATAGATTTTTTCTTTCTTTATCTTTCTTATCATAGCTTCATTATTTAGTAATTTCACATTTATGTAAGGAAATTCTAAATTTCATAGCCATTATAATATTTTCAAGGTTTTGATATTCAAGAACCATACTCAAATGTTCTTACTAACATTTTGTTATCTGTCAAGGAATCATTCACTAAACAAATACCTATAAATATTATCAATTTTGGTGATTCGAGCTTCTCAAAACTTTTACACTTTGCTAGATGGAGTTCTTCAAGGAACAATTCTTGTTTGTTTTTCATTATATATTTGATCATACAGCTTCTGTTTAAGTAGTAACTAGATAATGGAGTTTTATGATTTTTGCGAATTAATTAGTTTTTACATTGATCAAGCACATTCGAATACTTACTTTGATACGTCAATATTTTAAAAACAAATTTTAAACCCGACAAGGTATCAAAGCTGGTCATAACCAATTAACAAAAAAAAACAATACATCTTCATGAATTCAATGTATATTTTCAAGCAAAATGTTAAGGTGTATCTTAATTGTGAAGCTTGGTAACAAGTATCTACAAACTGTATGACATATGTTGGTACCACGACTTTATAAGGTGTGTCGTAACTGGTATGTTCTTGTAAGACATGGATCTTATGGTGACGGGTATACTTATCCCTCCAAAATTCTATCTTTTTTACACCTACTACAAGAAAATTTCTAAACCTTCAAGGTCAATGTAAACGTGTAAAAATAATTAATCTTAATCACACTTATAAATTTGTAAAAGAAATTTATTTTTATTAATACTAGTATATTATGAAACTTCACAATTATAAATGTAGGCATACAAAATTATATTCACGGTTTTAAATGTATAGAAATAGTAAGTTGAAAATTTGTTGTGAATGTAGGCATACAAAATACATACGGTTTAAATATATTCACGGTTTTAAATATATTCACAGTTATAAATGTAGGCATACAAAATACAAAATTATATTATAAATGTAGGCATACAAAATTATTATTAGTATTATTGTCATTTTTATAATTATTAATGAAAATCATTTAAATAATGTATTTTGTGATTTTGTGTGATCTAAGTATCTAAACATAATCTTATATTAAAATGAATTTTATATAAAATCTTTAATTAATCTTGAAATATTAATTAACATATGTCATTGGTAGAAGATGCCACTTGGCATCATGATAAAAGAACAAATGACAATTTATTTACTCTTTTAATAGCAGTTATAGATATGGATTATAGATAGGTTATACTCATTTTTCTATTTTTTTTATCCTTTTTAATTAGGGTTATTGTCGAAAAAACCATCCGAACTTTTATGATTATTTCGGTTTAATCACTCAACTTTTTTTCCATCCAAACAAACCACTAACATTTTCATTTTTTATTGGTTTGACAAATTTACGTTTTGGTGATGTGACAATTACGTGACGTTTTTTATCATTGAAAAAACCACTCGAACTTTCAAGATTTTTTTGGTTTGACCACCATCCTCTTAAACTAAAAATTATAACTCCGATGACCGATAATTCAATGAAATCAAACAATATCGTGTTCGATTAGGGTTTTGAAACAAGTCAATAGAGCAGCGGTAGAAAGTGAGAACTAATTTTCTTGAGAGAGAATTGCTTAAAATAGCAAGCAACTTTGTTCTATTTTCTTATTATAGCAATCTCGTAAATTTTGTCCCAAATAAAGGAATCAACTCTTTGTTCAATCCTGATTATAGCATTTAACCGGTAAACAATAAAAGTTAACCGATCTTAAAAGTTTATACATATGGATTATTGTTTTAAGTAACAACCTACTTTTTATTTTTTATTCTTGTGGCAATCGGTTTTAATTTTTATCATTTAATATGTTGTTTGAAATAACAACCTACTTGTTATTTACCAGTTAAATGCTATAATCGGGAGTAAACAAGAATTGATTCCATTATTTGGTACAAAATTTACAAGATTGCTGTATTAAGAAAAAAGAGAAAAGTTGCTTGCTATTTTGATCAATTCCCCTTTTTCTTGAAATTAAAGTTTATCTAGTTATTTAATGATAAAAACAATATAATGATACAAATTACAAAATCATAATCAGAAAATTAAAGTATAGATTATAAAATAAAAAGAACGGTTAAACCAAAAAAAATTCCAAAAATTTGAATGGTTTTTTAATTTGACAATAAACTCAACTCATCTATTTAAGTTACTAACATTACTACAAAATTAAAATAAAATATATAATTATATACATATTTTATACAATAAGATTAATACAATAGAGATTACGAAATTAGATAAAATTAAAAAACTAAAATAATGAAACTAAAATTATGAACCTAAAATTACGAACTTAAAATTATGAAACTAGCTATATAAATTGGGTATATGCACAACTACAATATGTTCCATGAGATCCAATAGAAGGTTACTATGTGTTTCCTGATTACGAATATCCATAAGTGTGTTAAAATATATTTTATTAGAAACGAAATCTTTATGGGGTGTAAGTTCAATTTCTTGGAATGGACATATCGTATGGCCTTCGTCTATTAAGATTATATTCTATAATCTGACATAAATGCACAGGATGTATCCAAATTTTTGTGGGCTCCATGGTCAGTTGAGTGGTTTATTATAGCCCAATGAGTTTTGCGTATACCTAAAGATCGTTCAAAGTCTTTTCTTACCGACTCTTGTGATGCATGTTGGTGATTTATCACCAATATGATTTAAGTGTAATGAGATAAACTTGTTTGACCAAAATAATCTTATTACATATTAAACAAGTTGGGATGGTGCGGAGTGCACACTTGTTCAATATTGTTTGAAATTTATTACCAGGGGTTCGGGGGAAGCACCCCCGATAGCGGGGTTCCAGGGGCGACAGCCCCTAGTGGCGGGATCCAAGGAGCGGCAGACCTTAGTTGAATCCGAATTGGACCCAAAATTCGGTTGAATCCGAATTTTGGTTGCATTTGGCGGTTAAAATGATAGTTAGCCATTTTGACGGTTCCCGCCAAATTAATACCCGCCGTTTTTGGTCATTATTAGTAAGGTACAAGAAATCAGTAACATTCCATATTCTCTATTCGCATTTTTCTGAGTTTTATCCGATTGGGATTTCGATTGTACCATCAAAATACTTCAATCTGAAAGTGTTTCACGACTCTCAGAAATCCACGTGTTTTTGCAATCCGTAATTTCTATAGAGATTGAATTAATTTGCAAAAATGGCGCACGCGGAATCTGTGAAAGGTATGACGAGTAAGTTCGAAATATTGGCGAAGTTTGAAAGGCAAGACTTTAGACGTTGGCAGAAGAAAATGCATTTCTTGTTGACTACCCTGAAAGTGATGTACGTCTTGAGTACCCCCATGCCTAAATTCGCTCAAGATGAGACCATGGAGAACTCCAGGATGAGATCAAAGTGGGAAAACGATGACTACATATCCCGTGGACACATTCTGAATGGTAAGTCTGACTCTCTTTTTGATGTTTATCAATATGTCGAATCTGCAAGGAACTATGGGATTTGTTGGAATCCAAATACATGGCAGAAGATGCATCTAGTAAGAAGTTTATGGTCGGAAATTTCATGAACTATAAGATGCTTGACACTAGGCCTGTCATGGAACAATATCACGAATTGTTAAGGATCCTAGGACAGTTTGGTCAACATAATCTAAAAATGGATGAAGCCATTTCTATTGTTGTGATTATTGACAAACTGCCACCATCATGGAAAGATTTTAAACATACTCTGAAACATAAGAAGGAAGAACTGACTTTGGTTCAACTTGGAAGTCATCTTAGGATTGAAGAGTCTTTAAGGACTCAAGAACTTGAAAATAATCCTAAGGGTAAAAATAATATTGGAAGTTCTTTTTTGAATATGGTGGAAGGTGAAGGATCAAAGAATTCCAACAAGGGTAAGGGTAAAGGGAAGGGCAATGATGATGACGACAAGTTTTCCAACAAAAAGCCTAAACTTGCATGTTGGAAATGTGGTAAAACTGGTCATTTCAAAAAGGATTGTCGTGATAGTAAAGTGAACAAAAATGCTGGTCCAAGTGGGACTAAGGCTGGTCCAAGTGGATCTAAGGATCCAGGAAAGCAACAAGGTCAGAATTGTGATTTATTACCATATTGCAAATATGTTCAGAATTATGTTTCAATAATTTCTAAGGCATTTTATGTGTAGTATGATGATGTTGCTTGGTGGTTTGATTTGGGAGCAACAAGTCATGTTTGTAAAGATTTTCGTTGGTTTAAAGATTGTCAACCAACTGAAGATCGATCTGTGGTGAAGATAGGAAATGTTGTTACTGAACCAATCAAAGGAATATGACACATAACTATTATGTTTACTTCTGGAAAGTGTGTAACTTTAAACAATGTATTGTATGTACCTAGGATTCGAAAGAATCTCATATCTGAAATAGTATTAAGTAAGTCTGGCTACAGACAAGTACTTGAAAGTGACAAGTATATCTTGTCAAGACATGGTACCTTTATTTGATTTGGATATGTATGTAATGGAATGATTATGTTAAATCTTGATTATCCTTCTTTCATTACTTCGAATTGCATGTTGGTATCTAATACTGCAAGTAACTTAAAAAATTCAGAATTATGGCATGCTAGACTAGGACATGTTAATTATAAAAGATTAAAAGACATGTCTAAAATGAGTTTAATACCTGCTTTTGACATGAATATTAAAAAGTGTAAAACTTGCATGTTAACTAAAATAACTAGACAACCTTTTAAGGATGTTAACAGAGAAAGCAAAGTATTAGAACTCATTCGTAGTGATCTATGTGACTTTCATGCAACACCTTCACTAGGAAATAAAAAGTATGTCATTACTTTTATCGATGATGCATCAAGATATTGTTCTGTGTATTTGCTGCACTCAAAAGATGAAGCTCTTGATAAATTTAAAATTTATAAACAAGAAGTAGAGCTACATAAAAATGACTTGATAAAAGTTTTACGTACTGATAGAGGTGGTGAGTATTATGATCCAGTTTATTTCCAATCAACTGGTATAATACATCAAACCACGGCTCCTTATACGCCACAACAACATGGTGTGGCTGAAAGGAAGACTAGGACATTGAAAGAAATGGTAAATTCCATGTTATCCTATTCTGGTTTAAGTGATGGTTTTTGGGGTGAGGATATGTTAACAGCCTGTTATATATTGAATAGGACTCCAAATAAAAGGAGTAAGAATACCACTTATGAAATTTGGCATAAAAAGGTACCAAATTTGAGTTATGTTAGGGTTTGGGGCTGTAGAGCAGTTGTAAGACTCACAGAACCCAAAAGAAAATTTTTTTGTGAGAAAGGTATAGATTGTATCTTCATTGGTTATGCTGAGCATTCCAAAGCATATAGATTCTATGTTATGGAATTCTAATGACTCGGTATCTGCAAATACTATTATAGAGTCAAGAGATGCTATATTTGATGAAGAGAGATTTACATCTATACCTAGACCAAGGGACTTGATCAATAAATCTTCATGTAAAACTTTAACTCAAGCTGAAAATGCACCTGAACAGTCTGAACCTAGGAGAAGCACTAGAGCTAGAAAAGCTAAGTCTTTTGGATCTGATTTTCAACTTTATTTAGTTGAAGGAACATGGAATGAGACTCTGTCTCAATATCAGTATTGTTATGTTATTGAGGAGGATCGTAAGACTATTAGTGAAGCTATGTCATCTCGTGATACTGCTTTCTGGAAAGAAGCACTCCAGGATGAGTTTGATTCTATCATACATAATGATACTTGGATTTTGACAGATTTGTCATCTGGTTGTAAAGCTTTAGGATGTAAATGGATACTAAAGAGAAAAATGAAAGTAAATGGTACCATAGATAAGTATAAAGCCAGATTGGTTATCCAAGGCTTTAGACAAAAGGAAGGTATTGATTTCTTTGATACTTACGCTCCAGTTGCGAGGATTTCCACTATTAGATTATTATTAGCTCTAGCAGCTATACATAACCTTGTGATTCATCAAATGGATGTAAAAACTGCTATTCTGAACGGTGACCTAGATGAAGAAATTTACATGAAACAACCAGAAGGGTATGTGATGCCTGGACATGAAAACAAAATGTGCAAATTGAAAAAGTCTTTATATGGTCTGAAACAAGCACCTAAACAATGGCATCAAAAGTTTGATGATGTGGTCTTGTATAATGAATTTGTATTAAACCAAGCTGACAAGTGTGTATATAAAAAAATTGATACTTTTGGTAGATGAGTTATAATTTGTTTGTATTTTTGTCATCAAGATTTGATATGGTGATTCTTGGTATAAGAATTAAACAAGGAAAAAATGGAATATATGTTTCTCAATCTCATTATACTGAGAAAATATTGAAAAAGTTTAACTTTGAAAATTGTACACCTGAGAGCAAACCTATAGATTCAAATCTTAAGCTCCTGCCTAATAATGGAGTTCCAGTGTCTCAGCTTGAATACGCAAGAGCTAGTGGATGTCTAATGTATGCCATGATAAGTACTAGGCCTGATATAGCATATGTTGTAGGAAAGCTTAGTAGATATACTAGTAATCCTAGTTCGCATCATTAGCAAGCGTTAAATCGTGTATTCAAGTATTTGAAAGGAACCATGAATTTTGGTTTTACTTATAGTGGATATCCTTCGGTGATAGAATGATATTCTGATGCCAGTTGGATTACAAATTTAGAAGATCACTCCTCAACAAGTGGTTGGGTATTTCTACTTGGAGGAGGTGCTATTTCTTGGGCATCAAAGAAGCAGACTTGTATTACAAACTCAACAATGGAGTCTGAATTTGTGGCATTAGCTGCTGCTGGAAAAGAAGTTGTGTGGCTTAGGGATTTGATATATGAAATTCCACTATGGCCTAAACCGATTTCTCCCACACCTAGTGCAGCCACCTTGGCTAAGGTATATAGTCAAGTGTATAGTGGGAAGTCTAGACACTTAAGTGTTAGACATAGTATGATTCGTGATCTAATCATGAATGGAGTGATATCGGTAGAGTTTGTGTAAACTCAACTGAATTTAGCCGATCATCTAACCAAAGGGTTAGCTCGAAATCTTGTGCACAAGGCGGCTATCGGGGATGGGTTTAAAGTCCACTGAATCTTTAATATTAAGATACCCAATTCCCATCTAATGAAATATTAGATGCAGAATTCAATGTGGAAATCTTGATATTTTAAGGTTGGAACACATCAATGATCTCATCCCAAGGTATGTGTTCAGATCTGCAAGTAAAGGAGGTTGAAATTTGTATTTCTTAATTTGAAAAATTGCATTTTGCAGGTGCAAGAATAAGAGAACTACCTATATAAGCATGAAGATTAGCTGCTTCAAGAAGTTTGGGACTTAGCTTTGATATGCTTATTGAAGGATAGGACACAGGCTAGTATAAATAGTGTCAAGTAAGAACATGAATGTGTAAACTCTTTTGTATATTATTTTCATGTATTCAAAATGTATAGAAATAGTTCAATCCTTAAGAGACACCCTGATATTCGAATATTTGAATTTGTAATATACTAATATGAAATTCAATCGTCACGATGTTTCATTTATGGATCAATTTGTTTGTTATGATTTTAATTTAAGTTAATCAAGATTACACTTAAATGGGGGAGGTTTGTTGGTGATTTATCACCAATATGATTTAAGTGTAATGAGATAAATTTGTTTGACCAAAATAATCTTATTACATATTAAACAAGTTGGGATGGTGCGGAGTGCACACTTGTTCGGTAGGCTAGGCTAACTCAGCAGCTTACTTCTACTCTAGATGCAGGAATAGCGACATGGACTAAATGCCCTGTCCAAGCCAAGGAACATACGCCGGAGAGTCCAGGTCTGACCCAAATTGAGCAAGGGCGGCCACTTCGCGATATTGTGCCAATTCCAGTTTTGATCTACCGCAATATTGTTTGCGATTAATTACCAGGGGTTCAGGGCAACGACCCCGATAGCGGGGTTCCCGGGGCGGCAGCCCCTGTTGGCAGGGTCCAAGTTCAATCCGAAATGGACCCAAAAATCGTCCACTCAAAAATCCAAGTGTTTTTGCAATCCGTAATTTCTACAATGCATTGAATTTAACAACGGTTGGGTATAAAAAAGTTTTCACAAAAATCATCCACTCAGGGTATATCCCGTCCACAATATGGTTTCCATGCGTGCATTTTGTGTCATTACCCATAAACGGAAGCTCTGTTGCAATCCCATTAAAAATATCACTGAATAATTGTGATTGATTAAACATATTTATGTCGTCGGAACCAGCGACACTAAAGGCTGCACGTTAAATCCATAAATCTTGTGATGTAACTGCTTGTAGCATAAATGTGAGACGGTCGTGATCGTGTAGCATGTAGTAACCTTGCCATGTCGTAAGATAATTTCTCCATGCCCAATGTGTTCACTCAATGCTATCGAGCATTCCACGAAATCTGTGTTTTGACATTAACGAGATATACTGAAAATGTAACATCCTCAATATTAAGGTACTAATTATAATTAATTAAAGTACCAAATGAATTGTAATTAGTTATTTAAACATGTATTGAAAAAAAATCTTAGCCACATGCTTCACTCCCTTATAATACATGCTTCATGCCTTGTAATTTGGCAATCCAAACCTTAAGTACAAGCTCTTAAGGCTATATGTACAATTGAATTAAGCATAGTTGGGATTTAAAAATGAAGAATGAAAGAATAAGGTGGTCAATGTTAGAAAAGAGAGAGAGTAAAGGGGGCTATGTGGAAATTTATATGACCAACTGAGGGCCTTAAAAACCCCCAATCGGATCCCCTCTTTCTCATTTCCTTCCTTTGAAATTTCCTGCATATACACACACACACACTTAAAGAACTATTCAGGGCTAGAATTCAGGGACCATGTTTGTTAAGAAGATTGAAGTGTTATGCAACCAAACTCATCAAACTTAAGGTATAAATCTCCTCCCATGGTATGCTCATCTTTTTCCTTTCCTCTAACCTAGACTCATGTGTAGAAAATGATGAGGAACCACAATAAGGTGAGCTAAGGATTATTAGTTATGGTTTGATGTATTTCTGAACTTGCGAATACAAGAAAACATCAAAAAGCTATAGAATTGGAATTGGTGGAGTTTGGAAATCCTTGGATTAAATCCAAGGATTCAATTAGTGAATTAGTTGGATTCCATGATGTTTAATCTTGTTCATATATGTTTATATACATCACATATGTCATGAAACCAAGTTTAGAGGTGTTTGGGAATGTTAAAAATGAGTTTGGAACGGAATTATCACGAGCAGGGAATGGAAAATTTGGATTTTTGGGCTAGTGCAGAGGTGACTCGGTGAGTCACCCCCCTTGACCGTCGAGTCGGTGTTGAATTTTGCAAAAATTCATTTCCAGTGAGTTGTGACTCGTAGAGTCGAGCCCCTGTGCACCCATAACACTTGTTTTAAGCCCTATAATGGCACTATATTCTCATGGGGTCATTCCATACTTATATAACATATAAATTAACATCAAATATCGCCGAAAAGTCTATAAACCTCAATAGAGGCGCGGCGGTGTCAATAAAAATAGGAAATTTAAGCCGAAAGCCTTTAATCCCTTCAATTGAATTCCAAACCTTATAATATGATACAAAAAGCTTATGAATGCTTTAAATATTATTGTTTGATAGGTTTGGATATGAAAGGAGTGTCGGTTACCAGTTTTGGACATTAAGTAGCTTTTAGGCAATATTTCTACATAAAGGCTATTTTTAGCCTATTTTTGTGAGTTCTAGTATTGATATGTGTGTTGCATACATATTTGCATTATCTTTAATTATGACATTGTGCATATCTACTAAACATCGTTTTTATGGCATCCTGACCTAGTTGGCAGTTTATTATACCGCCCTATTGGCGATTCATTACTTGATCATGGCTTATTGCCAGCATACCTTGTTTGATGTCGTTCACTACATACATTCACCTTCATGCTATACTTGGAGATCGTTCGTTTCATGCTTTACATGATTACACTTGATTACCCCACCTTGAGTTATGCTCGTTATAATTGGCCTCACTTGACGTCCAGATCATTATTATTATTAAACGCCTTACTTTGTATTTGTGCGTATATATTCCTGCTTCCGGAAGCTTACGGAGTAGGTGGCCGGAAGTGGAAGCCAGTTGGAGTTGCATAGCTGGACATGGAAGCCGGTTGGTTGGCAACGACGGGTTAGCGGGTTACACTCGTGACCTATGCAAATTAGTGGGCTATGCCTACGCCATTTTTATTAAAAGATATTGCACTTGCCATTGAATTATCATTTTTAATAATACTACATGTTATATGTTTTGCACTCCATATCGATCTAGTAACTCACTTAGCAAACTTTATTTGCCAACCTCTCACTTTTATATATTACTAGTGGTGTTAACAAAGACAAAGAGATTCTCGGCTCAGGTCCTAGAGTTTGAGCGGACCTTTTTCTGAAGCTTAACTTTTGGTAAAGCTAGTAGTTTGTTGTTAGACATTTAATTTCGATCTTGTGGATTTATTATGTAATAATTATTTCTAGAATAGTTTGTCTTGTAATTTATTTCTAGTTAGTTTCTTTGTATTTAAAGTTAAGGGGCCAAAGTGCAATTCCCTGAAAGTAAAATTTTATCCCCCTAGGTATATAAGGCCTAGGGTTTTGTAAAAGTGAAGTTGACAATTTAGAATTGAATTCACACGGTTTTTCTCTCCAACCGCCGCATTCGTATTCATATTATTCTCTTTGTCTCTCTTTAATCATTACTCAATCATTGAGCATTGTTTCTGTTTGTGAGTGATTATTTGAGCGTATATTATCGATTGTGTGCTGATATTATCTGGGATTCATCTTTAACACTTGTAGTTGGGAATTTTGGGTAGCTGTCTACCAGTACATTTGGATATGTAATTATTTATACCCATGATGTCTTTTGGGTTGATGATAGTAATTGTAAATTACTTAGAACTATTACCTAAATTACTTTCTGTTTCAAATTATGGTAACGAGTCTTGCGCAATTTTCTTCAAATCCAAATTAAATATGGTTAATTTAATATAATTCCATTAACTATTATATTATGTTGAGATGGGTGTTCCGATTTGGTATCAGAGCCGATGTTCATTGCATGAGTATAGTCGACGATACTCTACTATGAGCTCGGTTTCAGATGCTTGTATTGACCGCCTAGGCAACAATATTATAACATAGACTAAGTTATGATTTGGCCTAGGACAGATACGGGTATAGGTTAATAAGACTACTACTGTTTAACTAATACTTATGCATATGCTTAATGTTATACAGCAAAATGGCTAATCGTTCTGAGCCTAATCCTAATGTGGAGCTCAATCCCGAGTTTGAAGAAGAGGAAGATGAACATTCCTCTGGTAATGAATTCAATGAATGGGAACTCCGTGTTCTGGATAATATAAAGTCTCTGAGCTGATAGGAAGCCAATCTAAGCACTTTGAAGAGCTATTGGCTAACCAATTTCAGGCTTTTCAGACTGCTTTGAGTCAGTTCTCGACCAAGAAAAAGAAGAAAGACAAGTCTGAATCTTCCAAATCCCGAAGGAAGGACCAAAGTCTTAGCTATAAAGACTTCACCAGTTGTGGTCCCTCCAGCCTTCGTGGGAAAAATTGATCCAACCGCTGCCACTGAATGGATCAAGGAGATGGAACCACTATTATGGGTAGCCAAAATTGACAACAAGGACAAGGTGAAATATGCTTCTAGTAAATTAAAGGAAGCCGCTACTCAATGGTGGGATGAAGTAGTCACTACCATCGGTGCTGATATGGTAGATCCTATGACTTGGGAGCAGTTTAAGACTCGCTTCAACGGGCGGTTTTGTCCCACCGTGTCACTTCAAAAGCTTAAGATGGAATTCGTCAAGTTCCAACAAGGATCGCTTAGTGTTAGCGATTATGTGCGGGAGTTCTATACGAAGTCCCAGTTTGCTCAAATTCTTATTGTTGATGAAACGCATAAGATTGAATACTTTGTTGAAGGCCTTCGCCAGGCGATCCTGGAGTTCGTTAAGAACCGACGAATTGATAATTAAGATGAAGCAGTGGAGTTTGCGCTTTCTCGTGAGTTCGAGGTGTCCCGTACTGAACCTCAAGCGCCACCTCCAAAAAAGTTTAAGCACGACAAGTCTTACACTTCGAACCGTCAGTCTTCTTCCTTCTACATGAAGAAGCCTGATGCAGGCACTATTTTTGAACCATAATCGCAGGCTTCCTTAAAGTTTAAAATCCCTGCATCTTCTGTTTCTCAATCCAAGTCACAGTATCAGCCTTCCCGCTCTGAAGGGAAGAAACGATGTGATGCTTCTGGACTTATGCATTAGGGGTCATGTGATACAACCAATATTATCTGTCATTGTTGTGGTTAAATGGGACATATTCGTCCCAGGTGTCCGCAGAGGTATGATAATTGTCTTAAAAGTGGCCGCACGGGACATGTGAGCAAAGTGTGCTCGACTCAAGCTCCAGAGGAAAACAAGGCTTCTGTTAATAAGCCTTCACTTTCGGGCGCTCCCTCCCAATCAAAGAGGAACGAATCCTCACGAGCTAGAGGCCAGCATACCTTGTTTGATGTTGTTCACTACATACATTCACCTTCGTGCTATACTTGGAGATTGTTCATTCATGCTTTAGATGATGACACTTGATTACCCACTGTGGGTTATCACATTATCATTGGCCTCACTGGACGTCCATATCATTATTATTATTAAACCCCTTACTTTGTGTTTGTGCATATAAATTCCTGCTTCTGGAAGCTTATGGAGTAGGTGGCCGGACATGGAAGTTGGTTGGAGTTGCACAGCCGGACATGGAAGCCGGTTGGTAGGCAACAGCGGGATAGCGGGTTATGCTCGTGACCTATGCAAATTAGTGGGCTATGCCTACGCCATTTTTATTAGAAGATATTGCACTTGTCATTGAATTATCATTTTTAATAATACTACATGTTATAAGTTTTGCGCTCCATATCGATCTAGTAACTCACTTAGAAAAACTTATTTTCTAACCCCTCACTTTTATATATCACAGGTGGTGTTAGCAAAGGCAAAGAGATTGTTGGCTCGAGTCTAGAGTTTGAGCGTACCTTTTTCTGAAGCTTAACTTTTAGTAAAGCTAGTTGCTTGTACGTTGGGAATTTTGGGTAGCTGTCTACCAGTACATTTGGATATGTAATTATTTATACCATTGATGTCTTTTGGGTTGATGATAGTGATTGTAAATTACTTAGAAGTATTACCTAAATTACTTTATGTTTCAAATTATGGTATATAGAAAACAGGGATATGGACTCCGTGCGAACGGGTCATGCCTAATTTTCTTCAAATCTAGATTAATTATGGTTAATACAATATAATCCCATTAACTATTATATTATGTTGAAATGGGTGTTTCAGAAAAGTAATCATACACATGACGTTGATGTGCAACTTCACGATCTCTGTGAAGTTTAATTTTTCTTCTAGGTTGAGCAGACATGATAAAAAATGGCATGTGCAAACACTGAATGTGGTAGTATAGTAGTTTCATATTTGTTTTCAGACACTCTGAAGATGATGATAATGACAATGACACACGATGAAGAATAAGGATCCATGATTCATAGTGAAAATTGTGAGAGGTTTAAATATTAATAAAAGGAAAAAATGAAGGTGTGAATATTGGAGTTGGAAAGATTGAGAAAAACAGTTACAATAGTGTAAATGAATAGGTTGGATTGTTTGAGTATTTATAGAAGAAAAAAATTATACGTATACAAATACATACATACATAAACATGGCATGTCTGGCTAGTTGAAGTCGGTCCACCCTTTTTATGCTTCTCATAAAAAATAAAAGAATAACTTACTTAACTTAGGATCAAACCCAAGACCTCTGACATCATAGACCAATACGTTAATGATTGAGCTAGAGATTACTTATATTGTCAAATTTATTGATTTGTTTCTTTTAATAACAAACTTCATTTTTAATATTTAACTTAATAAAACATTAACTAGGATTGAACACAAGATCCCTAGTTCTAGAAATCAATACTGAATTTTATTCATCACTACGATGCACTATGATTTTCATTGTGATGCACTATCTAGTGTGTATCAAAAAACTTTAGAGAACCACAATGTATATCCAATATATATATAATGCATCCTAGTTGTAAATAAAATTCAATGTTGATCTATAAAACTTGAGATCTTGGGTTTGATCTTGAGTAAAGTCTCATGTTTTAAATGGTAACTTTGTTAAAGGTTTTGGATTCAACAAGTGTTGGTCTTGAGTAAAGTCTCATGAATTCAACAAGTGTCTATGGAGTTAGAGGTTTTGGATTTGACCCTCAACTAAGTAATTTAATATTTATTTTTGTTGAAAAGCATAAAAACGACGGACCGACCACGACTAAACGAACCAACTAAAAATCAAACTAGTTTGGACTGCTGGACCAACTCGACTCGGACTGACCGAGTGATGCATCAAAGGATCATGATGCACGATCCTCCCCACGTGATGCACTATGTTTCCCTTGCAATGCATTGTGATTCAACTCGGACTGACCACGTGATGCATCAAGCAATCGTGATACACAATCCTCCTCGTGTAATGCATAATCTTTTATGTGTAATGCACTATCCTCTTAGGGTGATGCATTATTCTTTTCCCTCAAATGCACAATGGTTTTCCGATACATAGGTCCTCCATTGAAAACATCCCTCTATGTGTGTGTGTGTGTGTGTGTGTGTGTGTGTGTGTAGAGATTCATTGTGAAGCTCAATATTTATGAAGTCCCAAGGAACTAATTTGGACCATTAGATCATCTACATCAATGATGATGACAGGAGCGATATTTTGTAATCAAATGTCATTTTTTATCTAAAGCTTGAATGAATTAAAAAAAGCAAGGATAAAATGGTATTTTTAAGGTTTCTCTTTCATCCATCATTTTCAAGACCAATTTTTTATTTAGTTTTTCTCAATAATTCTTTCTTCTCTCTCCCATGTTTTCTTCATACTCTCTCTCTCTCTCTCTCTCTCTCTCTCTCTTATATTCATTTTCATTTTCATTTTTTTTATTCTTTTTTCAGATTTATTTGAATTTTTATAGATATATTCAAAGGTTTTATATTTGTTCGAAGTTTTATAATAACATCAAAGAAGATCTGTACATTTGAGACAAAAATCGTTCAATGATTTTTGGATTCGTTCATCTTCAACGTCAAAGATTTTTAGGTTTGTTCATCAATATTAAAGATGAAAATGAAGATGATTTTTTTTCTAAAGATGAAGCATTGATGATTGCTTGATCAAGATTTTGGTATTTTTCAAAATGACGGTTTGTGTTTTATTTTCAACTGTCACGAAGATCGATACTTGTTTTTTTGATGATTTTTGTAATTTTCAAAGGTACGAATGTTCATGTTCCGGATCTCGGGTTTTTATTAAATCATATCTACACTTTTATTACACGTTTATTACATATGTAATAGTCAAATATTACATGTGTAATAGTCATATATTATATGTATAATAATTATACATTGTATACAAAATAGTTTTATTACATGTTTATTATAGGTATAATAGTTTTATACTGTATGTGAAGAAGTTGATGTGAAAATAATGTTGTCAAGTTTGTATTTAGATAAAATATTTTGTGTGTTTAATTTTCTAAACAAAAAAAAAAAAATTGAATGCATTTGTTTTCTACATGTTCTTAGAATTTAAACATGTAAATTTGAAGGTTTTTTGATGATATTTTTAGTTTTGGAGCATTGATGAATGTTTGTTTCAAATATGAATTTTTTAAGAAGCTAAATCTGTAATATTTTTATGTTTATTACATATGTCATAGTTAAATATATACATGTGTAATAGATACCCTATTACATGTGTAATGTATGCCATTGGGAAAATAGTCCTATTACATAGGTAATAATTCTATTACATGTGTAATGCATGACATTAAGAACATAAATCTGAGGGAAAAAAAAAGAGTGTATAGTTTTGAAGGTTCTTAGATGATTTCCTTAATTTCGAAGCATTGATGAATGTTGTTCCAAATTTGGGTTTTAAGAAGCTAGACTGTAATATTTTTTATGCTTATTAGATGTGTAATAGTTAAATATTTACATGTGTAAGTCCTTTTACATGTGTAATAGTATCTATTATATATGTAATAGTTTTCATTACATGTGTAATTGTTAATATTATATGTGTAATAGTTCCTATTGTATGTTTAATAGTTCCAATTACATATGTAGAGTATACGATATTACACGTACAAATACAGTATTACATGTATCGTAGTGGTCTGAACAAAAAGAAGAAAGAAAGAGAATGTGTGACATTAAGAACATAAATCTGAAAAAAATAGAATGAAAAAAAGTAAGAAAGATAATTCATTTTATTGGTGGATAAAAAGTTAGTGGATTTTTATTTTTACCAAAATATCCTTTTTTAATAATTTTTTGGATTAAAAAAGTAGTATCTTAATAATCATTGTTTTTTTTTTTTTTTTTGATCTAATGGCTAAGGTTGGTTCCTTAGGACTCCATAAATATTGAGTTATACAAATATCTCACCACTGTATATATTTTTAATATAACGACTGAAAATGGGAAAAGACAAAAAAAACTGAGCCGACCAAAGATAGTGGAGCCATTAGGGGGAGCTAGCAGGGTTTATTTTTTGGGAGGGGGTGGTATGGCCTCCAATGTGGTTTCTCGCTCCAATGAGAATGGGGAGTATACCAAATGCTCTAAAGGGGCAAATGGTAAGAAGTTTGAATAGAAAGAAAATGAACTCAAATTATTAGTTAGAAGACTTCAATCACTTATATAAATTTCTATGAACTCTTAAGTTGAATCAATATATAGGGTAAAATTGAATTCTCAAATTTCTCTTACAAATGGTGGAAACTTAAGTAAAGCAAAGAGAATCACAATAACTATATGGTTATTATATATTCAAATTTGATGGTCTAAAAAATCATCCAGAAGAACTATGGAGAGATATGGAGATCTCAGATCAAGAGGTGTCTTATGTCCTCTAAAGTCTCAGTGTTTATTAACAGTTCTCCAACAATGGATTTCACGATGCATAGGGGTGTTCCGCAAGGAGATTCCCTTTCTCTGTTCCTTTATATAATTGTTGCGAAGGAGTTATAAGAGGTATCGCATCTGTAATTTTTCATGGACTTTCTCTTCCTAAATGTGGCTTGATAATATCTCATCTTCAATTCGCTGATGATGCGATCTTTATGGTGAGTGATCTCTTCTTAATGCGTTAAACTTATTACAGATTGTACGGCGTTTTCCCTTAACATCTCGTCTTGAAGTGAACATGAAAAAAACAAACATTTTTGGGCATTGGAGTTGGGAGTCAAGAATTAGGTTATGGTTTGGATACATTCCCCTTCAAGTACATTGTTCTTTCGATAAGTGGATCAACTAGTGGGAAAAAGATGTGGGAACATGTAATTGACGAATTCAAGTCAAGGCTAGCCTCTTGGAAGCTTCCTTTTCTCTTTGTTGGTGGGCGCTTGACCTTGTGTCAGTTTTTCTTGGATCTTTTGGCATCTTCTTCTTTTCCTTTTATAAAGGCTCTTCTATGTGTCATTAAGCAACCGGAAAGTATTAGAAGTCAATTTTTTAGGATAGTGAACCTAAAGAAAAGAAAATTCATTATATTTAATGGGGAAGCACCATTCCAAAGAACATGGCGGTCTTGAGATTGATAGCTTGAGGGCTCTAAATCTTTCTCTTCTTGCTAAAAGGTGGTGGCGTCTAAAAACCAAAGCAAACTCTTTATGGAATAATGTAAACTCGTCTATTCATTGCTTTAAAAGGAATTTGCAAGTAGATGCAACAGAGACCAAGAAAAGTGGAAGTTGGTATGACATAGCCTCAATCAATAAGAAAAATTCAATCCAGATTTGAAATCTTTGTTTAAAATTGACTTATTAACAATGAATGATGGCTTTTTTAACCGGTGTTGGATGCTAGAAAATTCAGGTTTGCTTACGGTATCGTCTTTACGCTCAACCTTAGATGATATGGCCTCTGTCTCAACTTGTGAGCTACACACTTTATGGATCATATCAGTGCCTAGAAAAGCCACAATTTTGCATGGAAGATTAGTTAGTGAAGGTTGTCCACGTTATTCAAATTGTCAACAAGAGGTATCCACTTGGAATCAAATAATTGTTTATTGTGTGGTGTTGTTCCTCAAAGTAAAGATAATTTATATTTATTACGAGTATGTAATGTTTCGGTGGAGTTATTATCACATTTTAAAGTTGGTGGGGGAGTCCATGAGCCCTCGATATATCAACAACCTCCTTGATCACATGGGGCTTAAAATTGGGCTTAAGGGTGTCTGGTTCGTTGTATATTCACAATCTATTTTCCTTGTCCCAAAGTTCGTTGTTTTTTTTTTTGTTATATACAAGAGGAAAGCTTAGTAGAAAATTGTATTGGAGTAGATGGTTGTATAATCCTTTATGTGAGGTTTCTTATTAGTGTTATGTTTTTCTTTTGTGGTTGTACTTTCATTCCTCTAGCATATCTTGTTAATTAAAGGCTTTATTTAATAAATTGTTGCCAGTTAAAAACACTCATTGATTTTATCATTATTTTCTTTTAGTTGATTCTCTCTGCCAAACACCCTCTAGTATAATTAATGATATGAGGGTGATTAATTTTTTGAAAATTTAATAATCAAACTACTTTATGGAGTAAACTATTCCGGGTGGGTGACAATTTTGACCATATAAATCAAATGGGCGGAACGGTCAAAATGAACCGTAATAAAAATCTAAGCTAATACATAGTTTTTTAAAAAAAATTATAGAAAATGATTTATTAAACAAATTGTTTTTTGGAAAAAAAAAATCAAAATGATGTTAAATTTTTGTATTTTGGTCAACACATGTTCCATTGGTTTACTTTATTGGACCAGAATTGTCACTCCTATTGTTTCATAGTTTCCAAACATAGGTAACACCACACTCATTGCAACATATCCTTAGAAGGACAAATGTACGAATTAGACCAATTTCTTGAAATTCTTCTTATTATGATAATTGTTCTCTAAGATGAAAGAAAACAATGTCATGGATAAACAAGAACTTTTCCTTAATAAAACAAATGGTACTCTGGTAAGCTTTCATGAGATTATGTGATATACATTAATTTATTAGCCATCTTTAAGAACTTGTTTTCTCACTAACCAAAGAGTTGTCTATTTATATAGTTAAAAATTGGCTTCAAATTACTTTCGGAGATATTTTCGATGAATTATAATAATTGAAGGGAATTCTCTTTTTTGGATTTCTAATAGATGTAAAAAATTTAGTTTAGATTCTCATGTTTGAATCTAGAGGGTTAAGTTGGTGTTTCTCTTGTATCTTCATTAGAGACAATTGTTATTTTTGTTCGTCTATCAGTTTTTGGTCTTCTGTGATATTTCTTTTTGCATGTAAAAAAGAAAATCGCTTCAAAATAGTTATCAATAGTTGTGAAAACATGCTAATTAAAACCTTCCTAGAAGAGTATTGATACTAAGTTATAGCAAGTCCAAATGGAATGGGTAAGGGAAAGTTAGAAAGAAAACTTGAAGAGAAAGCAAAGTAACATAGAGTCGTATGTCACTTGCAATATAGATTGTCTTTGCTCGTCGGTATACCATTAGCCGTACACGTCTTTGCTGTTGGGTCGGGTTTAGATATACCCCTTTTTGTATTGGACTTGAACCCGATAGACTCAAATTACTTTTATATTATAATTTTTAAACACTCTTGCTTAGACGATTGTAATTACCGTGATACTTGTTAAGACTCATTTAAAACATCAAGCCTTGATGTTTTAAATGAGGTATTTAATTGTTTGGGGTTGCTGGTCCAAAATAACGAGCCATGAACCTTCAACGCACATTCTATTTAAAATTATTAGAAATGGGGTTTAGTCCCTTTTGGTAAAGAGTGTGTGTTAATATGAAATCCCGTATGTATTCAGCACCTCAATGATTATCTCATCAAACACATGAAGAAAACTAGCTCAATAAATGTGTTTTAATAAGAAAGAAGACAATATGAATGTTATAATATTGATGAACAGTGGCGGCTGAGTAAGAATTCAAATGTCAACCGTGTAGTCTCATAAAGTAAACCCTAGGAGCCTTTATAGGCTCATTTAATTAACTTACAAGACTTGGCAACAATGGCCCCTATACTATTACATAAACATGAAATACATAGAAATAAATACAAGACAAATCACAATGATAATAGATATTACAAAATAACTCCTAGGATCGAAATAATTAATCTAACAATCTCCCCCTTTTCGATCACTTAGGAGGTCCTGGAACGCGGGCATGATCTGTAGATTCACGAAGACCAAGTATGACGTCGAAGCGTCTGGTTACTTGTCTTATATGTAGCCTCTCGTTCAGGTATTCAATGCCGCTGAGTGTATCTTGTATCTCCTGTGGCGAGCATCTAAGTTCTGAATTTGGTTGAGCGTCAAAGTCTTGAACTTTCTGAGTGAGCGCTGCTCGAACCAATCTGATAGTGCCGTCGGAGTAACAAGGAAGATCCTCAAAGCGCATGAATCTTTTCTGTCCTTTCTGATTCAAAAAGATAACCCCTGGCTGTCCTCGAAGCAAAACTTTATAAGCCGGATAGTGGTCTAGCAAAAATACATCTTATTCAGGAGCTTTCAGACCCACTTTGACTAATGCACTCTCAATCGCCATCTGGAAATCTCTGAGGCACATGATGATAGATCGGCGATTCATGCATCGAACCAGGGCTGCTAAGGCGGTCATATGCGTAAAACGACCCTTGACTCGATTAACCAATTTTCTGTGTAGACGCTCTACATCGTCTATGTTCACAAAGTCAAGGTCGCTCTCATACAGTTCTTGAATGGTACCGTCTTCTCTAAGTACCTCGAAGGCTGGAGTGTAGACTCTGGCTCTCTTGTACATGTGAATATTATTGATTCTGACTAACTTGGACTTTGACCAGTATTTGCTTTTATCTCTCGTTTCTCTAAGCATCATCTGATTGTACTCGGCTTGAACGCATCGAGAGGCATCGGTCATAACCATGAGAAGACGTCTACTGTACGATCCCGGGTTCTTTCTGAAAACCATTTTAAACCTTTCTTCTAGGAAAGGATTTTGAAATTGATCGGCCGGGAATTTCTTCAAGAATTCTTTTAGTCCCTGGACCGGAGGTTCTTCTAATTCTTTAGGCGGAGCCTCAAGAAGTTTCAATACGCGGTATCTCCGGTCCTGACATAGACCTTCTTTTGTTTCTGCATCCAGCGTGTGGACTTCTCCCCAGGAGTACCACTTTATCCATTCTTCATCAGTTCTGTCATATGCTGCGGGGACTTCTTTGGTGTCAAAACAGTCCACAGTTCTGGCTCCGGAAGATTCAGCGATATGGGAGAGTGGAGCAGATTGAGTTGGAAGGGTTGTTTGGACTGATGGGGTACGTATCACTGGTGGAGGTGTGGGAGAGGGTTGGATTGATGGAGTTTCTGTGGTAGTGACTGAAGGTGGTTGGATGGAGGAAGATGTTTGTGGTTGGGGTTCATGGGGTGGAGATTGGGGTTCAGGTTTTGGTGTGAGAAATGTATAATCGATCTCAGTATCAGAGTCTGAGTCATACACTAATATGATTTCGACTTTTTCATATTTGTGCTCATAAATCACCATAGCTGAGGTGGGATCTAACGAAGCTGGGCCCTCAATCTGTAGAGGTTCAAAATCTATCATCATCGGTTCCATAGCCTCTTGTGTCTGTTCCCCTGACCCAGACCCTTGGATTTCTGTTGTTTCAGCCTCTGCTCCCCCTAGAATGATCATCGATCCCTCATGATGAACTTTCTGACGTTTCTCCCCCTCATGACGATCAGGGTCGTCCTGGTCGTCATGCTTTCTTTTAGGGGGCTCAGCTTGACTGCGGCATTGGAGATCTATGACTGCCGACTCGAGGCGATCCATCCTTGAGTTGAGCTGCTCTTGGACTTGAAGAATAAGGCGATTAAGTGCGTCCAATTTGTCCGAGAGCTCCGCCATCTGAAGTTGGACTGAATGGGATCCTGGTGAGGGGCCGGCTTCGGAGGCGACACCCTTACCCTTTATAAGAGAAAGAAGGGCGGTGTGTCGTTCCTCGGCTGCCTCCCTTTGGGCGTCCAGGTCAGCCCGGGTGATAACTCCGGCAGCACGTAATGCTGCCGTTAACATCTCTAAATTGATGGGGAGATGGCCGGAAGTGGACGGCGTAGATTGAGCCACTCCCGGTCTTCCTTCCGTCATCTCTGGCTCCACTACGGGATGCTCAGATCTGGAAGTTTCGGGAGCTGCCACGGAGGCAGCTCTTGGGGATGCCACAAAGGCATCGTGCACGGTGTCTATTTGTGGGGATGGAATCGTGGGCGAAGGAAGGTCGGTCACATAGGGAGGAGTGTGACCTCTTTCAACACCGCCACTCCCCGAATGAGAGGGCGATGGCGTGTGTGGAAGATCCCCGTGGAATGAAGTGGTTTCCCTTTGAGGGGAAACCAAGTGGATGGTTGGGGTTGTTGCGACCGCTGGACTAACGGTCTTTTGAGTGGGAGTCCGGCTAATGGGGCTTGGTTCTCCCTCAGATTTCATATCCCTCAGCCTTACGACAGAGACGGTTCGTTCAGAATCCGCCGTCTCTGCCGTCTCACCTACGGCGCCCTCCCTTACACTCTCAGCCTCCCTCTCACCATAACCCAGTGATTGTTGTACATCCATCCTTTCTCCCTCGTTCTCACTATCTTGCTGCTCACCTTCGGACTGGTTAGTCTCAGTCGATTCAGACTGAGACTCATCCGGATAATTTTCTCTCATATATTCCCTTACCCGATCTGTACCCCTCGACCTTGTCAGAGTCGATAATGGAATTTTCATCACCTGTACTGTCGGGGCCCCCTTTGGCAAAGTCAGTTTCTGGATAGCCACGGTTGGGTAGACATCAGCTTCTGGACGCTCATGAATGTCTTCGTCCTGATCCATGGCGTATTGTATGATGAGTTGAAGGAACCGCTGATAGGGGACATACTTGCGACCTTTCTTTGTGCTCCTTTCCACGTGGACTCTTCTTAATTCTTCAAAGATGAAAGCCGCATAGTCCACGTGTCGGTCGTAGGCAAAGCCAGTGAACATGGCTAAAACCTGGGCCGATGCTGAGTCATGACCAGAATGTTTGGCTGTTAGGCACTTGTTGAGCACATCGAAGAGAATCCTCCAGTGGGACTGAAGGTTTTTGGTGCGAAAGTCGGATGGTTTGGTAAGGGGTCCGTCATACCCTAGGGTTTGAATATCAGATAGGGCTTCTGAGACGGATGGGTTTGGATCGAACGAGTCAATGGAGGGAAGATAGTCTTGGATGGGAAGACGAAGGATGTGACGGATGGCTGCGGTTGTGACTTTGACTGGAACGCAGTCAATGGTGGAGGTGAAGTGAGGTTCAGGGTCGGTTATGAATTGAAGCCTGTTCCAGAATTGTTGTAGGTAAATCTGGGGAACGGCTATGGCTGTGGAAAGGGCATAATATATGGGATGGCGGGTGAGAATGTCGAAGGCAAGGGTTTGGGACTCTTTAGGGAGGATAGAGACGTCGAGTTGCCAGTTATGGGGTATAAACTCGACAAACTCGGCGCTCGGCAGAATGGATTCCTCGGGTAGCTGAGCGTTGTTGTTAGGGATAGGAGGATGGGGTATGGTAAGAACAATTGCGGGATCCATTTTCCTGCAAAGTGCAACAAAGTTAGAATCATAAGACTTGATATGATAAAGCATTGATGTGAAGTCTAGATGAGTGTGAAATAGAAATTGTCTGATCTGTTTAACATCGGGTCTTTATTAGTAGAATAAAATTCTACTAACAAAGTCCACAGTCAATCGTTAAGAGACCGATGTTAGATGAGACTGTTTCACTCAAACACTGATCCTAACTCTAATCAATGATGCACTTGGATGGAACTATTTTTGTGATTTTTTAATTTATATGAAAATGCAGAAATGGAAAACAAGAAAAATGAAAATTTAAAAAAATCCTAAGTGTTGGATTTCAGATGGTCCGAATTCGGATGAACAGTGTCATCGAATTCGGATCCGTCCGAAATGGAATAATGCATGAATGATGTGAGTGGGACCGAATTCGGATGAGGTGATAAATGGGGACCGAATTCGTATGATGGTCCGAAGTGTAATTCATGAAATGAGTGAATGTGGTCCGAATTCGGATGTGGTGTGAACATGGTCCGAATTCGGATGGTGAGTTGTTAAAATGCATGCAATGAAATGGAAATGTCCCAATTTCAGATGGTACCTGGAATTCGGATGAGGACCGAATCTGGGTATCATCCGAATTCGGATGCATAGTGGTGAACATACTTAGACAATTTTTCAATTTTGAAAATTTGGACCCTGATGTGATGGTCCGAATTCGGATCAACAGTGAACCGAATTCGGATCAACAGTGGTCCGAAATGCCTTTTGTACTTTGAAAAATTTTTGAAACTATTTTAAGTCGGACATCCGAATTCGGGTGGTGGTCCGAATTCGGACATCCGAAACTGCATGAGTGCAGTTAATGTTCATGCAAAATATAAACGTGAACAGTTGGAATCTTACTGAAAATGCATGAAATTACAGATCCTAAACTAAAACAACCTAAGGAACATTTTATCTAACTACACCTAAGGAAATATAACACATTAAACTACCTAAAAAGTGTAAAAACCGAAATGAAAAAATGGAGATATTTTGAAAATCAAACAAGTAAACTACTAATTAAAGACTGAAATAAGTATAAAGAAGTGTTACCTGGTGATGCAAATGATGAATAAAGCAAGAAAAACCGAAGAAAACGATGGAGTAAAAGCTTGAAATCGACGGTAATGGTGGAAGTGGGCGGTGGTGCGTCGGTAGGGAAGAAGTAGAAGAAGATGAAAGCTTGAAATGGAAGTAATGACTTTGTTGACCATTTGACCACCCTTTAATATGTCTCCGCGCGGTTCCGGTCGGGTCAAAGAGGGATCCGCGCCCAAGAGTGAGAGATGGGCCGGCGGGTTGGACTCAAACACAACAAGAAAATGTTTTTGGGCTTTTAAGAAAATGAAACAAGATTAAAAAATATTCCATCTTTTTGTGATTTTCTTTGAAACAAAAATGAGTAAAATTTTTTTTTTTTTTTTTGATATTTTCCTGAAATAAAATAAGATAACATAAAGTAAACTAAAATATTTTTGGTTTTTTGATAAATTTGAAAATTAAAATCTTTTTGTGATTTTCTGACCTCTTAAATTAACACTTAAAATTAAATTAAAATTAAGACTATTCTAAAATTAAACAAAAAAAAATTAACTAAAAAAGAAAGAAATAAAAAGAAACACAGAATTATAAGATTTAAAAATCCTAACTCTACTCCCCCTCAACTAAATACCGGTCCTTTTTCCTTTTCCTATTTCAGATTTTAAACGCGACAACCCTTCTTTAAGCCTTACAAGTACCGACAAACCTGGATATTGTTTGCATCCCACTCCATGATGAACAATTCACACAGCAATTTATCAGGATCATTGATTATTAAAAATATACGCAGATAAGGAAAGATTGAGTTTCAATCTTGTGACATAATCCTTAAATTTAAATAACAGTTATTTTTATAAAATAAAGGAATTTCAATCATGATAGATTGAAATAGAATTATTTAAGACAATATCTGATATTTAATTTGAAGGTGGATTCAACATGCCGATATGAGATACTAAAAACCGAAAACGATGTTCGTCTAAAGCTTTAGTAAATATATCCGCTAGTTGGTATTCCGTGCCAACAAAATACAACTCAGTGGTTCCCTTTTCAACGTGATCTTTAATAAAATGATACCTGATATCTATATGTTTTGTTCGAGAGTGCTGCACGGGATTGCAGGAGATGGCAATTGCACTTCGAGAATCACAGTAAATCGGGATATTGGTGAGTGAGAACCCATAATCGCGTAATTGTGTTCTCATCAACAGCACTTGAGAGCAACAGCTTGCAGCTGCTACATACTCAGCCTCAGCTGTGGATGTGGATACACAATTCTGCTTTTTGGAAGACCAACTCACCGGTCTATCGCCTAAGAACTGTATTCCTCCCGATGTGCTTTTTCTGTCCACTCTACAACCTGCAAAATCAGCATCTGAAAACGCGGTAAGATCGAAATCGGTTCCCTTTGGATACCATAGACCAAGTTCGGGTGTACCCTTAAGATAACGAAAAATGCGTTTTACCGTAGTTAGGTGTGATTCTTTTGGGTCGGCCTGAAATCTAGCACAAAAACATGTTGAAAACACTATATCTGGTCTACTGGCAGTCAAGTACAGTAAGGATCCTATCATTCCTCTGTAAGTTGTATTATCGACACTTTTCCCGGAAGGATCGGTGTCTAACTTACAGTTGGAGGCCATGGGAGTTGCGATACTCGTGCAAGAGTCTAACTTATACTTCTTGAGAATGTCAAGAGTATATTTCGACTGGTTCACAAAAATCTCATCCTCAAGTTGTTTGACTTGTAATCCGAGGAAAAAGTTCATTTCTCCCGTCATACTCATCTCAAACCGAGACTCCACTAGGGCTGAAAAATCCTTACAAAAATTACTGTCAGTAGATCCAAATATAATATCGTCAACATAAATCTGTACTAGCATTATATGTGGGCCTTCCCTTTTAGTGAACAGAGTTGTGTCCACCACACCTTTATAGAAACCGGCAGAAATAAGGAAATTCGAAAGACTATCATACCATGCTCGAGGTGCTTGTTTTAAACCATAGAGGGCCTTATCTAGCACATAAACATGGTCAGGTTTATGTGCATCAACAAAGCCTTGTGGTTGTTCAACATACACTTCCTCGTTAAGTTCACCGTTTAGAAAGGCAGTCTTGACGTCCATTTGATACACTTTGAAGTCTTTGTGTGCCGCATACGCCAAGAAGATTCTGATTGCTTCGATCCGTGCAACTGGAGCGAAGGTCTCGTCATAATCTATCCCTTCTTGTTGTCGGTAGCCTTTGGCAACAAGTCTTGCTTTGTTCCTTATCACAATGTCGTTTTCATCTCGTTTGTTCTTAAAGATCCACTTTGTTCCGATGACTGTACGGTCTTTTGGCTTGGGAACTAACCGCCATACTCTTAGCTGTTCAAACTGGTTGAGTTCCTCTTGCATTGCAACTATCCAATCTGGATCTGTCAGGGCTTCATCCACACGAGCGGGCTCTATCATACTCAAGAATGATGCGTAGAGACATTCATTAGCAGATGCCCTACGAGTTTGGACTCCTGTTGTTACGTCACCAATGATTTGTTCTGTTGGGTGACTGCGGGTCCATTTGATCTCGTGTGGAAGGGGTGCTCGGGATGGAACCTCTGTGGTTAATATGGGAATGGATGAGGATTCATGGTCAATGGTTTCAAATGATGGTACCACAGGTTCTGGTTCAATTGCCGAGTGATCAGGTGAAGGAAGAATCGTTGGTATTATATGTGAGGGTATTATAGGAGTAGATTCAACTGCGGATGTGTCGGTGGATGATGTGGATGGATGAGGATATGTTGATGAAGATGGAGTGGAGAAACTTTGCGGCGCAGTTGAATTGGAAGGATTGCCTACATTATTAACAACATTAGACACACTAGCGTTAGGACCGAAGAATTCAACATAAAAAGGATCAAATAAATTAACCAAATCAGAAGAAGAAAAAGAAGTGGGATTATTCGAAGAGTCTCCAGACATTTGAGTAATGCGTGGTCCTGATTGATCAACTTCGGGTGCCAGTTCAGCCAACTCATCAAATGTGACGTGCACACTTTCATTGACTGTTCTGGTTCGGGTATTGTATGCGCGATAAGCCTTCGAGTTGGATGAGTATCCAATGAAGATCGCTTCATCAGCCTTTTCGTTAAATTTCCCGAGGTTGTCTCTGTCATTCAGCACATAGCACCTGCAACCAAATACACGTAAGTACTTGATAAATGGTACTTTATTCAAAAAGAGTTGGTAAGGAGTTTTGTGTAAGCGCTTATGAATGATGGAGCGATTCTGTGTATAGCATGTTGTTGATACGGCTTCGGCCCACAAGAACGGAGGTAGCTTTGAGTATGTGAGCATTATACGAGCGGCTTCTACTAGCGTACGGTTACGCCTTTCCACGATCCCATTTTGTTGAGGTGTTCGAGCAGCAGAGTATTGATGCTGAATCCCCTTGGATCGAAGGAAGCCCTCCACTACCGAGTTCTTGAACTCCGTGCCGTTATCTGATCTGATTGATTGTACTGACAGCTGCTGTTGGGTCTCGACACTCTTGATAAAATCAATGATTTCTTGAGCTGTCTCGTCCTTGGAACGCAAGAACCTGACCCAGGTATATCGAGAATAATCTTCAACGATAACCAACACATATCGTTTTCCATTTATGCTTTGTGTTCTCATCGGTCCGCATAAATCCATATGAAGTAACTCCAAAACTCTTTTTGTTGATGGTTCGGGCTTTGGTTTGTGAGATGATCGTTTCATTTTTCCTTTCTCACATGCTCCGCACAGATGGTCCTTTTCGTAGCGCAACTCAGGAAGTCCTTTGACCAATTGCTTCGCAGCCAGCTTGTTGATGTTATCAAAATTCAAATGGGATAATCTTCGATGCCACAACCAAGAGTCTTTTGAAGAGGCTTTTGATAGTAGACAAATGTTATCCTTCACTACAAGCTTAGATACGTCAATGGTGTAAATGTTAGATTTTCGGGAACCAGTCAAGATTTCTTTTCCATCCATGTTCTTAACACTGCAGTTCTTAGCCCTAAATGTTACTTCTAGTCCTTTGTCGCAGAGCTGTCCTATGCTAAAAAGATTATGAGATAACGCCTCAACATAGTCAACGTCCTTGATGACCAGATTATTTAGAACTAAGTCCCCGTATCCTTTTATTTGAGCCTGATGGTTGTTCCCGAATTTCACAGTTCCGCAATACTGTTCAACAACGTTGGACAGCAATTCTCTTCTTCCTGTCATGTGCTTGGAGCAACCCGAATCCATATACCAAATGGACTTTGCCTGAAAAACATATAAATTCATATAATGAAAAACTATATGCATTCAAACGCATCCATTTTTAATTCACAATCAAACCGTGTTCTGAACCGAGATGTTCAGAAAACATGATGAGTTAAGACCGGGTCCTGGGCTGTGTGCACAGAAGCCAAACGTGTCGGTTTAAGCACAACCGACAAGCAAAAGAACGGGTCCTAGTCTAAGGTAACTAGAAGTCATTTCTTTGAAGCACGGGTCTTGATCAGAAGTAACCAAGAACCATCTGCATTAAGATCACACAACCTTGGGTACCCACCTCAATATGGGTCCCTTTTTGTTAGGATTTCCAGATTTATATGGCACGTGTACAGATTTAGAAACCCAACTAGCATTTGTGTGTGGTCCAGATGCACAACCCTTTGGAATCCATTGAAGATTGGATTTATTGGGTTTTGGAACCTTAGGCGCTGAAATTGCCTTCGGTTTTTGTTTTGTTGAGACCTTTTTGACCGTTGCTTTGGTTTTGGGCCTTGGCAACGGACATGTCTCAACTTTGTTTGTGGCCCATGATGCACTATTTTTAGTTTTCTTTTTCCGAATACGTTTAACAGGATAAGGCACAAAAGCATTCATTTCAGGAACCTGTCGTCTATATTTAGTTGGACATAGATTAAACAAATCCTTGAAAGAGTACTTTAACGGAATAGTAGAATTCGGTACATCATTACAAACATTGTCACACGCTTTGTTACACAAATTGTCTTTAGAGATTACAGACATCCTATCTCTAGTAACAAATTCACTTGGCATTAAAGCCTTCTTCACAAAAAAACTTGTAAAATCCTGCATGGTGGTTTTTGGGACTCTCCTTATATGATCTGTAGGAACAAAACGATTAGAGTCAGTAAGCATGGAAGATTTAGACTTGACAGACTTTTCTTTTTGGTGGTGAGTGGGTTTCTTAAAAGACTTGGATTTTATCTGAGTCTTTTTAGAAACCTCATTCTTGAAAGCATTTGAGCACTCACCTTTGACAAAGATAGAAGAAGTTTCAGCTGTAGCCTTACCTTTATCTGATGACATACATGGAATTTTTTGGGAATGAGAAAGTGTTTGTTGTTTTGAAAGATCTTTCAATTGTTGTGAAACTATTTCAAAATTTTCTCTGTAGACAGTGACTTCCACAGTTTGTTGAAAAGATTGATTTACCAATTCTTCTTCTCTCTTAAGAAGAGCATCTTGAAGATCAAGTGCTTTCTCTTGAGACGACTTCAATTCCTTTTCTAGAACAATAATTTGTTGTTGAAGAACTTTTGCAGGAATATAAGGTTGAGGAGTTAATTTTCAGTTTCAGTGTTCAATTCAGTTTCTGAATAAGTTGACGAGAGATCTTCCTCTAAAGTGGGTACTCTAGAAGAATAACTCTCGTTAAGTTCTTCATAATGAAAAGAAATTTCTTTATCTTTACGCGTAACACGTTTCTCATTTTCTTGGTTTAAAACTTCTTTTGATGACTCAAAAAAGAAAGATTTAATACCGGCTCCCATATAATTCATGTCATAAAATACAGGTAAGACATTTTGTGCTTTTTCCAAATATTTAGGATTTTTAAAACCAATTCCCTGTTTAGAATGGTAAAACCTAGTTTCTTTGGGCTGATTTAAATGGATAGTTTGTTCTGTTTGACCCCTTTTCAAAAATGCATCGTCAAGGGTCCTTATTCTTGCGTACAAACTTATCCTTTCTACTTCAATCATTTTGTATTTTTCTAAACTGTCTATATTTTCCATATTTACCACATCTAATTGTTTTGTAAGAACAAAAATTTCTTCTTTTAAAGAGAGTTTTTCTTTTGAAAGCGTTTCCATGCAAGATTCAAGGTATATATTCCTATCTTGAACATCTACTTTTTCTATCAACATCTGTTTTATAACATTATGATTAGTTAACCATTTTGCATGATATAATTCAGATGACCTTTCAGAATATGAGCTTGATGTTCAGCCTGTACACACTTTGCAGTTTCAGCTTTAATCTATCTTGTAGATCAAATATTTGTGTGTGTAGTGTACATTCATTATCTACAAATAATTTATTTACATGTGCAGGAATGTAATAGGAATATACCTCACTGGACTCGGAACCGGATGTGGAGCATTCGGGATCGTCGGTTGTGGTCATCAGACATGCTGTTGGATGTTTCATTGTCTCCCCCTCAGCAGCAATGTCTGAATTTGCAGCAGTGACATCAGTACAAGTCTCCAACCCCTGACGATTAACCATATAGCAATTCTTGCCCTTTTCATCCTCGTCTTCAGAATCTTCAGCATCCCAGTAGTCCTCCTGGGCGACGAGGGCCAACGCATCTGATTTCTTCTTTGCAGCCTCGAGCTTTCTTTCGTAATAAGCAACGTCTCTCTCAAAGTTATTCTTGCATTCCCTAGCAAAGTGGCCCGGTTTTCCACATTTGTAGCAGAGACGTTCATCAGTGGCCTTTGGCTCGTCTGCTCTTGGCTTCTCCTCTCTTCTTTCCGCCGGCCTTTTGTCGGCCCGACGGTGCTCGCGGCTATCATCACGCCTTCGGTCCCGGCGGTCATCCCGACGATCATCCCTTCGATCGTCCCGCCTGTCATCTCTCCTGTCATCTCGCCTTTCGTCACGCCTTTCATAACGGCGATCATCGTGATAGTCGCGTCTGTCATCATACCGGCGATCATCCCTGTCATCCCTGCGGTAGTCATCGCGGCGGTCATCCCTCCTATCATCTGAGTACCTCCGAGGACCAGTGTCATATCGGAGTTGGTTGTTGGTCTTGTTGGAGAACCGTCGTTGTTGGAGACGGTTGGTCCACAAGGCAATCTGTTCTTGGATCGTAGCTTCCTCCTCATCATAGACCTCACGCGGAGGGGAAGCATACCTGTACTGAGACGATGAAGAACCAGGAGCAAAAGATGGTGTCGGAATCTGTGTGTTGGTGATCAAGGCTAGGGAATCATTTGGTTTCAACCCTGTGTTGGCTGATAGCAGTAGAGAGGCCAATTGATTTGCCATCAGTTTCTGTTGATCCACATCCCCTTGATATTTCTTAAGCTCCTTAAAGACGACATTTATGGATACCTCAGGAATGTTCAGAACTCTTTTTGTTGCCCTACATGCAAGCTGCCACTCGGGGGCTAAGGCGGCAAAGAATTGGATGTTTATGTCATCCCGATCCTTCTTGATGTGCAGTTTATTCAATTCGTTAAGGACTGCACAAAACCTGGTGAACGTGGATTGCAGAGATTCCCCGTCTTTGGCGCGGAATTCTGAAAACTTTGCCTTCGCCTCCTCAATTTTGGCACGATTATCAAGATCTGCCCCCAGCATTTGGATTTCCAGCTCGTCCCACATTTCTTTTGCAGACATTTTACTGTCTACACCTACCAAAATATCAGTGGGGAGGGCTTGATAAATCAGATATTCTGCCCTCTTATCAGCGTGCTGGCGATCCCTCTCGGCGTCATTTGCCGGCTCTCTTTCAACTTTTGAGGCTAGGACAGGAGGGTCAGCCTCGGGTCTGGCAGCTATCTCTCTGTAGTAGATGACGGGTCCTTCGGATATTGATTGAAGCATCAGATTCCCGAGAGGTTGCATTCCAACGAATTTCAGGAACCGGGCTTTCCATTGTTCGTACTCATCAGGATAGAGAACTGGTGGTCTGTTCTCAGATCCGAGTACAAGAGCTTCACGAGACATTATGAGTATAGGTGCTGATTAAGAATATGGAGATCTTAGAGGTGGAAACTGAACACGGATGGGTTGGACTGAAATCAGAATGTTCTGAATTCGGATGATGAGTTCGGGTGAACAGTGATTCGAATGGGCTAACCGAATTCGGATGTGTGAATTCGGATGGGATGATTTCGAATGAATAGTGGTTCGGATGGGTTGATTTTGGATGGCTAGACTTCGGATGGGTCGATTTCGGATAAATAGTGATTCGGATGAAGGTCAAATTCGGATGTGTGTTCTAATTCGGATGAACAGTTGTACTTGGGGGAACCAAAGTCGGATGTCCTAAGTTCGGATGGACCTATGGTGTGGTCCGAATTTGAAAAGTGGCCGAAATATGATGGTTCCGAAATAGGGACAGAGGACCGAATTCGGATGGTCCGAAATGGTGTGGTCCGAATTTGAAAAAAATTTTAGAACAAGTCCCAATAAGTGAAAAATAAATAGCCTTTCCTGAACTTCGGATGGTCCGAAGTTCGGATTGGACCGAATTAAGGTCCGAAATTGGCTTATGGGGGTCCGAAATTCACCTAAGTGTGGTCCGAATTAGGATGATTGTGAGGTCCGAATTTGGTGCCTATGTGGTCCGAAATGCTACAGTATGTAATCCGAAATACAGCAGGTTTTTACGTTTTTCTAAGGCAGAAAAGACAGAATTCGATTTTTATCAGTTTTAATGCCTAAAAACAGTTCTAAATGATTTATAAACTATTTTAAACACTTTTGGTGATTTAAAACAACCTAGAAAATACTTAAAACTAGCATGGACACATGAAAAACCCACTTAAAAACCCATATTTTCAAGCTTCAAAATGGTCGATTCTTGATGATTTTAACAAAGATATGGAAGTAAATGAGTTTAAAATCAGTAGATAATGATAATGTGATGTTTATAGAACCATTATAACACAAGAAACTCGAAAAACCATGGAAAATGAAGATCTAACCGGTTGAATATTGAAGAACTCGAAGAACATGAACAAACCCAGCAGAATCCGAAAGAAATCAGTTGAAATCCACCCCTCTGAGCTCTGATACCAATTGTTAATATGAAATCCCATATGTATTCAGCACCTCAATGATTATCTCATCAAACACATGAAGAAAACTAGCTCAATAAATGTGTTTTAATAAGAAAGAAGACAATATGAATGTTATAATATTGATGAACAGTGGCGGCTGAGTAAGAATTCAAATGTCAACCGTGTAGTCTCATAAAGTAAACCCTAGGAGCCTTTATAGGCTCATTTAATTAACTTACAAGACTTGGCAACAATGGCCCCTATACTATTACATAAACATGAAATACATAGAAATAAATACAAGACAAATCACAATGATAATAGATATTACAAAATAAAACCTAGGATCGAAATAATTAATCTAACAGTGTGGATATGTAAGTGAGAGGTCACGGGTTCAACTTCCCGTCGAATGCAAGTTGAAATTTAGGTTGAGAAAGTAAGTCTTGGGGTAAATGACTAGTTTAGAAGTAAGAGTAGGATAGTTTACTGTTAAAAAAATTTAAAATTATTAGAAATATTATTTTTTTTATAATGTAAATTATATGATCTATATATAATTAACCTATTACAAATAAATGACATAATATAAATTTACCGTTTATACTAAACTAAAACTAAAATGAGAAGTCACGAAAAACTCATAACGACCCTTTACAGGGATGTCTAAGTGATTGAGTTTTATGAGTTTCCAATTGAGGTCTTAAATTTGACATTCACAGGTTTTATATTTTTAAGATAACTGGCTTTAAAAAAATTGAGGGGTAAATTACAAATTTCGATCTTGTGGTTTAATATAAATTATGGAATGGATCCTTTAACTTTAAAAATTACACTGACAGTCTTTGTGGTTGAAGTTTTGTTACCGATATGATCTTTTGGCCACTTAAAATGTCAATTTTACCCTTAATAGTTTAACAATTATTATTAATGTTGTTATTATTATTATTTTTGTTACTATAAAATAATAAAATAATTTTAAAACAAGTAAAATTAATTTAGTGTAGAACACATGAAAATAAATAATTAAATATGTTTAAAGACACACGGATAATTATTATTATTAATTAAAAACTAAAATAATAACTTTTTGAGTTTAGATTTTTTAAAGTAGAATGTAAACCTTTTGTAAATCATATTATTATTAAGTATTCATTTTTATCCTTTTTACATTAAATGATTTTAATAAGAATTAAAACATCTTCAAAAACATATAAATTGTTATTTCACCATTTTGATGATTAAAAACTAAAAACAAAATAGTCTTTTGACTTTAGGTTTTCTTTTTAATTTTTTGCTGCAAAAATTAGACGTTTTCATTAATAATAAATAAAAAAATTAAACATTTTGATGAACAATATATAAGTTTGAAGTTTTCGAAGTTTTTTAATAATTCTCTATAACTTTTCTAAAAACATTCAAAAAAACTTTTTAATGAATGTTTAAAAATATTAAACTTTTCAAAACAATTAAAGTTTTTCAAAATGTTTCAAGTTTTTAAACATTTTTTTTTTCAAATTGTTTAAACTACAAAAATGTTTTTAAACGTTTATTGAAAGTGTTCAAAAAATTGTTTATGTAAAAAAATTTAAAAAGTCAAAAAAGTTTTTAATACTTTTTGACACTTTTTACATTTATTTTTGTGATTCAAAAGATGTTTATTTTTATTTTTTAATGTAAAAACCAAAAACTCAAAACTTTATTTTTTAATTTGTTAATTAATTAATAATAATTACGCATTTGTATTTATTAATATTTTATTATTCGAATTTATGTCTTTTATATTAGCCAAAACGTTACTTGTTTTTTTATTTTTTTAGACTAGTCTATTATTTAATAAATAATAAAAAATATCAATAAAAACAACAATTAATAATAATTATTAAACAAGTAAGTGTAAAATGGTCAATTTAAATGGCCAAAAGACCAAATCCGTAACAAACCTTCAACCACAAGGACTGTCAGTGTAATTTTTAAAGTGAAAGACTACAATCCATAATTTCTAATAAACCATAGGAACCAAATTTGTAATTTATCCAAAATTGAGCTGATTAAGGCTAACCCATCAACCTTCAAAGCCCATTCTATTAAAAATAGTTAGAAATATTATTTTTTATAATGTTTATTATATGTTTATATAGATAATTAACTCATTACATATACAATAACATAATATAAATTTACTAATTTATATCGAACAAAATATTAGAAGTCACGAAAAACCCATAAAGACCCCACCCTCTTAACTGGCTCGGTGTAGTGGGCTTTACCGAATCCATGTCAAATAATTTGACCCAAATAAAACAAGACCCATTTTATCCAATCCTCGTCCAATTTTTCTACATATAAACCGGTTAAAGTAAGTTTGATAAGAATACCAATAGAAAGTTTATTAAAGGGAAAATCTATCTATACTGTTAAAAGAGTAACTATACTCTTTTCTGGTGAAGCCACGTGTCGTCATCATGAATTGACACGTGGCAGTTATAGATTTTAAAAAGATCCAAATCTAATATAATCCACTTTTAAATTCAAATCAAATCAAACAAAATTTAATACTCTACTAACTTATTAATTAAATCTATTCAAATATAATATAATCCACTTTTAAATTCAAATCAAATCAAATCAAATCAAACAAAATCTAATAATCTACAAACTTATTAATTATAAGATAATATAATAAAAGTTTAAAAAAATATATAAGAAAATAATTACTCTTCATATATATTTAGAATGATACAAAATTAATAGGTCATAATAAATAATAATATCACCTTATATACTTTTGTTTATAAATAATATTTATATCTTTATCTTTTTATTTATTATACTTTATATATATTAAAAATATCCGCGTAATACGCGGGTAATAAACTAGTATGCAAATAAACAGTGATAGTTTATTACACATCTATCTGTAGTAAATAGACGTCATTTGACTCCTAACTAAAATGTTAATTGGCGTAACCTTAAAGCAATACGAGTAATATTCCATAAATTCTATGTTAAAATATAATCAAGTAAATTAATTTAATTTAGAAAAGAAAACTTTCGCCTATTATCTTGGATTTTTTATCTTAAATTTGGGTCTACAACTTATGTTTCTTTTCCAAGCTTTTTAAAAATATTAAATAAATAATTAAAGGGCTGTCTGTTTAGTTCTTATTAGTTACATTAAGAAGTTATTCAAATGTAAAATGACCTCTTAATGATTCCATTAAGAGGTAAACAAACATGACCTAAATTGATTTAGAAAAATATAAGTGACTAGTTATCATATTTCTATAAATTTTTCATTTCTTTGTTAATTATTTAAGGGTTAATATTGAAAAAACTCAATCAACTTTTCTCATTTTTTTAATTTAAGTCATTAAATTTTTTTTTTCCAATTGTTTAAGTCTCTAAATATGTTTGTTTTACTCAAAAACCGTCTACCAGATTTGCCAGTAATATACAATTGATAAACAAAAAGTTTAGGGACCTAATAACTATAATACGGAAAGATAGTGGATTTCTCCAACATTAATCAAGTGATAAAATTAAGGTTACATGTTTGGTAACCGGTCAAACATGTCAAATATACACTTTTGAATAAAACAAAATTAGTTTAGGGACTTAAACAATAAGAAAACAAGTTTAGGGCTTAATCGCAAAAATGAAGAAACGTGATGGGGTTTTATTAATATTAACCCATTATTTAATTCTTAGTTATGTATTTTAACTTTAATTACTTGTATATTTTTAATGGTCTCTTTAGCAATATAATATTACTATTTTTATTGTTTTAAAATAATTTTTAAATTTATACAAATTTTAAAAAAGGGATATTTGTGCAAAAAAAACCCTCAAGTTGAACAATTTTGTGATAAAACTTCCAACCATTTTTCATTGCATAAAAAACCACCAACCCGCAAAATTACATGGAATTGGGATATTATTAGTTGTAATCGATTGAAAGTGACACACCACCGTCAACAAGTCAACAGTGACCACAAAATTTCATCGAAAAAGTAAATTTCCCGGAAAAAACACAGATTTAAACAAAAAAAATTAACAAAAAATGTGAATTTGAATCATAAAAAAAGACAAGTGAGTTCGCTCATTAGAAGGTTCGTCAAAGACGAAAGGTTGGTCAGCAGATTGCAACATGTTCATCAGGTTACAATTCATTATTTTGAAAAAAAATCAATTTGAAAAAATTTAGTCAATTTGAGGTTTTTTGTGCAATAAAAATTGTTCAGGGATTTTAATCACAAAAATAATCCAAAAGAAGGGTTTTTTGCACAGATATCCTTTTAAAAAACAGTTATTTAACTATTCTGCGTGATATACGGGTAGGGGTGTAATTGAGTCAAGTCGAGTTGAGTATCACCAAGCTCGAGCTCGAACTCGACAATAAAACTCGAGCTCGAAACTCGACTCGGCTCGATTAAATTCGGGATTAAAATATGCAATCTAATTTTGTCCCAACAAGCAAGAAGGGTAAAAATAAGTGTAATCTCATATTTAAAATTATATAGTTTGATTTATATAAGTGTGATAAAAATATAATATTACAAAGTTGAAGGTTAAAACTGTAAACTTGTAAACTTAAGCTCGATTAGGCTCGCGAGCCTATCGAGTAGGCTATTTTAATACGCGAGCTCGACTCGATTACTAGTCAAGTAGCTAGAGCTCAGCTCGATTAACAGCGAATCGTTTTCGAGTTTTCTACGAGTCGATCCCGAGTAGCTCACGAGTTGTTTCGTCTCGTTTACACCCCTAACACGGGTAATAAACTAGTTTAATAATATTTATAGATATTGAAAATACATATATAGATTACCTGAATAATGAAGGGGTGCCCCAACAACTGCTCCGCCGTCCACCGCGTCGCCGGATCCTTTTGCAAACAACACGATATAAAATCTCGAAACTCACTAGATGCGGTGGCCGGAGCTTCCGGCGGATTATACATAGAAATTGCATACATAAGACTAGCCCAATCACCCTCATTTTCTACGGCGAACGGAAAACGACCCAGATATAACTCCAAAATGCTTACACCCAAGCTCCAAATATCTCCGGCGTATCCATCGGATTGATTGAAGCCCGAATTAATTGTTTCAGGACTCATATAAGCAATCGTACCCATAGAAGAATTACAAGGATCGTTTGGGTCAAACAAGATTCTCGAAACCCCGAAATCACCAATCTTGAATTGTTTTTCCGAATTAGTTAAAAGATTCGAGGGTTTAATATCACGATGGACAATCTTTCGACGATGAAGGTAACACATACCCGAAAGAAAATGACGAGTGAGATCGGCTAAAGATGGTTCATGAGAGATGTGTAATCCTTCAAGCGATCCGCCGTCCATATATTCAAGAAGCAACTGGATCTTGCCGGTTTCATCAAACATGCCATGACACTTGACGAGGTTGACGTCATCGATGTCACGTAGGATCTCGATTTCACGATGGATGTTGCGGCGTACGTCGTCTATGTGGTTGCCGTATATGATTTTGATGGCGAAAAAGCGGCCGGTGGGACGGTGGAGGACTTTATAGACGGTTGAGTTGCTGCCTCTACCGATACGGTTCAAACGGACGAGTTCAGATAAGTCGAAAGGTTGTGTTTTAGAGTCGGAGATCATTTTGCTGGAGTTGGGTTCATGTTCAGGAGAGGGTAGGGTAAGGTTAGGACGACGGCGTTGGTTTTTATCATTCTGATCAGGATTGACGGCGGTCGGTGGTGGCGACGGTGGTTGAATTGGCTTCATTATTGATTAATGTTAACGTGTGGTGGTATCTGACGTCTTTATTATCGTTTTGGGGTTTGACTTACATTTATTGAATTAATACAATACATTTACAACTAGTATATTTACCCGTGCGTTGCCCGGGTTTACCGTTTTAAATTTATAAAAATATTCTATATGGCAAAATGATATATATTTACATCATATTATATAGTGGAAACACTTTCGACACAAATTGGATAAACCAAAAAATCACGTTCTTACACTTTTTTGTCTCAGATACATCATAAAGTTCAATGCTATACAATTATTTCACAAAATTTAATATTATAAAAAGAAAAAGACAGTTTTAAAATCAAAATACCAATCATGATTACATTTTGTGTGTTGATGCAACCCTTCATAGATGACATAATATTGCACATGCGTTGTGTTTCCAGTTTAAATTTTACAAATATTGATTTTAAATATATCTTAATGCAGAATAATAAAGTTAGAATAAGATTAGCTGTAGTTGAACATAGATAAAAAAATGAAGTTATGTGTTGATAATCCTCTTTGTTTTGTAGTGTTTTTTTTTTTTTTTTGCTTTCTTATAGAGAAAATACTGGAAGATCAAGTGACAATTAAAATCCACATAAAAAATGTAGTTTTACCTTTCTTTCTTGATGTGACATTTTTCTTCTGCCACAAATAGCACGAAACTTGCATGAAGTAGTTTGTAAACGGGGAAAATTGCTTGAGTGATGAAAAGATTGACGATTATGTTGGAATTTTGGAATGTTGACTGCAATTTTGGAATTAAAAATGTACTGACCTCTCATGCTGGAATGATCCTGCAAACTGGAATTCTTATGAAGAAGAATTTGGAGTTCTATGGTTATGTTGTCACGTAATTTTCAAGTTTTTACAATTTTTTGTTCTATTTATAGTGTTGTGTATTGCTAAATTTCTGCAAAATTTGTTGGCACACGTAAGTGGGCATGATCAAGCAGTTTTTTTAGTATAAAACAACTGTATCATTTTGTCAGTTTTAATCCTCCCTAAATTTAAATAAAAGTAATAAATGCAATTTTGGAACATTAAATTTAGACGTGGATGTAGCAGTTTTAAGGTGGTTTTAATTAAAGTAATGGGGTGTTATGATTTACAATTATACCCCTTTAATGCAACCGTCATAGTTTATAAGCAGTTTTTTTAAGGGTATTAAAGTACAAGGTGGTTTTAATTAAAGTAGTGGGGTGTTATGATTTACAATTATACCCCTTTAATGCAACCGTCGTAGTTTATAAGCAGTTTTTTTTAAGGGTATTAAAGTAACTATCTAATTCATCCTTATCAATGGCACAAAATCAATGGATCAAGATCCAACGGTCAAGATTTGCTGAAGGCTTTATGTCTCACCAGCAATATATAGTTATAATATCGACGAGTTCAAATTGACGTCTTGATCATATTAACTAATCAAATTTAAAAAGAACGTCTTTGGTCTGACGGTAAAAGGATGCAGTTATAAACAAGAGGTCACGGGTTTGATTCCGTCATATATATATATATAAAAGTTGAGTCCTCCATATAATAAATGTGATGATAAATCTCATGTAATTTGTAGTTTTAAGTTATTATATTTTAATTCATGTAATAAATATTGATGAAACTAAATATTGGTTTTTATATTATTGATTAAAGTAAATTGAAAAATAAAAAATAAATGAACTAAATATGATTTTAATATTTTTTTTTACATTAAAACTAAATATTTTTTTAATATTAGACAATTTTATGTTAATAGTAATAAAAACGTATTTCACTTCTCCCGACCTTATTATATTGCTTTCATGTCAAAAAATTTATGTTAATAGTAGTAAAAATCTTCCATGTCTACAAACCTTATATTTTATTTTCTTTTATTTATTTTAATAATACCTATCTATATTGTAACATCCCGATTTTCAAATAGGTACGTGGAATTATTTTATTGGATTAATTATTTAATTTGGGACCCGGTGATATAAATTTGTATTTTGGGTATTGGGATTGAATTTTTGGGTATCAGACCGAGTTAAACCCAAAACGTATATATTGGATGCTTCTTTTGTTCTTGGATTCATTTCAAAGCCAGAGCTGAGTTGTGAGTGTGTGTGTAATCTGAATTCCAGCATCTCCAAGCAAGGATTGAAGCTTCAAGTTGTGATTCAGGCAGCCAATTCTTCAATCATCTTCTTAATTGAGTATTGAGGTAATTTTGAGCTTATTCTCATGAATCAATTGTGGTTAGTAGCATATGATCAAGGGAATTGTGTTTAATTATGTTTCTTAGTAAATTCGGGTATAGATTCGTGGCTAAAATCGAGTTGAAGTGATGATTTGGGGTTAAATCCCTGGTCTGTAAAAACAGAGCAAGAACTGCTACTGTTCGTCCGTGAGTGCGGCCGCGATCCCGTGATCGCGGGCCGCGATGTTCTTGAGATGATCGCAGGCGGTTTGAGCCCGAGCTCGGACCGCGATGTGAGCGCGGCCGAGTTTGAGGTCATCGCGGCCGCGGCCGCGATAGGGTCAGTGCGATGCGGCTAGGGTTTCGGGTCGAGTTTTCGGGTTCTGTGGGTCTTGTGTTTGGGTCTTTGGGATCTTGTGAGTTGTTGAGAATTGTGTATAGAGTTGTTGGGTTGAGATCGTGATATTAAGATTGTGTTATTGTGTTTTCAGGGTCTCGTGTTATCAGGGTAGGGAAAGGGCAGGGAACCGAGACTTAGTATAGCTAGCTGAGCAGGTGAGTTTGCATGTTTTTGTTGAGATACTTGTACGATTATTTATTAATACTTGCATGATCTTTTATTGAGATTTTTATGAGATATCATGAGTTTTCTTACGAGCTTTTATTGAGATACTATCATGCATGTATTACTGTGTTATATTGAGAATTGTGTTTTAAATATGAGATTTGGGACACTTGAGCTGTTGAGATACTAAACCGTACGGCTGGGCAGGGGTTGGGTCGCTCCCAATTCCCTTTTGAGTTCCTGACGACCGCTTTGTGCGGTCTAGGGATTTGGGTACGTGGATTTATCCACACGAGTTGAGTACCTATTGAGCTATCTTGTGGGATCTCATATACTTGTTCAGTAGAGAACGCTAAACGTTTTATTGTTGAGTTATTTATTATTCTGAGCTTTATAATCGTACATTAACCCTTGCATTCTCACCAGCTTTAGCTGACCTGTGTGTGTTGTTGTGTGTATCCCAGGTGACCGGACTGCTAGTACGCCTGCTGCACCAAAGTAGGTTTACATTATCATTGATCGAGGAGTTAGTTACCTTTTGTGGATGTAGTTATATTTTGTGGACTGTTTATATACTTCGGATAGGTTGTGTTATTTCAGAGATTTCCGTGACTGTTAATGTATAATTAAAGTTTTAAAATTATCGGGTTCTCGTGTATGTATCTTAGGAATAGCGTAGGGATTATTATATTATATCGTTGCTGATGTGGTAATTATGTGGCATTGTGGATTAGTTCGAGGGTGTTACAAGCTTGGTATCAGAGCCTAGGTTTAAGAGATTAAGTATCTAGTGGATGCTTAAGCTTAAACCCTAGAGTCTAGATCCTTGGATTGTAATCCGAAGTAGAGTAATAGGTGACGAACGAGTATCGTGTAGAGTTTTGTAGAGTTAATTCGTGTTATTGTGCAGGTTGTTATGGACCGTCAGGGCAGCGGGCCTGATCGGGTTATAATTTACCATGTTTATTAAGCGTAAAAGAGTTGTTTTTAATGCAAAAGTGTTATAGAATGTGCCGCTATTGAATAAATTCTGTGCCTATGCAGGGAAACAAAATCCGGTTTAAAAGTGCGAAAAAAGGACGAAATTTCAGAGCCAGGCGCAGAGAGGGGCGCAGCCCTGCGCCCAGACCGAGTGCTCGACAGAAGGAATTAATTCACAAAAATACGGATTTCACAGAGGGGCGCAGGGGGGGGGCGCAGGCCTGCGCCTACGGCTGCGCCCAACCCATTAAAATAATGGACGGCCGTTTTTAGGGTTTTTCCATCTTTTCCTATAAATACCAAGTCATACTTCAAAGTTGAAGATCGTTTTTTGGAGGAGAAGGCTAAGGAAAAGAACCCTGTTTGAGCGAAAATACGTACGAAGAACACACGAGTCAATCTACGGCGATGAATCCACAACTCTTGAACGTTGCATCAACCATGTCCGGCTAAGCTCGTCATAATCATTCTCGGAGGAAGCACATCGCTAAGTTTTACTTTATGAACGATTACTTTAAGTTTACATGGTTTTTATTATTTATATTTTGATTGTAAACGAATGATTACTATTTTGTTGTTGCGTTTCGCAAGATAGTTCGTAGACATTTTATTATTCGTGCCGAGTTAATTATTTAATTAAGACGAGTAATCAAACGTGTCACGCGCTATGCCCAAGATCACGTAATGGCTTTAATAATAATTCCAACAAAGATTATGTCTATGTAATCTTCAAATCGTTTTCATAAATTAAACACAAAGCGCGGTGTGGAATCCGGGAATGGTTATCTTCGTATTTTATTCAATCAAACAATCTTCTTAAGTTTTCTTTTCACAAAATTCGCAAGTAATTAGTTTTATAAATCAAAGCAATCACCTTTTTACAACCAAATCAATCTTTCGAAATTAATTATTTTACAACGCTAGTCGCTCGAATACGTGCATTTAACCTCTCGCTCTCTGTGGATACGATCCCTACTTACCCTAGCTTCTAAGGTATTTAGTGGTTATTTTTGACGGGTTAACGACACTCGCATCAAATTTTGGCGCCGTTGCCGGGGAGCGGTTGCGCTTAAATCACGTATTTTAGTAATTAGTTAATTTAATTTTAAATTTTATTTAAATATAAATTACATTTTTCATATATTTAGTTGCCTTATTTTCTTTAGAGTAATTTAGGTAATTTAGTTAATTTAGTCAATTTCAATTATTTGTTTATTTGCTTTTATTTGCTTACTTAAATTAGTTTAAGTTTCCATATTTTGCTATTATTCCATTTAATTAGTTTTTAATTAGTTTTAATTTTAATTATTGTTTTAGTTTATTAAAAAAAAAAAAAAAGGGAATCGTGGCGCAAGCATCGATTCTCACCAAAAAGAAAGTAACTAATTCGAATTCTTCATCTAGCCCTTCTAAGTTTATGCACACACGATATTCTGGTAGAATTTCACCCTTGAAGTTTGATCCAGAAATCGAAAAAACTGCTAGATCTAATAGGCGAGCCACAACTCAAACAAACGAAATTAGAAATACTGTTCCTACAGTAAACGTGGAAGAAGAAATAATTAATTCGGAAGACGAGAACATCGAAAACGTTCTTGTCGACGTCCAACAAAACCAAAGACCGATGGGAGACCGTAGAACCGTAGAATCCCATTATAGGCCGGGTGATATCCCTGATCCATCACCCATTCTCTACCCAATTAATGAGAATGAACCCGAAATTAGGCCACAGCTATTTAGCATATTACCTGTTTTTCGCGGAGCACCAAGCGAAGAACCGTATGAGCACTTAGCTGAATTCACTGCCATATGTAAGGCCAATCACGTTAGGGGGATGACCGTAGACGCTTTAAAACTCAGACTCTTTCCTTTCTCTTTGAAGGAACGAGCGAAAAATTGGTTCGTGTCACTTCCCACTGATAGTATAACTAACTGGGATGAAATGAAAAAAGAATTTCTAACTGAATATTACCCAATTAGTAAAACTACAGAAAAACGTAAAGAAATCACTGGATTTAAACAGAAAATTGGAGAACAATTTCACGATGCTTTTAATAGGTTGAATGAATTACTACGAACATGCCCTCACCATGAAATTCCTAAATGGATGCTAATTAAAACCTTTTTCGATGGGGTTAGTCAAGAAAGTAGGAATATGATCACCGCTGCTTCAGGCGGGACCTTTTTAGCTAAGGAAGATGACGAAGCTTGGGAATTATTAACCCAATTAAGCAAAGGTTTAAAAGTCCAAGCGGGTTCGGATAATAGTGTTGGTGTCCAAGTTATGGGCATAGACAACGCATGGAAGAAGGAAGTTAAATCTGACATATCCGAACTAAGCAAAAAGATGGACTTGTTGATGAAAGGAATGGGAAAGGTTACAGCGGCACAGGTCTGTTGTGTCACTTGTGGAGACCCTTCTCATCCAACCGAGAATTGCCCACATACCTTCACGCACGAAGAGTATGTGAACGAAGCTTTTGGATTTCGGCAACGAAAAGAACGGGAGAATCCATACTCGGAAACTTACAATTCGGGATGGAGAAAACACCCGAACTTTAGTTGGAGGGATAATCAAGACAATGATGCTCCCCCGAAGCCAAGATATGAGCAACCTCGTCAACAAAACCGAGATTTCCAATATGGATCGACCTCAGCTACGAAGGATGATCGGTACTATAAACGCCAAGACCCTAAAGAAGAAAATGATTCGCGACAAGTGTCGGGGAATTCGAAAGAGTTTTCCGAGTTTATGGAATTCATGAAACAACAAACCATGGTTCAAGCGAAAACTATGGAGATGCTCGGAAGGCAGATGGGACAAATTGCAGAGTCCTTGACTAAACGAGAAGAAGGGAAGCTTCCAAGCAATACCACAGTTAACCCATCGCATCACCATGGAAAAGAAAAGAAATATGAAGTCAATGAAGTGAACGAAGTTAATAAAGTCACTACCCTTAGGAGTGGAAAGGAAGTAGATAATAAAATAGAAATGCCTAAGGAGAGTGAGACTGACGACGAGGTAGAAATTGCTTATGAAGAAGAACCACCCAGATCGGAGTCAAAGGTAGAAACAAAAGTTAAGAAAGTAACTTTTAAGGAAGTAGAAGCCAAGAGACCAGTAGAGAATAAAGTTGGGGAAGGGAGTTCCAATACTGAAAGTATTCCCTACCCAACGGCCTTAGAAAATCCAGCTTCATTTCCTTATGGTAAGAAAGGACCTAAAAATGAAGAGTTATGGGATATTTTTAATCAAGTTAAAATTAACATTCCCTTAATCAAAGCTATACAACAAGTTCCTTCTTACGCTAAATTCCTAAAAGACCTTTGTACTCAGAAGCGAAAATTTAAAATAACTCTTCCGAAGCAAATCAACCTCACTGAACAAGTCAGTGCAGTTATCACGAGCTCACTGCCGCCTAAACTAAAAGATCCAGGATCACCCTTGATCCCGGTAACTATCGGCGATATTCAAATTAAAAAAGCACTTCTAGACTTAGGGGCGAGTGTTAATATTTTACCTGGTAATTTATTTGACCAACATGATCTCGGAACCTTACAAACAACAGATGTCATCCTACAATTAGCAGATAGGTCTACCAAAGTACCACGAGGGATGTTATCTGATGTAATCGTTAAGGTCGAAGATTTCTATTATCCAGTAGATTTCTTAGTGTTGGATTCTGATAGCGCTTACAAAGAAAGCCAACCGGCAATCATATTAGGACGTCCCTTCTTAGCCACAATCAACGCTCAAATCAATTGCAGGACAGGTGCATTAGACATAGCATTCGGAAACCGTAAACTCCGACTTAATGTCTTTAACAATGTACCCAATGCGCCATTGGATTCAGAGTGCTATATGATCGATCTAGTTGATGATTTAACACAACAACAATTATCAACAATAACATGTAAAGATCCAGTGGAGCTTTTTCTGTACTACAATGAGCATAAGTTAGATAATATGCCTGAAGCTAAGGAGTTTGAACTTGAAAGTGTCCAGTCAATAGATTCTAATCAACCACCATGGACACATAAGATCGAAAAACTTCCGACTGACCTTCCACCATCAGCAAAACCGTCTTTAGAGCAACCACCCAAGCTAGAGTTGAAACCACTTCCATCTCATCTCAAATATGCTTTTCTTGGCCCTGAGAATACACTGCCTGTAATCATCGCAACAGACCTTACTGCTGCACAAGAAAAGGCCTTGTTAGAAGTGTTATCGAGATATAAGGAAGCGGTAGGCTGGACCATAGCAGATCTTAAAGGAATTAGTCCGACGCTGTGTATGCATAGGATAATAACTGATCCAACAGCCAAGCCAAGCAGAGATGCTCAGAGAAGGCTAAATCCTAACCTTAGAGAGGTAGTGAAGAAGGAAGTGTTGAAATGGCTAGATGCTGGAATTATCTATCCGATATCAGATAGCCAATGGGTTAGTCCCACACAGACGGTTCCGAAGAAATCTGGAATCACTGTCGTCGATACTCCTGAAGGAGAAAAGATTGCAACTCGCCCTGTGACGGGGTGGAGAGTATGCATCGACTACAGAAAACTAAACGCCGCAACCTCAAAAGATCATTTTCCTCTGCCATTCATCGACCAAATAGTAGAGAAGCTAGCAGGGCAGAAATTCTATTGTTTCCTAGATGGCTATTCGGGGTATAACCAAATCCCAATACACCCAGAGGACCAAGATAAAACAACATTTACATGTCCGTATGGCACATTCGCTTACCGAAGAATGCCATTTGGATTATGTAATGCTCCGGCCACATTTCAGCGATGTATGATGGCTATATTTTCAGACATGGTCGGAGGTTCTCTTGAAATCTTCATGGACGACTTTTCAATATTTGATAAGTCATTCGAAGGGTGCCTCTCTCATTTAGAAAAAGTTCTCAAGAGATGTACTGAAACCAATTTGGTACTAAGTTGGGAGAAAAGTCACTTTATGGTTAAAGAGGGAGTAGTCTTAGGACACATAGTCTCTGAAAGGGGAATGGAGGTTGATCGAGCTAAGATACAAATAATTTCCTCGCTACCACCACCAACTAATATCAAGGGGATTCGTTCTTTTCTAGGACATGCAGGTTTCTATAGGAGATTCATAAAAGATTTTAGTGCCATATCCAAACCCCTATGTAATCTTCTCCTAAAAGACGCACCGTTCAATTTTGATAAAGACTGTGCAGAGGCATTTAACACATTAAAAATGAAGCTCACAGAGGCACCAATTCTGCAATCACCTGATTGGTCTCAACCCTTTGAGATCATGTGTGACGCCAGCGATCATGCAGTAGGTGCCGTCCTTGGTCAAAGAGTGGACAAAAAGCCAGTGGTAATATACTATGCAAGTAAAACCTTCTCTGAAGCTCAAATTAATTACACAACCACTGAAAAAGAATTGCTTGCAGTAGTATATGCGCTAGATAAGTTTAGATCTTACGTCTGGGGAGCTAAGGTAATTGTGTATTCCGATCATAGTGCCTTACGACACCTCTTGGACAAGAAAGATGCTAAGCCACGGCTAATTCGTTGGATACTGTTGCTACAAGAGTTTGATTTAGAAATCAGAGACAAAAAGGGCTCAGAAAATGTAGTAGCAGACCATCTCTCGAGACTACCAGCAATCACCACTGATGTGCTGGACTCCATTCGGGACAATTTCCCAGATGAACAATTATTGTTCGTCGCAAAAGTGCCTTGGTTCGCTAACTTAGTGAATTACTTTGTCACAGGGAAAACCCCAAACCACTGGAATTCACATCAACGAAAGTATTTCTTCTCTCAAACTAAACAGTACATTTGGGAGGAGCCGGATTTGTTCAAAATAGGAGTAGATCAGATTATCCGGCGATGTGTTCCAGATAACGAGCATTATGATATTTTAAATCACTGTCACTCGTATGCATGTGGAGGCCATTTTAGTGCTAAAAAGACAGGACATCGAATCCTACAAAGTGGATTCTTTTGGCCAACCATCTTTAAGGACTCCTACGAGTTTGTTAAGTCATGCCTACGATGCCAGCAGATAGGAGGTATTTCAAAAAGAGACCAAATGCCTATGACACCAATTCTTATAGTAGAGATTTTTGATGTGTGGGGCATAGACTTTATGGGACCCTTTCCTAAGTCATATGGTTTCGAATACATCCTAGTGGCAGTTGATTACGTCTCTAAATGGGTAGAAGCCGAAGCCACAAGAACCAATGATCACAAAGTAGTTTGCCAATTCGTTAAACGTAATATATTTTCTCGTCATGGAATTCCTAGAGCTATAATTAGTGATGGGGGTTCTCATTTCAAAAATATGTACTTTAGCAAACTACTTAAACATTATGGAGTGACACATAAGATAGCTACCCCATATCACCCACAAACTAGTGGACAAGTAGAGGTATCTAACAGGGAGGTTAAGCGAATATTAGAAAAAACAGTACGACCCGATAGGAAAGATTGGTCAATACGATTAGATGATGCACTTTGGGCGTATCGTACAGCGTATAAAACCCCTATTGGTATGTCTCCTTATAAACTAGTGTATGGGAAATTATGTCATCTTCCGGTGGAGTTAGAACACCGAGCCTTATGGGCCATTAAAAATGCAAACCTTAACTTCACAGCTGCCGGTATAAATCGAAAACACCAACTGAATGAATTAGAAGAAATTCGCAAGGAAGCTTATGAAAGTTATAAAATATATAAAGAAAAAACAAAAGCTTTCCACGATCGAATAATTAAACGAAAGGTGTTTAATAAAGGTGACAAAGTCTGGCTATTTAACGCACGCCTGCGGCTCTTCCCAGGTAAATTAAAAAGTAAGTGGACAGGCCCATACACAGTAACTAATGTTTACCCCTATGGTGCGGTTGAAATAATAGATCAAAAAGGTGGTGAGCCGTTTAAAGTAAACGGACACAGATTAAAATTATTTGTACAATGGGCTGACAATGAAGTTATATCATCTGAGGCAATGGTCTTGGAAGATATCACTTAAATACTAAAGAGTTCCAAAATGTCTGGCTGAAGACATTAAACTTAGCGCTTGCTGGAAGGCAATCCAGTGAACTTTGTGGGTGTGTTCCATAGAAACCCTCACGAGACTATAACTCGTCCACTCAGGCTACTGAGGGGTTTAAAGGCTTGTTGCACATGCTAAGTGCAATCGTTTTTCACCACGAAAGTGTGCTTTAATTTCGTTTATTTAGTTATATTTAGTTCTTATTGTTAGTATTTCTTAAATCGTCCTTTAAAACACTTAGCTGCGTTTGAGCTTGACTTTACTACAAAATGTCACATGCGGTAACCAACTAAGTTGGGGAAAGAATTTGCACATTCGGGACCATTGAGCTTGGAGGAAATTAAAAGGAATATACTTACGTTAGGGAGGGGCAATTCCTAGCAAAATGTGTGTTGCACCAATACTAAATTGCACATGCTTGAATATTCAATACTTAGATGCTACATGTGTTGTTTCATTTCTTCGTAAATGTTTCTTGTTTCATAATTATTTGTGTGCCGAGGACGCCCCAATTCTTTAAGTTGGGGAAGGGGAACGCATTATGCTTCACACTATGCTTTATATGTTATATATCGTGAAACCGAGAAAAAATTTACGAAAAATGACAACTTTTTGGTCAAATAACTCACTTATAAAGATTTAAGGTGCCATTGTTAGTGTTGATCTCAGTTAAACTTGAGTTTTCAACTCAAGTTGGGGAAGTTTGAAGAAAATTACTAGCACGAGAAGATGATGGGCCTTTCAGTGAGTTCTACGACAGTATTCTCGGACCGCCACCACCACCGCAGTTGTCAGGTTCTTCCGTTCCTCTCTTTAAGTAGGATGAATTACTGTTTTTATGCTTTATTATTTTTAGTGTTTGTGTGACTGAATAAATGTGTTTCTTTTTAAGATTGTGTGAAGAGCGAGCCGTAAAAGATCCGATCAATTAACCCGAGAAATTCTAATTGTTGAGCTTGCAACTTAAATATGATGATGTTAGTTAGGTCGGTTTCAAGCAAAAAGACGTAATTATATGAGTTTAAACATAACATAAAGAGTCATAGATGTTTAAAACCCAAAGAAGTGAACCGAGTTTGAAGTAAGATATATTGTGTTGTAGCGAGTGATAATTAACACGGATTCCAATAGCTGCTAATTATTCATGCAATAAGGGGGAGGAAGCGAACACGAATAGAGCCTCAATTCAAGTGTGGCCTAGTTGATTCAGGAGATTAAGTCTGAAGGGTACCATCATGCCTAGTCCCCTAAGACCAACTGGTCTGGGAGTGGCTGACCCAAATCCTGTTACACGGATCATCTAGAAAGTCATAGTAAACTTGAACGAAAAACATAGACATTGCATGAAAAGAACAAAAAGAAAAAATTAGTAGCTCAAGTCATGCATCGAGGAAAAAGATGGTCCAGTGACCCACGTGAATTCAATTCTGTAACCTTGAGCTAAAAGGATAATAGTGGTGAGGAATTTTGGAACAACTATCCAAGAAACATCACGATATATCTGAATTAAATTCTGTTCGTGTCTGCAAGTTTCATCACATCTATGAAGGCTAGTGCTTGTTTAAATAAGTTAATTATGTTTTGTACGCTTGATAAACCCGATGTTTTAAAAGTCTGATTTTCGTTGCTTGCTCGGGACGATCAAGAATTAAGTTGGGGAAGTTTGATCGGGTTATAATTTACCATGTTTATTAAGCGTAAAAGAGTTGTTTTTAATGCAAAAGTGTTATAGAATGTGCCGCTATTGAATAAATTCTGTGCCTATGCAGGGAAACAAAATCCGGTTTAAAAGTGCGAAAAAAGGACGAAATTTCAGAGCCAGGCGCAGAGAGGGGCGCAGCCCTGCGCCCAGACCGAGTGCTCGACAGAAGGAATTAATTCACAAAAATACGGATTTCACAGAGGGGCGCAGGGGGGGGCGCAGGCCTGCGCCTACGGCTGCGCCCAACCCATTAAAATAATGGACGGCCGTTTTTAGGGTTTTTCCATCTTTTCCTATAAATACCAAGTCATACTTCAAAGTTGAAGATCGTTTTTTGGAGGAGAAGGCTAAGGAAAAGAACCCTGTTTGAGCGAAAATACGTACGAAGAACACACGAGTCAATCTACGGCGATGAATCCACAACTCTTGAACGTTGCATCAACCATGTCCGGCTAAGCTCGTCATAATCATTCTCGGAGGAAGCACATCGCTAAGTTTTACTTTATGAACGATTACTTTAAGTTTACATGGTTTTTATTATTTATATTTTGATTGTAAACGAATGATTATTATTTTGTTGTTGCGTTTCGCAAGATAGTTCGTAGACATTTTATTATTCGTGCCGAGTTAATTATTTAATTAAGACGAGTAATCAAACGTGTCACGCGCTATGCCCAAGATCACGTAATGGCTTTAATAATAATTCCAACAAAGATTATGTCTATGTAATCTTCAAATCGTTTTCATAAATTAAACACAAAGCGCGGTGTGGAATCTGGGAATGGTTATCTTCGTATTTTATTCAATCAAACAATCTTCTTAAGTTTTCTTTTCACAAAATTCGCAAGTAATTAGTTTTATAAATCAAAGCAATCACCTTTTTACAACCAAATCAATCTTTCGAAATTAATTATTTTACAACGCTAGTCGCTCGAATACGTGCATTTAACCTCTCGCTCTCTGTGGATACGATCCCTACTTACCCTAGCTTCTAAGGTATTTAGTGGTTATTTTTGACGGGTTAACGACACTCGCATCAGGGCCTCAGGGGGATGACCATAGGGATGATGAGCCTGTGCGTAGATCTGACTTATATGCTGTGATAGGCCAGATCCTAGATGAGCGTTTTCCTGTTCAGGGCGCGGGTAGGGGTCGAGGTGCAGTGCCTCCGCCCGAGGGAGAGCAGAGTTCTGGGGCTGGTGCATCTTCTAGCCAGCCATCGCGTGGGTCCTTTAAGGACTTCATGACGGGTCGTCCTTCTGAGTTTTTCGGTGGAGTCGGTGCCTCGAAGGCATTGGATTGGTTGAGAGAGGTCGAGGCTGCGTTCTGTATAGCCCATGTTGATCGAGCCGACAGAGTGAGTTATGCCTCCTACCTTCTGAAGGGAGGAGCATTGAGATGGTGGAGTTCAGTTGTTAGCGCTCAGGGAGTTGATGAGGCTTATTTGATGTCGTGGGAGGAGTTTCGTACAGAGTTCGAGCTGCAGTATTGTCCGCTGGACACGAGGAGAGAGTTGGAGCGAGAGTTCATTCATCTGCAGCAGGGATCCAGATCGGTTCAGGAGTATATCGACATCTTTAATGATAGAGCCCAGTTTGCGCCGCATCAGGTAGCCACAGAGGACCGAAAGGTCAACATGTTTATTGAGGGATTGAGGCCAGATATCCGGGAGTTCATGGGGATGTTGCGTGACCCCACTTTTTCATCAGCGATGGAGTATGCCCGCCGTCGAGAGCGGGAGATTGAGAGACAGCGGGAGCAGTCGGCTCCCCAGAGGCAGCGCATCGAGCCGTCAGGTCAGGGTCAGAGTTCTGGGTCTTCGAGATTTTATAGAGAGAGTCGTCAGGGCGGGTATTCTGAGCAGCAGGGACAGAGTTCGGGAGTCCAGCGAGATCAGGGTCGGGATGATAGGCAGTCGGGGGCTGGTCAGAGTCAGGGACAGGGTCGGGGTGGTCAGAGGCAGCAGGGGCAGCGGCAGCAGGGTCAGGGTCAGAGACAGAGTCAGAGTCAGGGGAGTGTTGGGAGGGGATCTCGGGATTCTGGGAGCCAAGTTGAGAGTTCGGCATCGGTGGAGAGAGATTGCCAGCGGTGCCATCACCGTCATGCAGGGCCGTGTGCCCGGGAGCATCTTCGTTGTTTTAGATGTGGCCAGTTTGGTCACACTGCTATTGCATGTACTTCGCAGGAGTCTCTTTGCTTCCGATGTGGGAAGCCGGGTCATATGTCTCGGGATTGTCCGAATCCCGGAGCGGGGTTTCCGGGATCGAGTTCGAGTGAAGCTGGACCGTCTGGGTCATCTTCAGCACCTCGGGGAGGAGGAGCACCGAGGGCTCGTGGCAGAGTTTTTCAGGCTACTGCTAAGGAGGCGCGCGAGTCGCCTGATGTTGTATCTGGTACGTTCATCCTTAATGGACTGCGTGCCTTTATTTTATTTGATTCGGGATCTGATCGTTCATATGTATCTGCCTCCTTCTGTGATTATTTTGCTATGCCTTCATCTGAGTTATCTGTGCCTGTTTTTGTTGAGCGTGTTGATGGTAGTACTGTGTTAGTGAGCCGTATCTATAGAGATTGTGTATTAGAGATAGACGGTCACCGATTTTCCATAGACTTGATGCCTATGGGGATTAGTAGTTTTGATGCCATTATTGGCATGGATTGGCTGACAGCGCGTCATGCGAATATCTTCTGTTCTAAGAAGATGATTCGTATTCCCGTTTCTGAGTCAGAGTTAGCAGTTGTGTATGGCGAGAGGCGTAAAGGAGAGATGATCATAGTGTCGATGGCGCAGGCGCAGAAGTATGTGGCAAAGGGGTGTGCCACTTACTTAGCTTATGTGGTAGATGCGAAGAAAGAGAAGAGGGAGGTCAGTGATGTGCCGGTGGTGAGAGATTTTCCTGATGTATTTCCAGATGAGTTGTCGGGTCTGCCGCCGGACCGGCAGGTTGAGTTTAGGATCGACCTAGTTCCCGGGGCCGTTCCTATTGCGCACACGCCGTATCGGTTAGCTCCTACCGAGATGCGTGAAATGATGACGCAACTGCAGGACCTGTTAGATCGTGGTTTCATTCGCCCTAGTTCTTCCCCGTGGGGAGCCCCCGTGCTATTCGTGAAGAAGAAGGACGGGACGATGCGTATGTGTATAGATTATCGAGAGCTTAATAGGGTAACGGTGAAGAACCGTTATCCCTTGCCGAGGATTGATGATCTTTTTGATCAGCTTCAGGGGGCGAGTTTCTTCTCGAAGATCGATTTGCGTTCAGGGCATCATCAGCTGCGAGTTAGAGACGAGGATGTGCCTAAGACTGCTTTCAGGACCAGATATGGTCATTATGAGTTCTTAGTCATGACGTTCGGGCTGACTAATGCCCCAGCAGCGTTTATGGACATAATGAATAGGGTCTGCAGGCCGATGCTCGATCGTTTTGTGATTGTGTTCATTGATGATATTTTGATCTACTCGAGGAGTAGCGAGGAGCATAGCCAGCATCTGAGAGAGGTCCTAAGTACTCTGTAGCGAGAGAGGCTATATGCCAAGTTTTCGAAGTGTGAGTTCTGGCTTCGAGAGGTGCAGTTCTTAGGGCACGTGGTGACAAGTGAGGGCATTAAAGTGGATCCCGCGAAGATTGAGGCGATTATGAGTTGGGGCCAGCCCACATCAGTATCTGAGGTTCGTAGTTTCTTGGGTTTGGCCGGGTATTATCGGCGGTTTATAGAGACTTTCTCGCGGATCGCAGTGCCTTTGGCGATGTTGACGCGACAGTCTGTACCGTTTGTATGGACCGAGGAGCAGGAGAGTGCTTTTTTAGAGTTGAAGAGTCGGTTATGTAGGGCTTCTATTCTAGCATTGCTAGAGGGTTCAGAGGATTTTGCTGTGTATTGCGATGCTTCATTCACGGGGTTGGGGTGTGTACTGATGCAGAGAGGCAAGGTGATCGCTTATGCCTCGAGACAGCTTAAGAGTTATGAGTTGAGTTGGCCGGTGCATGATCTAGAGTTGGACGCCATAGTCTTTGCCTTGAAGATATGGCGGCATTATCTATATGGGACGAGATTTACAGTATATACCGACCATAAGAGTTTGCAGTATTTGTTCAGCCAGAAGGAGCTGAACATGAGGCAGAGACGCAGCATGGAGCTCCTAAAGGATTATGATTGTGATATCCAGTACCACCCGGGGAAAGCTAACGTGGTGGCAGACGCTTTGAGTAGGAAATCTTATGAGCTGGCGGTTATATCCAGAGCTTCTCGATTAGAGGTCACGTCCACCTTGATTGACGGTCTGCGGTTAGCTCAGGAGGAGGGTTTGAGAGGCGAGAATGTGCAGAGAGAGAGATTAGCTGGTCAGCTGGAGTTGTTGAGCAGGGACGATAGAGGTTTGATGACTCTCCGCGGTCGAATATGGGTCCCCAGAGTAGGTGGTCTGAGACAGCTGATTCTAGACGATTCCCATAAGTCTAGATTGTCCATTCATCCGGGCAGCACGAAGATGTACCGAGATCTGCGAGTTCATTATTGGTGGCCAGGGATGAAGAGGGATGTGGGGAAGTATGTGGAGGCGTGTATGACGTGCCTGAGGGTTAAGAGTGAGCATCAGTAGCCGCATGGTAGACTTCAGCCGCTAGAGATTCTAGAGTGGAAGTGGTATGACATCACCATGGACTTCATAGTGAGACTCCCGCGGACTGTTCGTGGGAATGATATGATTTGGGTTATCGTTGATTGGCTTACGAAGAGCGCTCACTTCTTGGCCGTTCGTGGGACTATTACGATGGATCAGTTGGCGCGCCTCTACATTAGTGAGATTGTTGCGAGGCATGGAGTTCCGAGATCTATTACGTCTGACCGAGATAGCCGATTTGTGTCGCGATTCTGGCAGAGTTTCCAGAGAGAGTTGGGCACCCGAGTTCAGCTAAGTACATCTTATCATCCTCAGACAGGGGGTCAGACAGAGCGGACTAATCAGACTTTAGAGGATATGCTGTGGGCTTGTGTTATTGATTTAGGGGGTAGCTGGGATCTTCATTTGCCGCTTGTCGAGTTTGCGTATAATAACAGCTACCATGCATCTATCGACATGCCTCCATTTGAGGCTCTCTATGGGCGTAAATGTTTGACTCCGGTATGTTGGGGAGAGGTTGGGGATCGTCCTATCAGCGGGCCAGAGGTTCTTCAGGAGACTAGCGACAAGGTCGTTATGATTCAGCAGCGGATTAGGACAGCTCAGAGTCGCCAGAAGAGTTATGCGGATCACCGGATGTCTGAGTTAGAGTTTCAGGTCGGAGACTCCGTGATGTTGAAAGTCTCACCCTGGAAGGGGATCATCCGATTTCGGAGACGAGGTAAGTTGGGTCCGCGCTATATTGGGTCGTTCGAGGTTGTCGAGAGGATCGGGGATTAGGCTTATCGTCTGGATTTGCCTTCAGAGTTGTCGGGAGTTCATAATGCTTTCCATGTCAGTCATCTCCATAAGTGCTTGGCTCGTGATGATCAGTGAGTGCCATTGTCCGAGATTGAAGTCGATGATAGACTTCAGTATGCTGAGCAGCCTGAGGCAGTGACAGATCGGAAGGTGAAGAGGTTGCGTAATAAAGAGGTGGCGTTAGTTTTGGTGCAGTGGAAGCATCACAAGGGTACCAGCGCCACATGGGAGCCAGAGTCAGAGATGCGCAGCCGATATCCTCACCTCTTTGCTTCGTGTTAGATTCTGATGACAGAATCTTTATAAGGAGGGAGGACTTGTAACATCCCGATTTTGAGATAGGTACGTGGAATAATTTTATTGGATTAATTATTTAATTTGGGACCCGGTGATATAAATTTGTATTTTGGGTATTGGGATCGGATTTTTGGGTATCGGACCGAGTTAAACCCAAAACGTATATATTGGATGCTTCTTTTGTTCTTGGATTCATTTCAAAGCCAGAGCTGAGTTGTGAGTGTGTGTGTGTAATCTGAATTCCAGCATCTCCAAGCAAGGATTGAAGCTTCAAGTTGTGATTCAGGCAGCCAATTCTTCCATCATCTTCTTAATTGAGTATTGAGGTAATTTTGAGCTTAATCTCATGAATCAATTGTGGTTAGTAGCATATGATCAAGGGAATTGTGTTTAATTATGTTTCTTAGTAAATTCGGGTATAGATTCGTGGCTAAAATCGAGTTGAAGTGATGATTTGGGGTTTAATCCCTGGTCTGTAAAACCAGAGCAAGAACTGCTACTGTTCGTCCGTGAGCGCGGCCGCGATCCCGTGATAGCGGGCCGCGATGTTCTTGAGATGATCGCAGGCGGTTTGAGCCCGAGCTCGGACCGCGATGTGAGCGCGGCCGAGTTTGAGGTCATCGCGGCCGCGACCACGATAGGGTCAGTGCGGCTGCGATTGGCTGAGTGCGGCCGCGATGCGGCTAGGGTTTCGGGTCGAGTTTTCGGGTTCTGTGGGTCTTGTGTTTGGGTCTTTGGGATCTCGTGAGTTGTTGAGAATTGTGTATAGAGTTGTTGGGTTGAGATCGTTATATTGAGATTGTGTTATTGTGTTTTCAGGGTCTCGTGTTATCAGGGTAGGGAAAGGGCAGGGAACCGAGACTTAGTATAGCTAGCTGAGCAGGTGAGTTTGCATGTTTTTGTTGAGATACTTATACGATTATTTATTAATACTTGCATGATCTTTTATTGAGATTTTTATGAGATATCATGAGTTTTCTTACGAGCTTTTATTGAGATACTATCATGCATGTATTACTGTGTTATATTGAGGATTGTGTTTTAAATATGAGATTTGGGACACTTGAGCTGTTGAGATACTAAACCGTACGGCTGGGCAGGGGTTGAGTCGCTCCCAATTCCCTTTTAAGTTCCTGACGACTGCTTTGTGCGGTCTAGGGATTTGGGTACGTGGATTTATCCACACGAGTTGAGTACCTATTGAGCTATCTTGTGGGATCTCATATACTTGTTCAATAGAGAACCCTGAACGTTTTATTGTTGAGCTATTTATTTTCTGAGCTTTATAATCGTACATTAACCATTGCATTCTCACCAGCTTTAGCTGACCTGTGTGTGTTGTTGTGTGTATCCCAGGTGACCGGACTGCTAGTAGGCCTGCTGCACCAAAGTAGGTTTACATTATCATTGATCGAGGAGTTAGCTACCTTTTGTGGAGGTAGTTATATTTTGTGGACTGTTTATATACTTCGGATAGGTTGTGTTATTTCAGAGACTTCCGTGACTGTTAATGTATAATTAAAGTTTTAAAATTATCGGGTTCTCGTGTATGTATTTATAGGAATAGCATAGGGATTATTATATTATATCGTTGCTGACGTGGTAATTATGTGGCATTGTGGATTAGTTCGAGGGTGTTACATATCTATTTATATATATAAAAGTTGAGTACATGCTATAAATGTTCATGCCATAAATTCATGTAATCGTTATTGATGGAACTAAATTCTTTTTTATTATATTATTGATTAAACTTAATTGGAAAATAAAAGATGAAGGAACTAAATATGATTTAATATATTTTTTACATTAAACTAAATATTTATCTAATATTAAATGATTTAATGTTAATAGTAATACAAACGTATTTCACTTCTCCTAACCTTATTATATTGCTTTCATGTTAATAGTAATAAAAATCTTACATGTCTACTAACCCTTATATTTATCATTTTATATTTATTTTAATAATACCTAAAATTTCTTTGATGTCAAAATATATAAATTCACGTCATAGTTTTAATGGTACTAAATATTATTTTACTATATTCTAATAAATTTTAATTAAATAATAAAAGATGATGGAATCTTACACTAAAAAATCAGATGTCAATAATATGTCATAATTGTTTGATGGAACTAATTCTTTATTTAATGTATTTTTTGTTAAACTAAATATAATTGCTTTAATGTTAAATTAATTGTTGTTTTAATATTGAATATGTTACGATTATAATAGTGTGAACCTTTCACTTTCACTTCTACTTACCTCATTACTATTTATTATGATTTAAGTGTCTTAATTTATATTAAATGTGTATTAAATCAGTCTTTATCTATAAATAACAAAGCTACACATGCTTTAGTCATCTTAAAAGCACTTTTTATATCGATATCAAAATGAAAAGAAAAGAAAAACTAAAACAATGCAAAAACAAGAATTGCATACGGTTGATCAAATGAGGAAATGGTCCATCAGAGTGATAATATATCGCAAATGGGATGTCAAAGATAATCATGAGAGACAAATGAGTATGGATTTCGTTGTTTATGGTAAGAAAATAAAATAATCATTTTTGTATTATTAATATAAAATTACAAATATCATGTAATCATAACTAACTATTACATGTTTTAAATCAAATTAATTCATTTTATAATGTGCATACTAAACTCTCCAACAATAGTAGTTTCTGAATTTGGATTTTATTCAATGGCAGAGATTTTTCAAGAGTTGTCAATTGCATCGTCACTCTTGGTATGTTTCTTCCGATTCTTGAAATTTTGGTGTGGTCATTGTTTTTATATGACTATGCTTCAAAAGAAAACTAATAAGAAATGCATATGACATAACGTCCAACCTTATTTGGGTGATGTTTATAATTATAATTTTTTTGTTTGTCATAATTTTTTTGTTAAATTTATGCATTTCAGGATGACCACAATGAGAATTATAATCACAAGTGCAATCAAGGGCAAACCACAAAAATAGGAATACTTCGTGGAACAATTGTGGATGAAGTCGTCAGTCTCATCACAACATTACAAACTTGAAGATCTAAAAGATGATAGAGAGTTGCCAAATTATAAACACATACTTCTTCTAAAATTATATATTGATTTTGGTTCAATTAAGTCTAATCCAACTTGTGATGATACAAACCCTAGCAAAATTGGTAGATTATTTTCTTTTACAACAATAAATTGTCCTATGTGTCCATTAATTGACCGGTAGTTTTTATGTTTATATTGAAGTTTTATTTTTGTTAAACTACATTTAAGAACAAATATATCTTATAGATTAAAAGTTACGATGAATAAAATTAAGTTAATCATAAAATATTACACCCACACACATATATACAACTAAAATAATTTAAAACTTATAGTAACCAATTTAAACTATATTTTTTAATTTAATCTAAAATTGTATATTAATTTTTAATTGTGTTTTTTGATTAAAAAAATATTAGACTTAGGGTATATAACAATTTGTGTAATAAATTTTATATAATAATTAATAGGAATAATAAACTTTTGTATTTAATATGACTTTTGGATTTATGTAGTAATTTTGATATTTTGAATATACAATGATATGAAAATTATATTAAATATATCCGTATACTTTTTATTTTTTACTAATTAAATATAACGAGCACTTATTGAAGTAAGTATAGTTATAGAATATAAATGTAAAAAATGTATTACAAAAAAGTATAATTTAGATCAATTTGATATTTGTATCTATAATCATATTAAAACTATATTAAATATATATGTATACTTAACTAATAATAATGTATCAGTTTTTAATTAAAAATCTAATATTTTTCAAAATATTATAAATATCTATGAAATTAAACTCAAAACCTTTTAAATTATCAATCGTATAATTCTCTAAGATTTTAAAGTTTTTAAGAGGTGATTAATTTAATTAATATATGAGTTAATATAAGAGTATGTTGCTATTATACTTACTTACAATTTAAGTCGATTCACATATACTTATTTGGTCAATTTAAAATATATAATTATCATAATAGATTATTTTAAAAACTTTAATCATCAAAGTAACTATCTTCAAATTGTAGTTGTCAAATAGCATTAGAAAAAGACTCTAAGTAACAAAATTAAAACCAAAAAAGTATAATTAATATACAATTTTACATTAAATTGTATTGGTTACGTTTAATTAGTAAAAAAAATGTAAGTAATTATTAAAATAGATAGTAAATCATATGATTCATTCAAAAACTTTAGATAAATAAAATGGATAATCTAGACGTAATTCATTACTAAAATGAATAATTTCCAAAAACCTTTTAAAACATTAGCTTTTAAATCATTTTTTTATTTTTTATAATTTTAAAATTCTGTTTTTTTTTTTGTCAACCTACAAAGTTACAGTTCTACTAATATAAGCTTTTGTTAAATTTTAATTTCCTATTCTATACAACGTGTATATTTAATTCATTGAATTAATATTTTTTTAAATAAAATGACATTATTTCACAGAATCTTAAAATATTGTTAAAGTTTGGTTCTAATAAACAACTCAATATAAAGTTTTAAGAATTTTAATTCATTTTGATTGTTAGAGTGACTCTACTGCAATATTTGTTGAACCTTATTAAAATTCTTCTAAGATCAAATACAAAATAGATGTTACTAATATTGTACTTTTACAATTTATTATAGGCCAAATTACCAAAAAAAAATGCAACATGATATATAAAAATTGACAATAAAGGTAATGTGAAATTTTTTTGGATAAGAAAGATAACATAAATAATTTTAACAAAAAAAAAGTATTGATAACCAGGTAAGAAGGTACATTTTTAGTTTTATGCTCTATTTTTTGGTAAAACAAATATATTTGATTATCTTTTTTTGACCTAAAATTCGAATTTCATTTCCTCTGTCGGTCAAAATATAATTTACATTATCTTTCTTGGTCAAAAAACTTTTACAAAGCCTTCATTGTCAAGTTTTGTATTTTAGATTACATTTCTTGGTAATTTTCCATTTATTGTATAGCATCAGACAGACATTGTATAATTAAAAAGAATATCTAAATCTAATAAAATAAAATAATAAATCAGTGCATCGCACGGGTCTACATGACTAGTATATATATAAAAGTTGAGTCCTCCATGTAATAAATGTGATGACAAATCTCATGTAATAAATAAGAAAGTTGAGTCCTTCATGTAATAAATGTGATGACAAATCTCATGTAGTAAATAAGAAAATTAATGGGTTAGTTTAATTTTATATTTTTAACAAGTCATATATCTATCTGTATATAAAAGTTGAGTCCATGTCATAAATATCCATGTTGTAAATATTCATGTCATAATAGACTATCTATTTTTTCTAAGTTGAAGAATTGCTTTAATGTGATACTAAATATTTTTAATGTTGCTTAAATTTAATTAATTTTACATTAATAGTAAAAACCTTCCATCTATCCTAAGGTTAATATTTCTTATCAATTAAATGTTTTTATATTACCATAATTATGAATTAATGTCAATCATTTATCTATAAATAACAAAGTTAAATTTGTTCATTCACATTCTTCCATCATTTCATGTTACAAACAATTTGTTAGTACTTGGTGGATGGAAAATTCTACGACAATGCTAAGAATTTTGATTCCATTTAAATAATTACAATGATCATTAATAAATCAAACTATATTGTTTATTATTTAATTTATTTAATCTGATAAGTTGAGTCCATTTCAATAAAGACTCATTCCATAAATGATTTTATGTGTAAAGTATTCCAATTCAATATAATAAATTACAATGATCATATTTTATATAAAAATATAGTATTTTATTATTTACTTTAAATAATTCGATAAGTTGCGGCATATGTTACTAAAGTCCATATAATGAACTACAATGATGTTTATTTAAATCATAATAGTGTATTTTATTTCAATTCGATTTGATAAGTTTAGTCATATAACAATAATTTTCATGTAATAAGTTCAACTGATAATTTATTTAGATCAAAATAATTAAATTTATTAGTCAATACAAAAAAATAACATGGGTTATCGAGTAGAACATAGGAATATTTAATATTAAGTCACTGATTTAATTTGTTTAATACTAAAAAATAGTCATGAAAATAATTTATTTATTTAATTTAGTAACATCGCAACATGTGTCAACTAACATCTATTTACATATGATATATATCATCTATTTATTTAATTTAATTTCAAAAAACCACAAAGATAAGATGAGATACTAAGAATATAATAATCGTTATTTCATTAAATTAATATGTAAGATGCATCTTTTATTATTTATACCTAAATAAGTTAACAAAGAGGAAAAAAATATTGTGTTGTATTTTAATTTATTTATTTAAATTGAATATCTTTAATAACCAAATTATCTTACCAAAAAACGTAATTCATAAATCTCCTTTAAATGATAAGAGACTAAGAATTTTATTTGCAAATAGTATATTAAAAACAAATATGAAATATCACTCTTTCTAGATTTAAAATTTCTAACAAATATATTAATCTTTATAAAAGCATAATAATGGTAATGATTTCATGTCTATAGTAATTAATTCGATGTAATATATTACGATGATCATCTTTTATATATAATGCACAATTATATTATTTAATTTATTCAATTTGATAAGTTGAGTCATATATTGATAATTCTATATAATAAAATATAATCATTATATATTTAGATTAAAAAATTAGTTTATTTTTAATTTAGTTTGATAAGTTGAGTCGTGTAGCATAAATCTCATGTATTTAATTAATGTATTAAAATTTTAAAATACTTACATGTTGTACCTAAATTTTAAGAAACATTTTTTGTCTAATTTTTAAAAACTTTTATGAAAATATATGATTCCTTAAGGAGCCTTTAAAAATCAGTTAATCAACAAATTAATCCAAACAAAATATATAATTTAGAATTTTATGGTTAAATATATTATTTATAATTAATACATATTTAAATTAACACATAACATAATTTTTTTTAATATAGTTACACATTGTAGAAAAGTTTTAAGATATAATTTTTAATTTTTTAAAGAACTCTTTATGAAGATATATAATTCCTTAAATACCCTTTAAAAAACAAGTTAATTAACAAATTAAACTAATAAAATATATAATCAATAATTTTAAGATTATTCATAAAATAACTCGGTATATATAAATTTTATTATAAAACGAACTCAACTTTGACACAACATGTTTAATATAAATAAATATTATTTGAACTCAAATAAATATAACGTAATAGTATTGTTATTTATCAATAAATTATAGTTACATAGATTCAATGTAGAACCTTATTAATATTCATTTAAATTAATGTATTGAAATAAACTTCTAATATAATTACATGTTATACATAAACTTTATGAGATATTTAATTAAAGAGTTTTTACGAAATCATATAACTAATCAAATTACCTTTAAAAATAATTTAATTAAAATATATATAATTTAAAACTTTAAAATTCTTTGCATTATTTGTAGTTAAAATTAATATATTTTTATTTCATGAAATGTGAAAAGAATACATTAATGCATAAATCTCGAATTTTAATAGTGTTCGTGCCTTGATTCTGGAATACGCCGCTGCAACACAAAGGAGAAATGCTACGTTAATGTCGGAGCAGGGGGGGTGCCTGCGTCGACACTCTGATGCCTAAGTTAGTATACGGTGGAGGTAATTGTGCGTAAGAATAGATTAGGGTTCTTAGATTGTGCATACCTTAGTGAGAGAAAATGAGGTCCTTTTATACCCTTCTGTTGAGATATTGTTTGGCTCTCACCAATCATGGGAGGACACCTGTCTTTCTTACAACAACTTTTGCTCACATCTTTCGTGCATGAGACCACCTTTATATTCCATTTTCCTATGTGGCAAACCACCGCATATAATACACCATGGTCATCGTTTAACTGATATTAAATATAATTTCTTTATGTGTCACCCATTAGATTTGATAGAGGGACCCACATCATCAAGTCCGTCTAGTTTAATGTCTAGCATAGCTTAGATATTTAAACTTGAAGTTTTGAGAAATATCCAGACTCAGGCAATTTACGACTCTTTATCATATAATATTATTGTTGTATTTTTAAATTTAAATTCATACCTATAAAAAATGTATGTCTGACACGCCTTGCCTCGAGTTCGTGCTTTTCCTGCCATTATGAGTAGAGGTGTCCCATCGCTTTCCCACTTTGAAACGGTTACCCATATTAAACCCTAATTACCCCTTTGTAATTTCAAGTTTTCACCATTTCTTTTACAGCCTTTCACGAATTCCTTTTCTTTTCCATCTGAACTCTTCAACATCCCTCGCCCCTACTACATACCGATTTCCGACGCGCTTCTTCCCCTAACTCAGGTCAGTACCTCTCACCCATTCTTCAACCATGTCTAGTTCCATTAAAGTGCTTGATGTTTTCCCTGCTATTTCTCGATTTTCTTACGAAAAGTTTTTGAAAACATATCGTATTCCCCCTGAGCTTAGACCTGAATTTCCTGCTGTAAAGGCCATAGCCAACCGGCCCCCGGCGGGGAAAATCGCCTTATACACTAAATCATTTTCTATGGGGAACCTCCGTCTTCCCATATCTTCATTTATCTGTCAATATTACGACATTACAACGTTCATTTCAGTCAAATGTCTCCTCTCGGGACCCTTCGTATTACCTTTTTTGAAGCAATATGTAGAGTGTTGGGAGTAGACGCTTATTGATGGTTCTCAGTGATGCATCCAGGGCTGAACAAGCTGAATACAATCCAATGATGCTAAGAGAAAAGAGACCAAAATCAGAGTACTGGTCCAAGTCCAAGATTATTAAGGTAACTTCCATCAATCTATATAAGCGGGCCCGTCTGTTTAATCCTGCATTCAGTATCATAAGAGAATACGGGTCATCACAGCATTAAAGGGCTGAAAAACAGAATTAAAGGGCGTTTAAGTCACATCACTGCTCTCACGGCTTTAACCAGAAGCATGAAATGCCGATCAATCATCATGTGCTTAAGACACTTTCAAATGGCTATTGAAAGTTTTCTGGTTAAAGTCGGTCTCAGGGCTCCTGAACAAGATATTTTTTCCCTTGACATCATCCAATGTAGAAAGTTCTCATGGGAGGTCTACAAGGAGTTATCTCTTTGAATAAAATTGTCACAAAAGGTTTATGCGCTTTGAGGAATTACCATGTTACTCTGATGGCACACTTCGATTGGTGAGAGCAGAGCTTAACAAAAAACTTCAAGAAGATGATGCTCAACCAATTTTAGAGCTTAAAAGGAGACCTACAGAGATTTAAGACATCCTCAGCACAGTTGAACTTATCAATGACAGGCTGCACATCAGGCAAGTCACTAGAAGATTCGACGTCATCCTTGGCCTTCGAGAAAGTGCAGAGCATTCCTGTTATCCTCCACAATGATCGAAAAGGGGAGATTGTTAGTTTATAAATTTTGATCATGTGGAGTTTAATTTTGTAATAGTTAGTTTGTTTTATTTCCATGTAATTTATTTCCTTTGTAATTTATTTATTGCGTTTAGAAGTTTAGGGGTGTAGAATGTAAATCCCTCAAAGTTAGATTTAATATTTACGGGAAACCCTAATAGGGTTTTATAACACATTGCTTTTTATTTTATGTATTTTATGTATTTTGAGCAATTTGCGTTAAATGATGTAATTTCGAGTTTTGGTATAAATAGGAGCTGAGAGTTCATTTTCTCATTTCTTGCAAAACCAATTCACTATTTCAGAGCTTCTCTCTCTAAAACCCAAACTTCTCTCTAGCTTTCTCCGAAACCGACCGGCCATATCTCAAGTTCTGTACGTCATCGGAAAGATCTCGAAGAGTACTACACGGATTTGCTATTGCATGTGTGATTTCATACGAATTTGAGGTAAGAATCGGCATTCTAAGCTTCCTTATTTTCGGTTTTGAAGAAAAGTTCAAAGTTCCTCATCTTTAATTCATTTAACGCCATTTTAGCTTGAGTTTTAACTCGATTCTGTTAGATTAAGTATAATAGAATCGAAACTAGACTTATTACTTAGCATATTCATGATTTTAGACTTGGAAATGCATGTTTAAAAGCTGCAAAACACGAACAAATTCGAGATGCCAAGAACAAACTCGAATATAGCTAAATTCGAACCTTAGGTTCGAATTTGAACCTAAGTTCGAGACTATGCATTCGAATTTAGCACTATGTTCGAAGCCATGAATTCGAATTTGGTCTTATATTTGAATTTAATGCACAAGTTCGAACCCTCCCCTATAAATTCGAATTTAATTGATAAAAATTCATGGACAACACATAAATTAACAAAATAAATAGCAAGATATTTAGCTAGAAGTTATGGTTTGTAGATGTTGGAATTTTTAAGCTAGCATTATTAATTTAGCGTATGTTCTGTAATGTTAAATTACAGATATTTCACAGCACTTCATATATTAAATTAAGCGGTTTAGCTCGTTTATGAGTTAAAGCTAGTGCCAGAATATATTAAAGGCTAGATAAGCAAGTGCAAGCGCTTCAAAGCAATATAAAACATAAATAAGCTCAAGCAAGCATTTCAGAGTATTTCAAAGCATAAGACAGTATTGTGAGTAACAGTTATTCTTGTTTACATGTATTTTATGTAATTGAGACATAATTTGCTTCTATATGCTTTCTTTGGAATTCAATAGACTTTTGTGAGTGAAGGCGAAAACTGTGGTACAGGCGGTGCCCAGCTTAGCCGGATCTTACATCTGATCTATTAATGTGCATAATTGTATTGTTATCTGTTTATTATTCTGCATATTATACAGCAAGCCTTGTTCGAGCGTTTCTTTGTGCATTTCATAAGCATTTTAACTTTACAAGCAAGCAATTCTGATGCTCACCACTATCCCAAGCATCATGCGGGTAGCTAGCCCCGCATCACAGATTGATCATCTGTCAGCGGTAAACCCTAGTGGTGGCATCTCCTTTCAGCGTGCAATGTCTCAATTGTGCAAGCATTCATTCTGGGTATTAAGCAAGCGTGATTAAAGCAAGGATGTGACAGGATGGTATCAGAGCATTAGTTTGAGGGATTCGAATATCTAGGCTTTAACTTGACCTGAGATAGGCTTTGACTTTACTTTAGGAATATGGGCATATGGGGTAGAATAGGAATTTTACCTATTCTTATGCAAGTATTATTATTATTATTTCAGAAAATGTCTGGATTTGGTGAAGGAGCTGGCGGTGGACTCACTCCTGAACAGATCATGCAAATAATGCAAACCATGCTTAACGAGAACAACGAGCGTCAAGCTAAGTTCTTGCAAGATCAGTTTCGTGCTCGTGATGAAGCCGAAACTAGACGCAGAGAAGAACATAGGAAGCAGCAGCATGATGATGCTGGACGTCGTGACGATAACACTGACGAGGAGGAAGCTCCTGTAGTTCCTCCTAAAGGCTGCAACTTCCGTTACTTCAAAGCTTGCGGAGCTCAACCCTTCAAAGGAGCAGCAAACTCTATTGAAGCGCTCGAGTGGATTACTGACATCGAGCGCATATTTCTTATTAGCGACTGTGCTGAAGAATCAAAGGTCAGCTTTGCTACTACACTGTTCGAGGGTGGCGCTGTTATGTGGTGGCGATCTCAAGAGAACATGCATGGAGTTAACTGGATTAAGTCCCTATCTTGGGATGAATTTAAAGTGATCTTCTTTCGTCAGTACTGCCCGTCTGATGAAAAGAAACGACTGGAAGAGAGACTGATGTCTCTTACTCAAGGAACCAAATCGGTGACCGAGTATGAGATCGAATTCACGCATTTAAGCTTGCTGTCTGACTATCAAGTCGCTACTGAAGAGCGAAAGATCGACCGCTTCTTAATGGGTCTACATCCTGAGTATCAGAAGTTTTTGAAGCACCAAAGGTACACCAACTATGCAGATGTCGTTGAAGCTGCTCGAATTCTCGAGCAGGACTTTATTCGGGCTGAAGGAGTTCCTGCTTCATCTATCAACCCTACTTATCCGTCACTGCCCAAGAAATCACGCACCGATAGTTATTCTGGATCTTCATCCAGATATTCTCAACCACAACAGTCTCAGTACCAACAGTTTAGCTCACCTCCGGCACAACAACCTCGATCTTATGCGGTACATTCTGAGCCGAGGCAGTGTCGCCGCTGCCATAAGTCACACATTGGGCGTTGTAACCCCAATGATCTGAGATGCTATGTGTGCATTGACATTGGGCATAGCAGTGAAGAATGTCCTAACAAAGTTACAGTTTGCAACAATTGTTTACGTCCTGGACATACTGAGCGGGCATGAACGCATCCGTTCAGCTTAGTTTATCCGAGTGCAGAGCATCATCCCCGACCGCAACAGCAACAACACCGACCACAACAACATCATCAACAACAACAACAAAGACAAAACCAGCCGGCCCGACATAGCACGTCACGCGGAGGTTCCAGTCCCGTAACGAGCCAACGCGAAGTCAGAACCGAGCATTCCAAATAACGGCCGAGCAAGCGAAGGAAATACCAGATGTGGTATCGGGTATGTTTCTTGTTAACTCTGTTCCTGCTAGAGTTATTTTCGATTCGGGAGCAAATCGTTCTTTTATGTCAAATTCATTTGCATCTAAGCTTGGAATTACTCCGACTACTCTACCTGTTATATTTGATATTGAAACGGCTAGTAATGTAAGTGTGTCTACTGATAAAATTTACCGTGATTGCATCATTATGCTCGACAACTGCACATTTCAATTTGATCTTATTCCGATGGACTTTCACGAATTCGACGTCATCGTGGGTAGGGATTTGCTTGATCATCATGACGCTAACATTGTCTGCAAGAAGAAGTTAATAAAGCCCACTACTCCTGATGGCCGCAGTATTTGCATCTATGGTGACAGAAAGAAAGGTGATTTATGCTTGATCTCTGTAGTAGGAAGCATATAGCTAAGGGTTGCGTGTCATACTTAGCATATGCAATAGATGCTAAGTTAGAAAAGAAAGCTTTAGCGGAGGTACCAATAGCCTCTGAATTTCCTGATGTATTTCCCGAGGATAATTCTGGACTCCCACCAGACCGTCAGGTGGAGTTCAGAATTGATTTAGTGCCAGGCGCGACACTGATTGCTCGAGCCCCATATCGACTTGCACCTGCTGAGATGCAAGAAATGATGAAGCTATTGCAAGAATTGCTTGACAAAGGGTTTATACGACCAAGTTCATCTCCCTGGGGAGCTCTTGTTTTATTCGTTTAGAAGAAAGATGGGACTCTCCGGATGTGCATTGATTATAGGGAGTTGAACAAGGTAACGATAAAGAACAAATATCCATTGCCCAGAATAGACGATCTTTTCGACCAACTTCAGGGAGCCAATTACTTCTCAAAGATTGATCTTAGATCTGGGTATCATCAGCTCAAAGTTCGTGAAGAAGATGTCTCCAAAACAGCTTTCCGTACTAGATACGGGCATTACAAGTTTCTTGTTATGCCCTTTGGCATTACAAACGCTCCTGCAGCATTCATAGATCTCATGAACTGTGTTTGTAGGCCAATGCTCGATAAGTCTGTTATCATCTCTATAGACGATGTTCTCATCTACTCGAAAACCGAAGCTGAGCATGTTGTGCATGTTAGAGAGCTGCTAGAGTTGCTGCACAAGGAGCGACTTTACACCAAGTTCTTTAAATGCGAATTTTGGTTGCATAGGTGCTCACAATCTCGATTTATTCACTTTAAGTTTATCTTTTCTTTAATTTTCATGCTCAGCGTTAACTTGTAAATCTTATATCTTATCAGATACAATTTCTTGGACATGTGATATCTGGTGAAGGAATCTATGTTGATCCTTCTAAGATAGAAGCCATCCAAAATTGGGAAGCTCCCAAATCAGCTACCGAGATCCGAAGTTTCTTGGGATTGGCGGGTTACTACCGTCGATTCAATAGGACTTCTCTAAATTAGCCATGCCTCTTACTTCGCTTACTCGCAAGAATGTTCCCTTTATTTTGGAAAAAGCTCAAGAAACCGCGTTTCAAACTTTAAAGCAAGAACTCACCGAAGCGCCTATTCTGGCCTTACTCGAAGGCAAAGAAGACTTTGTGGTCTTCAGTGATGCCTCATATCAAGGACTCGGGTGTGTTTTGATGCAAAGGGGCAGAGTTATAGCATATGCTTCTCGCCAACTCAAGGATCATGAAAAGAGTCAGCCGACTCATGACCTTGAACTTGCTGCTGTGACTTTTGCATTGAAAACGTGGCGACATTACCTTTATGGCACCAAATGTCAGCTATATACGGATCACAAGAGTCTTAAGTACATCTTCAGTCAGAAGGAGCTCAACATGCGCCAGCGACGCTCCATGGAACTCATCAAAGACTACGACTATGAAATTCTATATCACCCCGACAAAGCGAATGTGGTGGCCGATGCATTGAGTCGAAAATCGTATTCCGCTAAATGTCTCTATGCTCTGACTCATACTTCATTTTCATCTACTCTGATCGATGAAATTCTTATTGCCCAAGCTGAAGCCTTGAAAGAAGGAAACCTCAACTCTGAGGACATGAAAGGGCAATTTCAATTCTTAATCGATAACCCTCGTGGCTTAAAGCTTTTCAAGAATCGCAACTGGGTTCCCAAATTTGGTGATGCTCGACAGAAAATCCTTTCAGAAGCTCACTGTTCTAACTTCTCGGTACGTCCTGGTAGCACCAAGATGTACAACAATCTAAAAGCCGAGTATTGGTAGCCTGGTATGAAAAGAGACGTGGGCCAATATGTTGATAATTGTGTTACATGCCGACTAGTCAAAGCGGAGCATCAGCAGCCTTACGGCAGTCTTCAGCCTCTACCGATCCCCGAGTGGAAGTTCGATCATATCACAATGGATTTCGTGACAAAGCTTCCTACTACGCGAAGACAACATGATGCAATATGGGTGATCGTGGATCGTTTAACCAAAGTCGCTCATTTCATTCCAATTCGCGAGAACTACTCACTAGAGAAGTTAGCTAAGATTTATATAGACGAGATCGTTACTCGACACGGTGTGCCTCTGTCAATTGTTTCAGACCGCAACAGCCGGTTCACTTCGAGGTTCTGGAGTGCATTGCAAGATGGATTAGGCACCAAGATCAGAATGAGCACAAAATATCATCCGCAGCCTGATGGCCAAAGCGAGCGCACGATCCTTACACTCGAAGATATGCTGCGAGCTTGTGTTCTTGAGTTTAGCGGTAATTGGGACGACCACTTGCCGCTAGCAGAGTTTTCTTACAACAATAGCTACCACTCATCGATCAAAGCCGCACCTTTTGAAGCCTTATACGGACGCAAGTGTCGAACGCCTACTTGTTGGCATGAATCCGGTGAAGCACCAATCGCTGGTCCTGAATTACTTCAACAAACCAATGACAAGATCAGAATCATTCGCCAACGATTAGAAACCGCTCAATCTCGACAGAAATCATATCACGACCGACACCATAAGCCTTTAGAATTCCAGAAGGATGATTATGTGGTACTGTAAGTCTCGCCGATGAAAGGTGTGTTTAGATTCGGCAAGTGCGGCAAGTTAGCACCACGATTCGTTGGTCCTTTCAAGATCATCGAACGTGTTGGAACTCATTCACATCTGTTGGACTTTCCAAGCGAACTGTCCAACATACACCCTGTATTTCACGTGTCACAACTAAGGAAGTGCAATGAAAGCGAAAAAGAAAAATGGGCCGATCATCTGAACTACAAGATCAACGAGAAACTGCAATGTGACGAGCCTGAGGTCATTCTAGAGACAAAGATGAAGAAGCTAAGGAATCGAGAAGTACCGATGGTGCTGGTGCAATGGAGAACTTCTCATGGTATTTCGCAGACCTGGGAATCTGAGCAAGACATGAGAGTTCGATATCCGCATCTCTTTGAGCCCTAGGTACTTCGAGGACGAAGTGCAAGCGTGGTGGGCTCATACTATAACACCTTGCTTTTTATTTTATGTATTTTATGTATTTTGAGCAATTTGCGTTAAATGATGTAATTCCGAGTTTTGGTATAGGAGCTGAGAGTTCATTTTCTAATTTCTTGCAAAACCAATTCCCTATTTCAGAGCTTCTCTCTCTAAAACCCAAACTTCTCTCTAGCTTTTCTCCCAAACCGACCGGCCAAATCTCGAGTTCTATACGTCATCGGAAAGATCTCAGAGAGTACTACACGGATTTGCTATTGCATGTGCGATTTCATACGAATTTGAGGTAAGAATCGGCATTCTAAGCTTCCTTATTTTCGGTTTTAAAGAAAAGTTCAAAGTTCCCCATCTTAATTCATTTAACGCCATTTTAGCTTGAGTTTTAACTCGATTCTGTTAGATTAAGTATAATAGAATCGAAACTAGACTTATTACTTAGCATATTCATGATTTTAGACTTGGAAATGCATGTTTAAAAGCTGCAAAACACGAACAAATTCGAGATGCCAAGAACAAACTCGAATATAGCTAAATTCGAACCTTAGGTTCGAATTTGAACCTAAGTTCGAGACTATGCATTCGAATTTAGCACTATGTTCGAAGCCATGAATTCGAATTTGGTCTTATATTCGAATTTAATGCACAAGTTCGAACCCTCCCCTATAAATTCGAATTTAATTGATAAAAATTCATGGACAACACATAAATTAACAAAATAAATAGCAAGATATTTAGCTAGAAGTTATGGTTTGTAGATGTTGGAATTTTTAAGCTAGCATTATTAATTTAGCGTATGTTCTGTAATGTTAAATTACAGATATTTCACAGCACTACAGATATTAAATTAAGCGGTTTAGCTCGTTTATGAGTTAAAGCCAGTGCCAGAATATATTAAAGTCTAGATAAGCAAGTGCAAGCGTTTCAAAGCAATATAAAGCATAAATAAGCTCAAGCAAGCATTTCAGAGTATTTCAAAGCATAAGACAGTATTGTGAGTAACAGTTATTCTTGTTTACATGTATTTTATGTAATTGAGACATAATTTGCTTCTATATGCTTTCTTTGGAATTCAATAGACTTTTGTGAGTGAAGGCGAATACTGTGGTACAGGCGGTGCCCAGCTTAGCCGGATCTTACATCTGATCTATTAATGTGCATAATTGTATTGTTATCTGTTTATTATTCTGCATATTATATAGCAAGCCTTGTTTGAGCGTTTCTTTGTGCATTTCATAAGCATTTTAACTTTACAAGCAAGCAATTCTGATGCTCACCACTATCCCAAGCATTATGCGGGTAGCTAGCCCCGCATCACAGATTGATCATCTGTCAGCGGTAAACCCTAGTGGTGGCATCTCCTTTCAGCGTGCAATGTCTCAATTGTGCAAGCATTCATTCTGGGTATTAAGCAAGCGTGATTAAAGCAAGGATGTGACAGGTTTCCTACAAGTTTATCTCTTATGCAATTGAAAATACGGCTGCCGCTTTTGACATTCTCATTCTCTCATGAGATTCAAACTTCAATTGAGTATTATATTATTATTGTTTGATTATTGAGATTGATTGTTGTTTGAAGTGCTTATATTATCACTTGGGACGATTCTACAATTGGTATCAGAGTGGCGCAGCGTAAGCATGGTGGGCCCATAACCCACAGGTCCCAGGATCATAACCTGGCTCTGATACCAATTGTAGAATTGTCCCAGATGATAATACCATCACTTTAAACAATAATCAATCTCAATAATCAAACAATATGAATATAATACTCATTTGAAGTTTGAATATCGAGAGAGAATGAGAATGTCAAAAGCGGCGGTCGTATTATCAATTGCATAAGAGACAAACTTGTGGGAAACCCTCCTTAAATATTAAATCAAACTTTGAGGGATTTTACATTCTACACCCTTCAACTTCTAAATGCAATAAATAAATTACAAAGGAAATAAATTACTTGGAAACAAATTACATGGAAATAAAACAAACTAACTATTACAAAATTAAACTCCACATGATCGAAATTTATAATCTAACAATATTTGATGATCAAATGGACACTTTCAAATTTACACACATCGATACACAATTACGAACACACACACAGTTTCATACACACATGAACGTAAAACTCGAAATTAAAACTAAGAAAATACTAACAGCAACAAAAAACACTGAAATACTTACAAATTTCTACTGAAATCTTGAATTCCAACACACAAAAAAACTTGTCACTTCTTGAAGATGATTTGAGAGAAAAAAATTGAAGGAGTCGGTGAACAGTGCACGGGTTTTGAAAAACTAAAATTGAAATTTGAATTCCAAATAAATACCCTTTTCAAATTTAAAAACCCGGCCAAATTGATTATTTTGCATTTTGATATTTAATCCTAATTACATAGAAAAAAAATATGCACTCACTTGTATAAAATAAAAAAATTGAAACAAAACAACAATAACAACAAAAAAATGAAAAACAAAAACAAAAACAAAAATTGCATAACAAAAAAATTGATCAACACAAAAAATACAATGAACTAAAAAAAATTTAACTAACAAAAAAAAATGAACTAAAGTAAACAAATTTTTTTTTACTATGCCCCCCTTGAATTTTGCAATGTTGCCCCCCCTCAGATGCAGATCATCTTTTAAGCTTTCTCCTCTTGCAATCAAGCAGATAAAAAAATTATCAGATATAAAAATATTAGATAAAATTTTCTGTTTGCGGAAAATCCGATTCAGTTAAATTTCAGAAAAATAAAAACATTGAAATCACTGGAGATTAACACAAAAATTAAATCAGGTAAAAACTTGTAAATATAAAATTATACTTTGTAACAGCTGAATGTTTAAATCTACCGATTCAACATACACAATTTGTATACCAAAAAGTTAAAGTGTATTTCATCTAACGCTTTGGTAAACAAATCAGCTAGCTGGTATTCAGTCGGTACAAAATACAATTCTACATTATCATTTTCTACATGATCCTTTATAAAATGATACAGATGTCGATGTGTTTTGTTTTGGAGTGTTGCACCGGATTAGAAGCTATAGTAATTGTACTTTGTGAATCACAATAGATTGAGATCTTCTGAGGTGTAAACTTGTAGTCACACAGTTGACTCTTCATCCACAGCACTTGTAAACAACATGATGATACAACAACATATTCAGCTTCAGTCGTTGACAGTGACACACAATATTGTTTCTTGGATGACCAGCAGACGGGTTTATCACTAAGGAATTGAACTGCTCCTGATGAGCTCTTTCTATCCATTTTATCACATGCATGATCAACATCATAAGAAGCAGTCAATGTAAAATGTTGATTCCCTAGGATACCACAAACCTAAGTTCGGAGTACTCTTTAGATATCTTAAAATTATTTTGGCAGCAGGCAAATGTGATTCTTTTGGTTTTGCCTGATATTTAGCACAAACACATGTAGCAAACATAATATCAGGTCTACTCGCAGTTAAGTACATTAATGACCCAATACTTCCTCGATAATGAGTTACATTAACAGGTTTCCCTGAAATGTCCTCATCGAGTTATGATTTAGATTCAGGAGCCACGGGTGTTTTAATGGGGGTACTGTTGACCATGTTAAATTTCTTCAACATGTCTTGAATATATTTTGACTGATTGATGAAAATTCCATCAGTCAGTTATTTAACTTGTGCCCCAAAAAAATTGATTTCACCCATCATGCTCATTTCAAATTTTTGGGTGATTAAAAACGTGAACTTTTTACAAAATTCAGTATTAGTAGACCCAAATATTATATCATCTACATATATCTGAATTACTATGATATCTGGACCCTGGCGTTTAATGAATAGGATAGTGTCCACCTGCACCTTTGTTGAAGCCACATCATACCAAGCTCGAGGTGCTTGTTTAAGGTCGTACAGTGACTTGTCTAAAATATATACATGATTAGGCTTCGAAGGATCTGTGAATCCTTCGGTCTGATATGTATATACTTCATCTTTTAACTCCTCATTCAACAACACAATTCTTACATCCATTTGATATATAGTAAAACTCATATGAGTGGAAAATGCTAAAAACATTCTAATGGCCTCTATTCGGGCAACGGTGGAAAATGTTTCATCGTAATCTATTCCCTCCTGCTGACTATATCCTTTGGCCATGAGTCTCGCTTTGTTCCGAATGATGACACCATGTTCATACTTCTTATTCTTAATAATCCACTCCGTGCCAATGATGGATTTGTCTTACGGTCTTTCCACCAATCTCCAGACTCTCAATCTCTCAAATTGATTAAGCTCCTCTTGCATCGCTACTCTCCAGTCTGCATCCAGAAGAGCTTCCTTCACCGTTTTGGGTTCTATCTTGCTCAAAAAATTCGAGAAGAGGCATTCATTTATGGTAGATCTCCGGGTTTGTACAGAAGCAGAGGGATCACCAATGATGTTTTCAGGTGGGTGGTCCCTTGTTCATTTGCAAGAATGAGGATAAAGTTGGAGTTGGTCTTGATTGGGATTCAAGTCCAGGTAGGGTATACGGGGGATAGGTTCTGATGTTGATGGAATATCAACTGAAGTAGGGGATTCAGAATTTTGAGTATTCAAGGGAATATCATGAGATTCTGGAGCTTGAGATTGTTGTACACTTTCAGAGTGAATGTGTACATCAGTTGTTGAAACATCTCAAGTATCTTCAAAAATAGGTTGATGTGAATGATCTGAGACTACTACAGGATCTTCAGTAACCCTGTCAAGAACCAAAATAGGAACATCAGATTTGGTCTTAATAAAGTAGTCTTCATAAAAATTTTCAAACAATTTATTTATATCATTCATATCCTCTTTCAGCTCCGTTGACTTCACTGAAGTCGTCTGTTTAGACTCGACACCTGAACTGGCATGTCCATGAGCCATCACGATGCCTTCATCAAGTATAACGTTTACGCTTTCGTTGACGGTCTTTGTGCGTTTGTTGTAGACCTGGAATGCTACTCATTGTTTTGAGTATCCAATGAAAATTCCTTCATCAGCTTTCTGATTGAATTTTCCCAAGTTGTCTTTATCGTTTAAGATAAAACACCTGCAACCAAAGACATGGAAAAATTTTATATTAGGAACTCGTTTATTAATCATCTCATATGGCGTTTTAATAGAATCTTTTATTTATTATCGATCTATTCTGGGTGAAACACGCAGTTGCCACAACTTCAGCCCAGAGGAATAGCGACAGATTTGAATATTCTAGCATCGTCCTTGCAGATTCCCCAAGCGTTCGGTTTTGTCATTCAACTACACCGTTTTGTTGTGGGGTACGAGCTGCCGAAAATTGATGCGATATCCTAACAGAACTAAGAAATGTCTCCAAGGACTTGTTCTTAAATTCTGTACCATTATCAGATCTAATGGTCTGGACAGAAAGCTGCAACTTGACTTGTGTCTTGCGTATGAAGTCAATTATCATCTCAGTAGCTTCAGACTTGGATCTCAGGAAGAACACCCATGTATATCCTGAGTAATCATCAACGATCACAAAAACATACTTCTTCTTATTGATGTTTTGTACTCGCATTGGCCCGCATAAATCCATATGAAGTAGCTCTGATGGCCTAGTTGAAGAATGTTCAACTTTTGATATGTGTGAAGCCCTCACCATTTTCCCTTTCTCACAGGCCGCACATAACTACTCCTTTTGAAATTGGAGAGTTGGAAGACCTTTTACTAAACCTCCTTTTGCAAGGTTAATCAGCTCTTTGAAGTTCAGATGGGAAAGACGGCGATGCCATAACCAGGATTCCTTTGAAAATGCCTTTGATAGTAGACAGACATCCTTTTTCAGATTAATGTTTGATAAGTCTATGGAGCACAAATTTGTCTTCCTAGTTCCAGCTAGGATTCCTTCCCTTCCCCAGATCTTATGCTACATCTATTAGCCTTAAAATTGACTTCCAACCCTTTGTCGCACAGTTGGCCAATGCTGAACAAATTATGGCCAAGACCATCTACATAAAACACCTTTTGAATGGTGATCTTATCGTATTACAGACTTCCATAGCCTTTGATCGGACAAAATTGATCGTTGCTGAATCTGACCATCCCATAGAATTTGTCCACAAAATTTGTGAGGGTGTCTCGCTGTCCGGTCATGTGCTTGTAGGGATGGCAATCGTCACCCGATCCAATGATCATCCACCCGATCCAATCCACCATTGGTGGATATGGACGAAGTAAAATGGATGAATATCGGATATGGAGCGGATATGGATGAATATTGGATAGGATATGGACGAAGATTTCTCATCCATGGATAATATCCATTTACCCGATATTAATAGTTTTTTTTTACATTTTTATGTTATGGTATTATATAAATCTATATACATATTTGTAATCTTTTATTGCATAATTAATTAATTAGAATTAAAAATATAATAACTCATATTAATTTGTCATAACATTATTTTTTTATGGTAAGAAAATGAGATAAAGACCAAAGCACATACCATTAGCTTAATCTAATCTTCTATTTAACTATTATTTTTCTTGATAAACTCCATTAAACATCCTAACTCCAAAAATTCAAAGTTCTAATGATGCTAATAACTAAACACTAACATCTGCTGTTAAAAAAAAAAAAATTTGAACAATTTAGCCTTCGATTTCTAAAGTGGTCTCTATTAAAAAACCTAATGATTGGTGTTATAATATTTACAAATTTTTTATGTTTTGTTTGTATTTGTTTTAAAGTATATTTGGATTACTCTTTTATTTAAATCAAACTATGTATTGCGAGTGGCGATAATTGTTAAAACAATGCACTATGGTAATTTAAAAAGAGTTTTTTCTAATATCCAACGGACATCCGTTTACCCGTTTCATCCAGTGGATATGGATATGGATGGATGAAATTAATTTGAATGGATATGGATATGGATGTGGATGATTAAAAACTTCATGGATATGGATATGGATATGACATCATCCAATCCATATCCGATCCATTGCCATCCCTATGTGCTTGGAACATCCAGAGTCAAGGTACCATACATGATTTACCTACAAGACGAAGTAAAACGTGGGGTACCCACTTATAGTTGGGTACTTTTGATTTCGGTAAATCATGTGGTATCACTTCAGGTAGAGAGACATATAATTTCTTTGTTTTCGAAAGCCACTTTTTAACAGTCTTTTTGGGTATCCATTTTTGTACAGTTCTTTTTGGAACTGGTTTTGAAATTTGTTTCTTTGGATCCCTTTTCTGTTTAAAATTGGGAACCTTGTTCTTTGCTACCCATACATACACATCAGAGTTATACAATGATTTAGCATTCAAAGCATGACATTTAGCAGAATTAAAAGATGACAGTTCAGCACAAGAATATTTTGAACAATGTTTAATAGTTGATTATATACAGACAAAATTCCCTACACAACTAATCCTATTTGTAATACTAGTATCTTTAACTCTCCACTCTTTTCTAAAACTTGTCTTTTTCCTTTCAACTTGCTTCTTTCGCCATACTTGCTTCGATGTTCTTTTCACAGTATTATCTGACATAACAGAATAACAAGAATTAGTCGATTTAGTATTAGCTTTATTCTGCAAAACTTTCTTACCTTTAGAAGCATCTACTTTCTTTGCATTTGTAACCTTTGACGAAGATGATTCACCTATTTCTAATTTAGGAGTAACAAAAGACACTTTTGCTTTCTCCATTCTGTGTAAATCAGGTGATGGAACTGATTCAAACTTAGGATCTATAGGTATTCTTCTCAAAATACTTGTTGGTCCTTCAGGTTTATCACTTTGTTTGTCATGAAGAGGTTTTATAAATTCATCAATTTTGACAAACATTTCTTCCAAAGAATTGAATTCAAAGTTCATATATAGATTAAACTCTTTTTCAGAATTAATAGATTCAGGTTTAATGGAAAACATCTGATCTGGTTGAGATTTGAATTCAGGCTATTCTTTAAGTTTCATTTCCAAATCTTGAACCTAAAGTTTTTCCTTTTCATTCTCAAAAGTTTTAATTTTCAATTTAAGATCAGAATTAATTTTCTCAAGTATTGACTTTGGAATGTATGGCTTTTGAGTGAAGATTGTATTTTCAGACAAATCTTTATCAGAATATGTCTGAATATACTATTCTGATTTACATGGATTTTTATAACTTTCATTAAGCATGTTATAATCCAGATTAAGTTCCATTTTATCTTTTCTCAACCTTTTTAGATCTTCAGCTGATACTACTTCATCTGATGCTTTTAAAAATACCATCTTTAGTCCTAAATTCATGTATCTAGTATCATACAGAGTTGGTGAACACGAAATTGTTTTCGTTAAATACTTAGGGGTCGTTTGGTTTACTGGAATCCGAGGGAATTGGAGGGGAAAGGAATCCAATTCCAGTCAATTCATGTGTTTGGTTCAACTATAAAAAGGAATTGGATTCCATCAAAATTGAAATTTTCCAATGAATGAAGGAAAATAACATTCCTTCACACAATGGATGGAATTCAATTCATTTTCAAAATAGAAAGTGGTTGATTACAAAAATACCCTTTACGTTTATCACACTACACTACATGATATCTAGTCTTACCCACCCTACCTACCTACCTACCGACCCACCCATCCACCCTACCCTATTCTACCTCTTCCCACCCACCTACCCCAACCTTACAATTCCTATCCAACCTACTCTTACCTAATACCCACCATACCTACCTTTACCTACCTACCCACCCACCCTTACCCCATCCTACCCTACCCTACCCAAACCCTACCTATGTTATCCAACCTACTCTTACCTACAACCCACCATACCTATCCCTACCCACCTACCTATCCCTCATCCATCATATAGTACCCACGCCACCCAACCCACCTACCCTACCTACGCTATCCAACCTACTTTAACCTACTATCCACCGTACCTACCACCCATCCCTCATCCACCCAACCCATCCTACCCTGTCTATCTCATCTTATTCTGACTTTATAGACTTATCAACCTCTACCCACCCACCCTACCCTACCCCATCCACCCACCTTTACACACCTATCCTTATCTTACCTACGTTGTCTGACCTACTCTTACCTACTACCCACCATACTTACCCCTACCCATCCCCCATCCCTCATCCATCATCCATCATACGTTACCCAACCAACCCACCTACCCTAACTCTACCTACGCTATTCAACCTACTCTTACCTACTACCCACCATACCTACCCCTACCCACCTACCCATCCCTCATCCACCCTACCCACCCCATCTTACCCACCCACCCTACCCCTATCCAGCTCATCCTATTCCTACCTTAAAGACTTATCCACCTCTATCCACCCATCACATCTTACCCTACCAACGAATTATAAAATTGGGTTCCAATTTCTTTTTATCCAACCAAACATGATTTGGATTCCAATTCCTTAAGAGATTCCAATTCATTTTAAAACATTCTACGAACCAAACGTCACCTTAGGATTTTCACAACCAGTTCCAGATTTTGAATTATAAAAATCAGTGTCTTTTGGTTTGTCAGGATCAAAATCACTACCTAAGATTTAACTGGTTTGAATCAATCAGAGTATAAAACCAATAACCTTGTATTGAATCAAAGTCCAATTAAGAAGTTTGCGGAATAACACTTAATTGTTTTAAGAAAAGCTTTCAGAACAAATAACACATAAATATAATCAAAAATCAAATCTTTTGTATTGCCAAACTCACTGATTACCATCACCTCAAATCTGTTTGCTTAGACGAAGAACACAGACTGTTCTTAGGGTTTTACAACCTTAGAGGCTTGAGAAAACGTAATCAGAAAGCAATTACAACTGAATCAAAACTTGTACGTGCAGACTTACAATAGAAAAACCTATTCTATCTACATATAAAGCCTTCTAATTTGTTTCCTTGAAGAACTCTGATTTCTCTGGTAGTAGATATGCTTGAATCTTCAAATATAAATCTCTTCCTGAATTTCAGCACATTCTGTTTATTAAACTGTTGAGCAGCTTGAAGTCTATCTGTTGAGCAGCTTGAACTTGAGCACTGGCAGCTTGAACTTTTGAACTAGCAGCTCGAACTTACTCAACTAACAGCTTGAACTTTGTATTTATACTAGTAAATCTACTAACAGTTTGAGAAATCTAACTAACAGCTTGACATACTTAGAATATTTCCCAACAATCTCCCCCTAACTTAAATTATTTACACAAGACTTTAAGTTTTTGTACAAATAAGGAAATAAAACAAAGTAAAACTGTTATTTACAAACTAAGGCATCCAAAAACTTACAATTATGAAAGTTTCCGATTTATTGCCTTTATGAAATCTCTTTTCAACTCCTCTTTATCACAGTGAATCTTCATTGTGCTTATTTGGAGTAGCCAAGTCTTTGGCAGATTAAAGAACTCAAAATTGTAGAACCTGCTGGATCCGTCTGCAAACTTGAGTCTATATGTCATAGATTTGGCATATATATCAACTTGTACAATCTTCATCTCCTTGGCAGCTTCCATTTCCACTCTTGTAGACTCTGGATCAAAAATGCTTCTAAGGTCTTTTACATTTCTTTGAACCCATACACAGTGAGACCTTGAATGACTAACAGATCCAATGTGATGCAATTTTGTCAGATCATCTCTGGTCAGCCTTTGTGCCATCTGTGCTAGTCTCTTATATTCTTCTTCTGGACCAACTTCTCTTCTGATTACAAAATGATAATTCAAATCAATATTATCCATTGATTTGGCATACCAGTAAGTAATAGGCGGTTTGGAGAAGTCATACTGATCCAGGGCCTTTTCAATTTCTAGAGCCTTTTGAAGCTGTTGCTCAAACAACACTCTTTTTACCTGATCCATCTTTGTTTGAGGAAGAGGATTACTGACACCAGCTTGAACAGGAGAAGGATCACTAACACCAGCTTGAACTGTCTCTTGTTGGCTTTGGACTTGTTGGGAGAATATGGCTGCTTTCTGTTTTTCCATCTCCTTGTCATGTAGGGCCTGTAGCTTTTCTGTTGGCCATGACTGAGCCATTATTCTTGGTATTCCAACTGATGCAGAGAAGTTTATCAAAAAAATTTTGTGTTCTGCCTTTGAATGCCCTGTTGGCATTTTCCTTTTCTTCTGATTCTGCTTGACCACAAACCCTCTTAGATAATCACCTAAGGTTTCATCATCTTTCATTTGAGCATGAGTTTGTTGGTCTAAGAGTTCATCCTGTTCCTCTACAAATTTCCTTGCTAAATCAGCATCATGAGCAACCTGGGCTTCTTTTGAGGAGAATTTTATCTTTAGAGACTTAATGAGAATGCCTTTACCCTTATCTATGAAAGCTGATGCTGTGAATTGGACTGTAGTGACAGGAGCCTGAGAGCCTTCTCTGATGACAATTCCAGTTGTCCTGATAGGAGCAGCTTGAGTTTCTAGACTAACAGCTTGAGTAGCAGTTGGGACTGTTAGTCTAGAAACTAGAACTGTTAGAGGAGAGGTTGAAGCTGTTTGGACTGAAGGTGGGATCTCCTGATTCTCCCCCTTTTTGGATGCATTGGTTTGGCCAGGAGGACCTACAACCTTTGCAATTAGGGTTCGAACCATCTTCTCAAGTTGAATAATCTTATTTCCACATAGGGTGAACCCTTGATGAAAATAATCCATTCGTTGATGTTGAGCTGCTATTGTCTATTGTAGAGCTGTGATTTGTGCACCCTGTGTAGCAATAAGGGACTTATAATGTTCCAATATGGCTACAACAGGTTTCAGCTGTGGATCCGTCAATATCATGAGTTGCAGACTAGCCTCAAGATCATCAAATGATAGTGGTATTTGAGATCTATCACTGGCATGAATTCCAGAAGTAGAAACATCTGGGCCCCTTTGTTCTTGGTACTGGGGACTTCCAGAAGGTGCTTGCACACCCTCTGTTGCCATGGGAGTGGTCTTAGTGATGTTGCCACTGGCATGTGCCTCTTGTGCAGAGACATCAGTAGTGTCAGCCACAGACCTCATATGGACATCCTCTGATGGAATGGCCACCTCCAAATTGAGGGTGGGAGTGTCCTCAGTGGGTTCCCTTTGGATATTCAGTGTAGAAGTGTCCTCATGGACAGGAATATTTTGCTCTGGTGTTTGGGCTGAGAAGGAAGGAGCTCTGAAACCCTTTGTTTTTTGTATTGTATGAGTGTGGGGAGTGGGGATGTATTTGTGATAGAAGGAGCAGATGGAATATTTTTATCATGAGGAGTGGGTTGGGGTCATGGGGGTGAAGCACCGATGGATGGCTGAGCCTACTCAGGACCCTCTCCTCTGTTTGTTGGATTGATGCCCAGCATTGCAGAAGGCAATGGGACATCTACATTCAAAAAATTGGCACTAGGTTTTAAAAGTCTTTTGATTGATGGTAAAGAGTGCCTATGGGAAACATGTATCCTTTTATGTATATTAAAATTATTGCAAGATCTTGCAATTATTTCAGCCAAACATCGTGGATACATCAAAATATTCCCATTCTTTAGGGCATGATGCCTCAACATTCCCTGAAAAATCATATTTGAAAAATTGAACTGTTGGCCTGTGGATAGACACACTAAAGCAGTGGCAATGTTTGAGGAAAATTCAGACCAACCAGTTCTTTTGGGACTTATACATTGTTGAATAATATGCACAAGATATTTCCACCTAGGGGCAAAGTGTGCTTTAAAGAAAGTAAATGAATCAGTACGACCCCTATACCCTATTGCAAAAAGTCCTTCATGTAAGGCAATAAGGGATAGATCTGATATACCTGAGGCATCTTGAAGATGCAAATGTTGGCGGATGGTCTCCTCAGAGATAGTGATAGGGTTGCCATCGATTGTGGATGCAAAAGATGTGACTCCATTGACGGTGTTGACTGACGCAGATTTCCAGAACAGCTCTATATGAGACACATAGATGGTGGGATTTACAGTGAGGACATGATGGATATGGGAACTTCGAAGGAAGTCCATCATGTTGTGGAATGGTTGAAGGTCAGTATGTTTGAGTGAATAAGGGAGAAAGTTGTGTTCTTTGACAAACTCCATTGACAATCAAGACGGTGATTTAGGGTTTGAGAGATTTGTGTGTGAATCGCTCAGAGAGAAATCGTGGAAGATAGTTTTGCAACTGGTAGTTACATTTGAACGAAACTGGGACCTTTAAAGGTTTGGACATTTCGAAAATATCTAATCCCGCGCACACACTTATAATAAATTACAGAATTACCCTGCACACTTTGACAGATCAAGTGAAAACAACTAACAGTTCGAGTGAAATGAACTAGCAGCTTGAGAAAAGACTCAAGCTGTTAGTTGAAAATTAATCATATTCTTATGAAACAGTGTCTCCCCCTAAATCAAGCACATGAGAAATAAATATGTTCTTCATAAAAAAAGAGAGAATGATGAAAAACAAATTAATCCATATTAACCATACCAATATTTGATACTAGGAAGGTGAATCTTCCTACATCAAATGGTTTTGTAAATAGATTTTGCTAACTGATCATCTGTATGAATTTTGGTAACTTGGATTAATTTCTTCTCATTACAAGCTCTTATAAAATGAAATCTAATGTATATGTGCTTGGTTTTGGGAAATTTTACTGGATTTTGTACAATACTTATTGCACTTGAGTTGTCAATGTAAATAGGAGTAGATAGAAAGTTCATACCATAGTCTCTCAGATGATTCTGAATCCACATCACTTGGGAACAGAAGCTGGTAGCTGCTACATATTCTGCTTCAGTAGATGAGGTGGAGACAGTTGTTCGCTTTTTGCACTACCAAGAGACCAGTCTTGCTCCTAGATATTGACATCCACTAGTTGTGGATTTTCTGTCAATGTTGCACCCTCCATAGTCACTGTCAGAGTAGGCTGTTAGTTCAAGAGGAGAGTCTTTAGGATACCATAGGCCCAACTGTGGTTGGCCCTTGAGGTATCTAAAAATTCTCTTAACAGCAAACAGATGTGAGTCCTTTGGAGCACATTGAAACCTGGCACAAACACAAACAACAAACATTATATCAGGTCTAGAAGATGTGAGATACATTAGTGAACCTATCAAGGATCTATATAGGTGAATGTCCACATCCACTCCATCTTTGTCTGTATCAAGCTGCTTGTGTGTGTCCATTGGAGTACTAGCAACTTTGGTATCTTTGTAGCCAAACTTTTCCAGGATATCATTAACATACTCTGATTGTCTTATAAAAAGTCATGTGGGCTTCTGCTTGACCTGCAATCCTAAAAAGAAGGTGAGTTTTCCCATTGAACTCATTTAAAACTTTTTGTGAATCAATGTCTCAAATTCCTTGCACAGAATGTCATCTGTGGACCCAAAAATGATATCATCAACATATATCTGAACAAGCAAAATCTCTGATTTGATGGACTTTGTGAACAATGTTTTGTCCAGAGTACCTCTCTTGAATCCATTTTGTAGAAGGTATGATGACAAAGTGTCATAGCATGCTCTTGGGGCTTGGTGGAGTCCAAAGAGGGATTTGTCTAATTTGTAGACTCTGTCTGGATACTTATAGTCCTCAAATCTAGGGGGTTGACATACATAAACCTCTTCTTCGATTGTACCATACAGGAATGCAGATTTCACATCCATTTGATACACTTTAAATCCTTTGAAGCTGGCATAAGCTAGGAACAATCTGATGGCTTCTATCCTTGCTACTGGGGCAAAGACATCATCATAATCTATTCCTTCTTCTTGAGTGTAACCTTGTGCTACTAATCTTGCTTTGTTCTTGATTACTACCCCTCTCTCATCCTTCTTGTTTCTGAAAACCCATCTTGTACCAATTGCTCTCTTGCCTCTAGGTAAGTCAATTAGAGTCCATACATTCTGAATATTGAATTGCAAAAGTTCTTCTTGCATTGCCTCAATCCAAGATGGATCTTTCAGAGCCTCAGATGCCTTCTTGGGTTCTAATTGTGACATAAAACATGCATGTTCAAAGGCAGCTAGACTGAATTCAGGAACTGCCGATTCAGCATCAGTAGACTCCTTGTGAACCATTGTCCTTGTCTGCACAGGTCTGCGTGGATCACTCATTATCTGGTTGAGAGGATGATACTTGTGAACCCTGAAAGTGGGTTCTCTTTCAGTCTGAAATGATGTTCCTAGATTTGTATCATCTCCTTCAGGACTACTTGATGATTCTGCTTCAGGAACAGCTTGACCAGAAGATGGGACTGTTTCCCTATTGGATGGAGCTGCTACCTCAGGACTTGGGATTGGAACTTCATAATCTGGATTTGTATCATGCTGAGCATCCAGTACCCCTGGTGGGTCACAAGATAGAAGTGGCAGTACAATATACTTATCCCACTGATCAGAATCTTCAACAGTCTGAAGCTGTGTGCCAACAGCTTGAATTTTTGTGTGACCAGCATGAGAATTTGTGTTGGCAGCTTCAACACTGTCTTCATCAGTTCCTGCAGTATTCTCAACAAAGCTCAGAGACTTTGTTAGTGAATCTAAATCAAACAACCAATCAGGACCAAGTGCCTTTAACATTAGCAGTGTTTTCATTAAACTCAACATTGGCACTTTCTTCAATGGTTTTAGACACACTGTTATATACCCTATAGGCTTTGCTTTGAGTAGAGTATCCTACAAAGAAACCTTCTTCAGCCTTACTTTCAAACTTATCTAAGTGAGTTTTAGTGTGAAGAATAGTGCATGAACAGCCAAAAGACTTTAGAAAGGCTACTAAGGGAACTCTATGATGGAATAACTCATATGGAGTTTTCCCTATTGATTGAACAACTTGAACCCTATTTAGCACATAACAAGCTGTATTGACTGCCTCTGCCCAAAGGTCATTGGCAGTTTAGAATCAGCTAGCATGGTTCTAGCAGCCTCTGTTAAAGTTCTATTCTTTCTTTCAGCTACACCATTTTGTTGTGGTGTTCTTGGTGCACTATATTTCCTTGCAATACCTTTAGACTCACAGAAACTGTTTAGGATATGATTTTTAAACTCAGTTCCATTGTCTGACCTGATCACCTTAACTTTTAAGTTTGATTGGTTTTCTATCTTAAGGATTAATGATTAAACTAGCTCAGCAGTTTCATCCTTAGTCCTAAGAAAGTAGACCCATGTAAATCTGGTGAAATCATCAACAATGACTAAACAGTAAGCTCTTTTATTCAAACTCAAAACAGATGTTGGACCAAAGGGACCATATGAATAAGATGAAGAGCAGATGAGATTGAATTTACATCTTTGGCCTCATAAGAAGTTTTGTGTTGCTTGCCTTTAAGGCATGCTACACAATGATCATCACAGATGAACTCCTTTTGTGGTAAACCTCTTACCAAATTCTTTTTGACTAAAACATTCATAGATTTGAAGTTCATGTGACACATCCTTCTGTGCCAAAGAGCAGACTCATTAGATGATGCTTTGGATATCAAACAGCTCAAAGTATTTGATTTTGACAAAAGATCCGTGTCCAAACAGTAGACATTGTCCTTCCTTGGTGTTCTAAGTAAAACAAGATTTTCAGGGATTTTAAAATCTTTTGAAAGGACAATACACTCAGATCTGTGAATAGAACAATATTTTGTTTATCACAGATTTGAGACACACTTAGTATATTATACTTCATCTGTTCAACATACAAAACATCATTGAAGATCATATTGCCTGCTTTGACAGTACCCTTACCTGTTACCTTACCTCCCTCGGAATTTCCACCAAATGCAACAAATCCTCCTTCAAATCCTTTGAAATTTGACAAGCATTCAGAATTGCCTGTCATGTGCCTTGAGCATCCACTATTTAAATGCCATCTTGTTTTATGTTGTGACCTGTGGGTGCCCTGCACAAATAAAAGCTTAGTTAGTAGTGGAGTAAACCCAAACCAAGTTGGTTTTGGGTTGTCCTTGTGCATTGACATAACTAAACACTGTTTGTGTCTTTTTATACTTAGTGAGATCCATTGGTGGATTTTGTGAAGAATATTTAGTTATGACATGAGGTATCCAGGTGTTCTTTCCAACCTTTTCATTAACAGTCTCAGATGATCCATTACCAGTTCCAGTTTTAGGCTTAGCAGTTTGAACTGAGTTTTTAGTGCTAACAACTTCAGAGTTTGCACTACCAGTTCCAACTTTAGGCCTAGCAGTCTCAACATTTGTATCAACAGTTTGATCTGAGTTTTTTCCTTTAACACACCATATCTGTTTAATATTTGATTTGGATTTTGCTAAAACTTGTTTTTGGTGTGTAGACTGTCTTTTGTTGACTTCTAAGAGCCTGCGATCAACTATCTTCTTTGGAACTGGTGCAACAGGTGGTTTGGCCTTTGAATTTTTTGTGTTTTGAACAATGCCTGTTTCTGAACCACAGTCTGTTTTGCAACAGATGGTTTATACAAACAATGCCTGGCCAAATGATTTTTCCTGCCACAATGGAAACATCTTTTAACTGTTTTGATTGGAGAACCAGTTTTGTTGGACCATAACTAGTTCCCGTTCCTTTGATTTCCCCTTACCTGCTGTTGTGTGGGAAACTTTTGGACACCATGCTTTTGGCATGTGCAGATTGGAACAGTCTTACCCCTTTTATTAACTTTTATGGAAGATGCAATGTTACAGTTAGAAGGTACGGAAACCTGTGGAGCAATATTGCATACACTCATCTTCTCTTTACCTTTCTTACTGGGGTTAGGGGTTTCTATAGGTGCACTCATTATTTTGGGTTCTCTCTCAACTTCCTTACACTCACAGCCTTCATTTGGAATTAGTTCTTCTTTAGATTCAGGACTGTTTTCAAGGATAGGATCTACAGTTGTCAATGTCTTATCTAATGGTTCATTAACAAGCCTATCAACAACTTCACTCATGGGATGAATGTATTTGTTGTTGTATGGAGGTAGAGTGGCTCTGTATCCTATACCTTCTTTGAGATTGAGCTGAGATTTTACCCTATCTTTAAATTGAACTTCCATTAGGTGTTCCAACTTTTGATTTGCCACCTTGAAGTTTCCTAAATCTATATTGACAGATTCTATTTTCTTGCTAGCTTCTAACACCTTCTGTTCAGCCTCATCTAGTTTCTTATTTAGGGTCTCTATTTTCTTATTTAGTTCCTTTTTCTCCCACTCATGATAGGTTCTATCATGTCCCATCTGAATCTCATTATCTTTATAGTCATTGATCTATTTTTCAAGATCTTCTATGGCCTGCATGTACTCATATCTCCTTTCTTCCATCTTAGCTAGAGTTTTGCACATGCTCTCATTATGATATCTATACTTTTTAACCATATTTTTGCATGTTTGAGAACAGAGTTTAGCATTTACCTCAGATGGTAGTTCAGTAGAAGTGACATTAGATGTTTCTTCCATAAGAGCGTGATTTTGAAACTCCTCTTCTGTCTGATCACTCCAGTCAAACACATTGTCTTCTTGAGAAACAAGTGCTTGTGATGATGAAGTTTGATTAGTTTGCTGGGGTCTTGGTGGCTGTTGACCTTGGGATCTGCATTCTCTGGCAAAGTGTCCTGACATTTAAAGCATTCAACTTTTGATTTATCAAATGCTGATTTGCCTTCTGGTCTGGCTTGAAAGTTTGGTCTGCCAGTTCTTTTCAGAATTCTTTTGGCCCTCATAGTCAACATAGCATGCTGCCATTTCAAGTCCATCTCTTCTAGACATCTGGATGGATTTGTTCTAAATCTTCAGCATTTAGAGCAAACAGTCCATCATTGGCAACAAAAGCTTCATAATGAACTTCAGTAGAGTTACCATCAGCACTTGAAAAGGAATCACAACAGTTAGATTTATCAGTTAATGCTGATGACAGCAGAGTAATGTTATGATTGTAAGAGAAGGATTTCTTTTTATTTTCAATCTCAGTTTCAAACACTCTCAGACTGTTGTAAAGGTCATCCAACTCTATTTCATCAAGAGTATCTTTTGTTCTCCATTGGGCAGCATAGACTGTCCACTCTTCACCAAGTGAACTAAGGAATTTTCTGTTTACTTCATCCTTATCCAAGCTGACTTTGGCACTCTCCAGTTCACTTATCATTTTATTAAACCTGTCAAAAATTTGAGTAAGGTTTTCATCCTTGCCACTAGAAAAGTTTTCATACTGCTGTTTTAGAAGATCTTTTTGATTCCTTTTGGTGCTAGCATTGCTAGCAAATCTTTTCTCTAGAGCAATCCAAAGAGAATGAGCAATATAAAACTTTTTAAGCTGATGTTGATAAGCATTAGGAATGGCTATCTGTAAGAGTGTAAGAGCTTTCACTTCATTCATTCTAGTCTTTCTTTCAAGTTCAGTCTTTGGAGGTGTTTTTATGGGCTTGCCCTCAGCATCTAGTTCAGGATCAACTACAGGAGGAAATTCAACAGCTTCCCATATGGCATAATCAATAAATTGAATGTGTTGTTGAATCCTGAGTTTTCACATCTCAAACTCAGTGGGTTTGAGCATTGGCACTTTGAGTCCTTTCCCAGATCCACTACTGCTATTATCAGATTCCATTGCAGAAAAACAAAAATTTTAAAATAAAGCTTCTGACTTTGAAAACAAAGAAAAAAAAAACCCTGTGGCTCTGATACCACTTGTCAGGATCAAAATCACTACCTAAGATTAACTAGTTTAAATCAATCAGAGTATAAAACCAATAACCTTGTATTGAATCAAAGTCCAATTAAGAAGTTTGCGGAATAACACTTAATTATTTTAGGAAAAGCTTTCAGAACAAATAACACATAAATATAATAAAAAATCAAATCTTTTGTATTGCCAAACTCACTGATTACAATCACCTCTAATCTGTTTGATTATACGAAGAACACAGACTGTTCTTAGGGTTTTACAACCTTAGAGGCTTGAGAAAACTTAATCAGAAAGCAATTACAACTGAATCAAAACTTGTACGTGCAGACTTACAATAGAAAAACCTATTCTATCTATATATAAAGCCTTCTGATTTGTTTCCTTGAAAAAATCTGATTTCTCTGGTAGTAGATATGCTTGAATCTTCAAATATAAATCTCTTCCTGAATTTCAGCACTTTCTGTTTATTAAATTGTTGAGCAGCTTGAAGTCTATCTGTTGAGCAGCTTGAACTTGAGCACTAGCAGCTTGAACTTTTGAACTAGCAGCTCGAACTTACTCAACTAACAGCTTGAACTTTGTAATTATACAGAAAATCTACTAACAGTTTGAGAAATCTAACTAACAGCTTGACATAGTTAGAATATTTCCCAACATGGTTGATTCAAATGGATTGTATGATTCGTTTGACCTCTTTTGAGAAATTCATCTTCTAAGAATTTGATTTTGTCATATAGTTTTGTTCTTTCAGCAAAGATGGAATTATATATTATAGAGTAATTTGCTGATTCTAATTCTGCTAATTTCAGTTTTTCCGTTAAGTGAGAAATATTGTTGCTCAAGTTTTGGTTTTGCAGTAGAATATCATGGTTTTTTTCTTTTATGTTAGACACAGAATGTAATGCAAATGCCTTATCTTTGGAAAACTCTAACACTAAAGCATGTTCAAGTCTTAATTTGTTTTCCAAAGAATGGACATTGTTTTTCTCGGCTTTTAAAGATTTTTCAAATCGTTTCAGCATGTAAGCCATTTGATTTAGTTTTTGTTTAAGCTCACAGAAGTTGTCTTCATCTGAGTCGGGATTAGAATGTACCTCAGGTGTCTCTGATTGATCTGAAGCATCCGAATCTGACCCATCATCCTCTTGTTATTTGCTACACTCAGCTTCTCTTGTAGCCATTAATGCCACATCCTCTCTCAGTTCAGTCTCAGAATCAGAATCCTTTTTCTCTTCCTCTTCATCGTCAGTCAACCCAACCCAGACTTCATCCTTAGCAAGCATAGCATATTCACTTTGCTCAGATTCATTGAAGATTTCTGACTTCAGGCATATGTGGGCATCTTCATCCAGAATATCCTCGTCTTCAGGAAGTTGGAGCCAGTGATCATCCTCTGCCATCAAAGCCTTTCCAGCTTCTTTTTGTTTAGCCAGCAGAGCCTTCTGAGTATAGTAATCTGAATTCTTGACTACTGGTTGTCTGCATTCCCTAGCAAAGTGGCCTGGCTCACCACAGTTGTAACATTTTTGCTCATCTTCTTTCTTGGCAGACTTCTCAGGCTTCTCATACTTTTCAAACTTCTTGTCATTGCTTTCTCCAGACTTTTCATATTTCTCTCTCTTGTCATACTTTCTGGATCCAGTCTTGTATCGCATCTTATTGTTTGTTGGTTTGCGATAGAATTTCTTCTGGAATGCCTTCGTCAGGAGTGCCATTGGCTTCTTCATTTCCTTTATCTCTGGGTCTGCTGACGATCCATTGATTCTGATTCTGATGTACTGCTTATAACAACTCGCTTCTCCTTTTTCAGCTTGTACATATATTTTTGTCTACAAGGAGAGCCAGTGGATCAACCGTCGCTTTCTCAGCTTGCTTCTTTCCAGATAGATCCTTATTTCACCTTCATTCAACAAACACAGCATGTCATTTATTTCTTTATGCACTTCTTCTTGTACTACATATCTCAAATGATGTTGACGTTCTGATTCATCTGCCAAAATGTAACTCTTGAAGAACTTATCCATCAAATCAACTTCATTCAATACTTTAACTGATTCCGGCACCACATCACTAACCAGAAACAGATCATATTCTTCTTTTACTGTAATCGTAACCACAGGCTTTTCAACCGTTGGTGTTGATATTTCATCTCTTAAGATTTCTTCAACTAGCTCTTCCTCATTAACTATCTTTTCAGCTCTCAGAGTCACATCAGATAAATCAATTTACACTTCAAATCATTCACTCAATCAAAAACCCTCGTCGATTTTTGAATTTTGAGAAAAATGGATGTAACAGTGTTCTTAAAATTTTTTCAGATTTCAAAAATCACACACAAATAGCCATATTTGTCTCTGATACCAATTGATACTCAATAACAACAATCACAACTAAGATCTAAATAATTAAGAACAAGATTGAGACACAACTAACCGAATGATTGATTCCAGAGAGAGAATTACAATGCGGTTCTTGAAATAGAATGCACTGAAACCTAGGAGACCAATCCATACAATCAGAGAATATTCATGCGAATTCTTTACTGCTATAGTACACGAACATCCATTTATACACAAACAATACTATTAAGGAATTACAAATGCACCCTAGACTTATTACACTCATAAACAAAATATAATTCCCAACACGCTTCTATGTTCTGTTTGAATTCCTTGAAAGTGTTAAAAGCCTGATCTTTCGATGTCAGAAAGTAGGCCCACATAAAACATGTATGATCGTCCACTAACAAGAAAATATATTGCTTCCCGGAGTGTGTAGCTGGACTTATAGGGCCACATAGATCTCCATATACTGTGTTTTGGGAATGGAGTTCTACTGTGTTTTCCTATTAAGCAAGCATCACAAAGCTGTCCTGCATGATTTATTCTTGGAATTCCTTCCACTAGATTCTTCCGTGTCATCTCATTCTCAAATTCTAGATGACCCAATCTAGCATGCCACAACCATGCTTGACTATCAACATGTGCTAAGAGACATATGGGTGTACCAACTTTCAGTATGGTGTTGTAAAGTCTGTTCTTTGATCTTTCAATCTTCATCAGCAGCCTCTTATGCTTGTCATGTAAAGTTAATTGATTTCGTTCATTGACGACTTTACACCTAATCTCTGTGAGTTGTCCTAAACTCAGTATGTTGCTCTTGAGGTTTGGAATGTAGTGTACTTCTGATATAACCTTCTAGTCATTATTCCTACATTTCAATAAAATAGAACCTCTTCCTTTTATACGATCCATCTCCCAAAATATCACGTCCTGTTATAGTTTAATCAATATTAGTGAAGTGACTTTTAGTCCTCGTCATGTGGTTACTTGCACCATTATCCGAGTACCAGGTGCTTTCATCTGCATTAGCATGTTCTCCGGGTTGAAATTGTCCTTCATTTAATAGTACCTCTTCATGTTCCGTTTTGTGTATTGCCAATAACAATGATGGCTCTCCATCTTCTTGAATAAGATCTGATTGTTCCTGCGTTATCGGTAGTTCATTGCAGTCTATTTTGTAATGTCCAAACTTTCTGCATTTGTGACATTGTACTTTGCTCGTGTCTCTCACATGCTTGTTCCACTTCGTGTTTGTTCTTGCTTTGTGAGTCGAGCCTTCCTCTTTCGAGTCTTGTTTAATTCTGTTGTTTTGCCAGTTTCCTCGTGAAAAGTTAGACCTACCACGTCCACGAGTACCGAATCATCTTCCTTTTCCTGAGTGTTCGCCTCGTGCGAATAATAAATTGTCCTCTGCCTTTTCAGAGTTTTATCCTTTCCTCATAGGCTTTCAATTTTCCAATGATCTCATCTAAGGTAACCTCGTCGAGATCAGAGTTTTGTTCTATGGATGCCACAATTTGGATGAACTTATCTCGCATAGAATCCAATAGTTTTCGTACCAGTAACGATTGATCCAAAGTTTTTCCTAATTCTCTTGCCTTAGTGACAAAACCGTTAAGTTTAGCGGTAAAGGCATCCAATGTATCATCCTCCCTCATTTGGAGTGTTTGAAATCCAATCATCAATGATTGTAGACGTGCCTTGTACTTAATCTACTCCGACGTGTATCCGGTCAATGCTTGATATAGATAGGGAATTGTTGCCTTATTCTTTTTCAAATCTGGTTCCACATCGTCTTTTGTAGGGGTGGCAAAACGGGCGGGTTGGGTTGGGCAACGGGTCAAAATGGGTTCGGGTCCAAAAGGGTTCGGGTCAAAACGGTTTTGGTTCCAAATGGGTTGGGCCGCCCAACCTTTTTTTAAAATTTTATGATAAAGACATATCATCAATTTAATTTTTATTTCAATTTTATTTACATGTTATTTTACTCTTTTTTTAAATTGAATCTAATCTAACCATTTAGTCAATTACATAAGTAAAATCAAAAGAATTTATAAATCTAAATGTTTTGTTTAAATTTTAATTCATTTATGACCAGTTATGCCTAGAAGCTTGAGCCCAGATAATGATTACATGTATTATTTTTTTTTAAAAAATTAAAAATAAAATAAAAATGTTTGTGAAGTGATAGCTTGAGGACTTGTCAATAAAGTCAAATTATTTTTTTAAATGCACTGTTCTTCACTTCTTCCCTAAAAACTAAATCGAGTATCCCTTTGAAAGCTGTTCTTCCACCGCCTCCTGCGTCAACTACCCAACTCCAAGCTCCAAACGCCGAAAAAATTTGAGAGTTATTGATTTGTCAACGATTTATCTATTCAATTAGCATCAGGTTTGTTTTTGATTTTTCAGCTTCTTTTAGTTTAGAAATCAGTTTTCTTATTTCTTTTGAGTTCAATGTTTTTCTAGGTTTGGTTCATCAGCTATTTGTTTTTAAAATTGATTTCAAATTCATCTATTGTGTGACTGTGTCTAAATTTTTTGTTTTCCTTCACAATATTTCCTTTTATTCCTTTTTCTTTTTGGGTGTTTGACGGTGATAATGGGTGGTTGCATTGACCGATAAATCTAACTAGTGAGTGACGACTGACGAGGAAGGTCGTGGACTGACGACGACCGATGAGGATTCCAACCCGTTGGACCCGTTACATGTTTCTGAAATCACCCATATCGACCGTCAATATGTTTCTGAAATCATCCATGCTGACCCGCAACATGTTTCTGCAAGCACCCATGTTGACCCGCATGTCTGAAAAACTTACCCAACATAACCCATTCCTTTGAGTTTGGGTTGAGATTTCCAGGTCTAGTCTTTTGGTTCTATCATCTCCCATAACCCATTTGCTTCTAGTATAATTTTAATTTGAATGGCTCATACGATATAATTTGTAGGTTTTAAAATAGGGCACTGATAATGACTAAGGGGTTTTTGTGTCACTAGGGTGTTTTTAAAATTTTCATCCGTCATAGTTTCTATTCGTATAATCTTTGCTTTTTATAATTTTGGGCTTTCCTAATAGTATAGAAATTAAAATTTATACTACTAGTATACTAGAAATAAAAAATAATTTAGATATCAAACTTGAATATGGCCAGTACCCAACTTTGTAGAAAGTATTTTCTTTTAAAGCAATTGTTTTCCAAGTAGAAGCGTCCTCCTCTTGTCGATCCAATAAAAGTGTTGTAGGCCCCAAATTTAAAAATTGTTGTGATTAAATTTTTATGAAAATTGGTCTAAATAAAAATTTTTAAAAACTTTTCTTTGACCAAAATTGAAACCAAAAGAAAACAGCCCCTTTTTTCAAAAAAAATCAAATTGTTGTTTCTGTGTTGCACGCCTTTCACCAAAATAAACACAAATGTTGTTTCTTTTGTACACTGTCACCAAAAAAAAGTCAAACTCAAATTTCTTTGCCTTTTTTTGTTGTTTCTGTGCCATTTTTGAGTTACAGTACATTCCCCGCAATGAGCGCCAGGAAATGGAGCGTCGTTTTCTGCACCTCCAGCAGGATAGTATGACTGTTCAGCAGTATGTGGACAGATTTAATGAGTATTCTCAGTTTGCACCCCCAGCACGTTGATACAAAGATGCGGAAGGCTGATGCCTTCATCGATGGTTTGTGGTCTGATATCCGTGAGTTCGTGGGACTTCACGACACCCATACATTCGCGAGGCCCTTGGAGTTGGCTTGGGTTAGAGAGAGAGATAGAGAGGCAGAGGGGTCAGCCCCCAGCGCAGAGACAGAGGACGGGGACGTCCGATCAGTCCCCCAATTATTGGCGAGAGCCTTAGGATGCCCCGAGAGAGAGCCAGCCTGGACAGAGTTCTAGGTCCCGCAGAGACAGAGACAGGGGCAGAGATCGCAGGTCCAGGAGATCTGGTCGGTATCAGGGATCAGGGGCGGCAGGACAGAGTCAGGGTCAGACTTCCCATTTCAGTGCTCCCAGTCAGAGTCAGAGTAGTGTGGGGCAGGGGTCCCAGCCATCAGGGAGTCGGGTTGATAGCTCATCTGGAGAGGAAGACTGCCAGATATGCCGCCGTCGTCATTCTAGATACTGTATGCCTGAGCAGCCGCGTTGTAATCGTTGTGGACAGTATGGTCATACTTCCCTTATTTGCACCTCGAGGGATTCCTTGTGCTTCCGCTGTGGGAGGCCAGGTCACATCGCCAGAGACTGTCCGGATGCGCCACCAGCTGTATAGGGAGCGAGTACAGGCGGTACCAGAGCAGAGCCTTCGTCATCGAGCCGTCGTGATTCGGCTCCCAGAGGTCGAGGCAGGGTATTTCAGGCTACAGCAGAGGAGGCCCGCGAGTCTACAGATGTAGTATCTGGTACGTACATGTGAAGACCATCCCTTACGGGGCAGTCGTCACGAGTCTAGGTCCCACATCATGTAACACGATATCAATCATAACTAAGATAGAGTAATTAAGTTGCGGAATTTAAAACTACAGTACAAAATATTAGGATTAAGTTTAATACAGATTACAGTTTTCAAATTAAACTTATAAAGGGTACCACCTAATCTAGTTCATATCATCATACAATCAAATCAATCTACCCAGACCACCACAAATTTCATTTGTCAATTAGTATCGAAGAGTTTGTTGAGTCGTGGTCTATGAAAACTTCACTTGATTCTTGTAAGACCTAAGAACTAGGTCCGGTAGTTGATTTTCCTTTGTCTTTTCCTGTAAAAATGTAAAGCAGCAACTGTAAGCAAAGCTTAGTGAGAATATAGATTTTCAGATTACATGCATTATCAAGCGGATCATGGGTCTAGCGTGATATAACTTGACTGCCGCTACAATCCTCATGATTGAGACATAGTAGTCATAGAGTCGGATGATGTTCAAGCCACGCTCACGCTTAAATCGTGGGGACCAGCCATATACTGGGCTAGCTACCAGTAAACCAACATGGCGGAACATCGGAGTATCATACCAAGTTCAATAGAACTGGTGAAATAGCATGGTCTAGAACAATAGACTGACAAGGCTAATCTTTCTAAGCTGAATCGATATGCCAAATGTCTGAGCAATAATGAAAGCGTAAGTCATCAAAATCATGATAGCAATCAACTCATAGCAATGTCTGAAATGAATCATAAGTACAATATCATGCAGAATGATAAATCAAATAGCTATCATGATCCACAGGGCATCACCGAACCATGGTGTGCACAGGTCACAATCCAGCTGATCTTATATGAATGTCAAATAATCTATCATCAACAATATGTCTCAACCGGAAATCTCGCATGTAAAGCTGAATATCTATAACTCACTGGTTCTTAGGTCTTTATCAAGCAGATATAAAATCCACCACCTGAGTTATCTCAGGATTTATCTTTAAATCTTTATAAATCTGATCTCTGTCAATTTTTTCAAATCAAGACCCACTTTCAATCTCTTTAATCTTTAAATCTTTGTTCAGAATTTAACTGAACCTGCTCAGAATCGTATCAGATCATATCATTAGCTTTTTGCTTTATAAATCATTATTTCATCTGATTCTGATACTTGATAACTCATCAATCATTCATTTGTGATTTAAATTTTATCAAATTAAGACATCAGAAGTCGGACCACCCAGATTCGGATCATCCGGATTCGGACGATCCGGATTCCGACCGAAGTGGTCATCCGAATTGGCTTCCGGATTTGGACATCCGAACCAGGTCATCCGAAGTGTAGCATCCGAATTAGGCTCATCCGGAGAAGGCATCTTATCCGAATTCAATGTAGGTCCGAGATAACATTTCATCCGAATTGGACATCATCTGAAACATAGGGTCCGAGACATGAGATCCGAAATGGTGCATCTCATCCGAATTCGGACTCAACCGAATTCGGATCCCACATCTTCATATTTTCCAGAAATTGTTCTTCATGTTCTTGCATATGTTCATACGGGTTTTTAACAAAAAATCACTAAACTCATTTTCATTAACATGCAATGTAATATATTGATATATTATCATATTTCGGTTGTTTTTATACAATTTTCCCTATCCATAACATCCTAAATTGATCAAAATGGTCCAATATATAAACTTTTTTGTCAAGAACATAAATAATAATAAAATTTCCGGTTTTTACTTATTTTTGGACAATCTAACCACAAATTCTTGTTTCTATCACTTTTATATACTTCATTACATGATTATCCACCAATTACATACACATGCAATACATATTTATGTTAAATCTTGAATCATCAATTCGGTTTCTCATAAAACCGAACCAATCCCATAAAATTTCGAAATATATATGAATTTTACCTTGAATGTTGTCGATTGAAGATGTTTGATGATGTTTATATCTTGTTCTTGACTTCAATTCTTCAATTAATGGAACAATTTATGACTTTTGATGAAATATTGTGAAGAAGCCGTAGCTTAGAGAGAGAAAGAGGAGAGAGAGAGAGAGAGAGTGATTTCTTAATTGTTGTTAAATGATCATTTAATTTGAGTTTATATATCTCAATTTATTTTATGTGAAATTAACCCACTTCCACTTTTGTATTTTACATCTCTTTTAATTTAATCATCTTTAATGACTTAAACATACATATAATTTAATTAAATAATCTCATTCTTAATTAAATAATGTAACAACCTAATTTTGATCTAGTCGTAAATCAGTAATATTTTGAGCCGATAATGTAATAATATTACATTATTTGAATTATAATTTAATTAAGTAATGAAATATTTAATTAAATTATATAAATATTTATATTTATGAATTAATAAATTATTAAAGAGAATTAAATAAAAGAGATATAATATACAAAAATGAAAGTGGGTTAGCTAGCAAATATAACTAGATGAAGTATATAAACGTGAATTTTATATCAAAACTCAGATTCTCTCTCTCTCTCTCTACTCTCTCTCTAACTTTCTCTCTCTACTCTCTCTCTACCTTCTCTCTAAAATTTCTTCCAAACCGACCATCCGATTATCAAGATATATATACCGTTAGAAAGATCTCGGAGAATACTACACGAACATACCATTTCCTGCGTGAATTCATACGAATTGAGGTAAGATTTTATATTTTTACGTTTTTATATATATTCGGTATTTTCGAAACTGTTAAGTTTTATGAAATTTAAAGCTATTTCTATAGAATTTAACTAGAATAAGTATAATATAATCAAGCATAGGCTTAATATTGATCATATTTGTGATTTATGCCTTAGAAATTCATGTTTTAGAGTTGTAAATATGATCAGATTCGAGAATGTTAAGAACAGATTCGAATGAGTGAATTTCGAATCTAAGCCATTAGATTCGAATGGCTATGCTTCGATTCTGTATCCTTAGACTCGAGTTGTGTGTGGGTTTCGAACCTATGTATGGTTCGAATCTATGGATGGCTTGAATCTATATCACTAATTCGAATCTATTCCCTAGAATCTATTTTGTATGTGCTTCGAATCTAAGCCATTAGATTCGAATGATAGGTGTTTCGAATCTAATACCCCAAACTCGAATGTATATGTTCGAATCTATCATCCTAGATTCGAATATGTATGAAAGTATGATTTTTGTTCCTAGCCTAAGATTAAGTTATTAAACAATCTATTATAATTAAAAGTATAATATGGTTATGATAAAACTCACAAATTCTATATATATATATATATATATATATATATATATATATATATATATATATATATATATATATATATATATATATATATATATATATATATATATATATATATATATATATATATATATATATATATATATATGTACCGACCTTTTGAGAATATTAAATGAGTTATGAACTAACAAGCTATCAGAATCAGATAAAATAAAGATTTAAATATAAAAGACTGATATTAATATGATTTGATATGATAAATTTTGGGCAGGTTCAGTGAAATTCTGAACAAAGATTTAAAGATTTATAAAGCGGGTCCGATTTGATTTGACAGAGAACAGATTGACAAAATCCTGAGATAAACTCAGGTGGCGAATTCATATATCTGTTTGACCAAGACCCAGACCTGTGAGTTATAGATATTCAGATTGAACATGCATAGATCCGATTGAGATATATTGTTGTTGATAGATTTATTGACATTCATTTATCAGCTGGATTGAGACCTGTGCACACCATGGATGGGTGTTGCCCAGTGGATCATGATAGCTATTTGACTATCTTTTCATATTGCATTTAATATTGCTTCAGACTTTGCTTTATGATTCATTGCTATCATGACTGCTATAGACATATGCTTACATCATTGATCAGACATTTGATAGATTGATTCAGCTTGACTAGCCCTTATGGTCTATTGTTCTAGACCCGGCTATTTCGCCAGTTCTTATGAACTTGGTAATGACCTCCGATGTTCTGCCATATTGACTTACTGGTAGCTAGCCCAGTATGTGGCTGATCCCCACGATTTAAGCGTGAGTGTGGCTTGAACATCATCCGATTCTATGATTCTATATCTCAATCATGAGGGCTGTAGCGGCAGCCAAGACATATCACGCTTAGATTTATGACTCCGCTTGACACGCATGTTAATATTGAAAATCTATAAACTCACTAAGCTTTGCTTACAGATGTTGCATTATAATTTTACAGGTAAAAGCAAAGGAAAGTCACCTGCTGGACCTAGTTCTTAGGTCTACAAAGAATCAAGTCGAAGTTTTCATTGACCACTACTCAACAAAATATTTCGGTACTGATTGGCAGATGAAACTGTGGTGGTATGGGTAGATTGAATTGATTATCTGATGACATGAACTAGATTAGAAAGTACCCTTTATAAGTTAATTTAAAAATTTAATCTGTATTAAAATTAAATCTTAATAGCTTGTACTGTAATTTAATTTTCCGCATTATAATTACTCTATCTTAGTTATGGTTGATATCGTATTGCATGATGTGGGACCTAGACTGGTGAGAACTGCCCCGTAAGGGGTGGTCTTCACAAATAATAAGACAAATAATGTAATTAAATTACATTATTGGATCAAATACAGAAATTAAGTTCAGTTTGAAAGCTAGGTTGTTACTAAACATTCTGAATGGGCTTAGTGCTCGCGTCTTATTTGTTGTGTTTTGTGCGTATTATTCTGTGCCTTCTACTACATTATTTGTTCCGTTAGTTGTTGAGAGGGTTGATGGGAGTATGGCATTAGTGAGCCTAGTGTTTAGAGATTGTGTTCTTGAGATAGATACACATCGGTTTTTGATTGATTTGTTGCCGATAGAGATTAGTAGTAGTATTGATAAGTTCCAAGGACCGACGTTGTTTCATGTTCAGATCTTTTTGAGTGAATAGATGCTTGAGACTTTTATGATCGGTGTAAAGCTGACACCGAGTCCCATAGAGATAGTGACGCTAGATTTTCAGTTCAAAGGTAACGGCAGCCAACTCAAGATCATGAGTTGGTGCACTTTTCTCATAATCTTTCAGTTGCATTGAAGCATAGGCAGTGACTTTTCCCCTTTGCATAAGGACACAACCTAGACCAGTACCAGATGCATCGCTGTAAACGACAAAGTCATCATTGCCTTCTGGTAAGGCTAGGATCGGCGCTTGAATCAGTTTCTGCTTCAGAGTTTCAAATGTCTCTTGCTGTTTATCAGTCCATACGAAAGGTGTATTCTTTCGTGTTAGCATCGTGAGTGGCACAACAATCTTCGAGAAGTCCTTAATGAATCGCCGATAGTAAACCGGCCAATCCAAGGAAACTTCTGATTTTTAGAGGCATTGCGAGGCGTTTGCCATTTTTGAACGGCATCGACTTTAGATGGATCGACTGAAATACCTTCGCCAGATATAACATGGCCAAGGAATTGGATCTATAAAATAACAATGAAGAAGTTCAAGTTTTTATTCAATCAAGTAACCTTTAGGAAATAGCTCGAGACAAAATATGATTATACCTGTCTGAGCCAGAATTCGCACTTAGAAAATTTTGCGTAGAGTCTTTCCTTCTCAATAACTCTAGCAGTTGACGTAGATGATTAACATGATCAGCCTCCGTTTTAGAGTAAATCAGAATATCGTCTATGAATATGATAACTGACTTATCCAGCATTAGTCTGCACACGCGATTCATGAGATCCATGAACGCTGCTGGTGCATTCGTCAGACCGAAAGGCATTACGAGAAATTCGTAATGACCGTATCTTGTTCGGAAGGCTGTCTTTGGAATATCCTCATCTCTTACTTTCAGCTGATGATACCCAGAACGAAGATCAATTTTGGAGAAGTAGCTTGGTCCTTGTAGTTGATCAAATAGATCATCAATCGTGGGCAGAGGATACTTATTCTTGATTGTGACTTTGTTCAACTCACGGTAGTCGATGCACATACGGAGAGTTCCGTCTTTCTTCTTAACAAATAAGATAGGTGCACCCCACGGAGATGAACTAGGTCGGATAAAACCTTTCTCTAACAGATCATGCAATTGCTTAGACATTTCCTGCATTTCTACAGGCGCAAGTCTATAGGGAGCTTTAGCAATTGGAGCCGCACCAGGAACTAAGTCAATACCAAATTCGATTTGACGTTCCGGTGGCTCTCCAGATATATCATCCAGGAACACGTCTGGGAACTCACAGACGATAGGAATATCAGAAACGGATTTCTTGTTATCTTCAGAAGCGGATTCAGACGAGATATAACACAGATAGGATTCATGACCCTTAGATAAGCATTTACGCGCTTTCTCGATAGTTATGAAGAAGAGAGCACCTTTTCGCTTATCGCCTTTGATTTCTAATACTCGGCCGTCTGAAGACTTGATCCTGATGATTCGACGGTTGCAGACGATCGTAGCTTCGTTGTTCATTAACCAATCCATGCCGATAATGACATCGAACTCTTTTAACGGAATCGGAATAACATCAAGGTTGAATACGATGTTATTAACGAGCAGAGTGCAATTTCGGTAAACGGAATCAGCCATAACGTAATTGTTACTGGCTGTCTCAATATCAAGTACTACGGGAAGCTTCGATGGAGATTTGGATAATCTTTGTGCAAAAGAAGTTGATATGAAGGAACGACTAGCACCGGAATCGAATAGTACACGAGCAGGGATTGAGTTAAGTAAAAACATACCCGTAACTACATCAGGGGTTTCTCTCGCTTCCTCTGTTGTTATCTGAAATGCTCGAGTCCTTGCGGTCAGAGTTACAGTTGAACTTTCCATCGTAGAACCTCCAGCTGATGATTGTGATTGACCTCACTGTCCACTACGACACTGATACATAAAGTGTCCGCGCTTTCCGCACATTGCACATCCAAGTCCTCGCTGGGGACATTCTTCACTGCTGTGGCCAATTCTGTTACATGCAAAGCAGGTGACATCGTCCGGATTGCACAATCCCATGTGTGATTTTTTGCATCTCTTGCAGAATCGGGGTTCGTTTGTAAGAGAATAAGCTTGAACTTTCTGTGGCAAGCTGTATTGCTGAGACTGCTGGGGTTGCTGAGACTGCGATTTGTTGGGCTTGAAGAATCTACCGAATCTTTGTTTCTTTGGGGGAGACGGACATGTCGGGTTTGTTGATGGAGCATAGAGTTGATCACCATACTCTAGATATCCTCTCTCGATCTGTCTTGCTGCTTCAACCATTTCCATATAAGACTTATACTTCATCGTTCTCATTGGATGTCGGTATATCGGGTTAAGTCCTCCACGAAATCTATTCATCTTTCTTTCCTCAGTAGCTACTTGATACGAGGAGTAGCCACAGAGTCGCGAAAATTCATGTTCATATTCATCTACGGATTTGGTTCCTTGGGTTAACTGCATCAGTTGAACCTTCATCTTGTCTTGTTGGTCAATAGGACAATATTTTGCGTTGAACATATCTAAGAATTGATCCCATTCCAAGGCCTGAATAACCTCCTTGCCATATATACTTCTCTGAGTTTTCCACCAGGCACGGGAAGCACCGACAAACAGAGCAGACACATAGCTTACTTTCTTTGAATTTAAACAATCTGATATCCTGAAGATTTCTTCAGTGTGACTAATCCAATCCATCACCTGAATTGGATTAACTGTACCCTCAAAGTTCAGGGCACCGCTCGCTTTGAAATCTTTGAACTTACAGCCTTTCGGCTGTTCAATTTGGGTTTCAGGGTTCGAGTTATCAGAATCAGATTCATTATTCTGGACTTGTTTATCTTTTCTCTTATTCGTTTTATCAGCGCGTCTTTTTGCTTCGACCTCATCTCAAGCCTGAAGCTGTTCTTGCATATACTTATTTTGTTGTTCAGAATGTTGGGCTAAAAGTTGTTGCATCATTTCAAACACCTATTGTGGAGTCATGTAGTTAGGAATGTCACCTGATCCTGACATCTTTACTGAAAATTAAAAATCATTTAACTATCAGTTTATAGACTTAGATCTATGTACCCTTTTTCCCACCCTAACAGTCTGTACATCCTATTTCAGTTCAAACCACCTAAATGATTGATACATATGTAATGCTTCAGTTTGAGACCAAGTATTACTCACGTAATACTCGATTCACTCAAACTATGGGCTCTGATACCATCATGTGAAGACCATCCCTTACGGGGCAGTCGTCACGAGTCTAGGTCCCACATCATGCAACACGATATCAATCATAACTAAGATAGAGTAATTAAGTTGCGGAATTTAAAATTACAGTACAAAATATTAGGATTAAGTTTAATACAGATTACAGTTTTCATATTAAACTTATAAAGGGTACCATCTAATCTAGTTCATATCATCATACAATCAAATCAATCTACCCAGACCACCACAAATTTCATCTGTCAACCAGTACCGAAGAGTTTGTTGAGTCGTGGTCTATGAAAACTTCACTTGATTCTTGTAAGACCTAAGAACTAGGTCCGGTAGGTGATTTTCCTTTGTCTTTTCCTGTAAATATGTAAAGCAGCAACCGTAAGCAAAGCGTAGTGAGAATATAGATTTTCAGATTACATGCATTATCAAGCGGATCATGGGTCTAGCGTGATATATCTTGACTGCCGCTACAGTCCTCATGATTGAGACATAGTAGTCATAGAGTCGGATGATGTTCAAGCCACGGTCACGCTTAAATCGTGTGGACCAGCCACATACTGGGCTAGCTACCAGTAAATCAACATGGCGGAACATCAGAGTATCATACCAAGTTCAATAGAACTGGTGAAATAGCATGGTCTAGAACAATAGACCGACAAGGCTAATCTTTCTAAGCTGAATCGATATGTCAAATGTCTGAGCAATAATGAAAGCGTAAGTCATCAAAATCATGATAGCAATCAACTCATAGCAATGTCTGAAATGAATCATAAGTACAATATCATGCAGAATGATAAATCAAATAGCTATCATGATCCACAGGGCATCACCGAACCATGGTGTACACAGTTCACAATCCAGCTGATCTTATATGAATGTCAAATAATCTATCATCAATAATATGTCTCAACCGGAAATCTCACATGTAAAGCTGAATATCTATAACTCACTGGTTCTGAGGTCTTTATCAAGCAGATATAAAATCCACCACCTGAGTTATCTCAGGATTTATCTTTAAATCTTTATAAATCTGATCTCTGTCAATTCTTTTCAAATCAAGACCCGCTTTCAATCTCTTTAATCTTTAAATCTTTGTTCAGAATTTAACTGAACCTGCTAAGAATCGTATCAGATCATATCATTAGCTTTTTCCTTTATAAATCATTATTTCATCTGATTCTGATACTTGATAACTCATTAATCATTCATTTGTGATTTTAATTTTATCAAATTAGGACATCAGAATTCGGACCACCCGGATTCGGATCCTCCGGATTCGGACTGAAGTGGTCATCCGAATTGGCTTCCGGATTTGGACATCCGAACCAGGTGATCCGAAGTGTAGCATCCGAATTAGGCTCATCCGGAGAAGGCATCTTATCCGAATTCAATGTAGGTCCGAGATAACATTTCATCCGAATTGGACATCATCTGAAACATAGGGTCCGAGACATGAGATCCGAAATGGTGCATCTCATCCAAATTCGGACTCAACCGAATTCGGATCCCACATCTTCATATTTTCCAGAAATTGTTCTTCATGTTCTTGCATATGTTCATACGGGTTTTTAATAAAAATTCACTAAACTCATTTTCATTAACATGCAATGTAATATATTGATATATTATCATATTTGGGTTGTTTTATACAATTTTCCCAATCCATAACATCGTAAATTGATCAAAATGGTCCAAAATATAAACTTTTTGTCAAGAACATAAATAATAATAATAATTCCGGTTTTTACTTATTTTCGAGGATCGTCATGCCGTTGACGAGATTGACATGGCAGTCCGTTCCTTTTGTGTGGTCCGATGAGAAGGAGCTGGCTTTCAGATAGTTGAAGTCCCGGTTATGTCAGGCTCCGGTGTTAGCGTTTCCCGTGGGTACAGAGGATTTCGTGGTGAATTGTGATCCATCGGGTACCGGATTGGGCTGTGTTCTGATGCAGCGGGACAAGGTGATAGCGTATGCGTCACCACAGCTGAAGACCTATGAGGAGAACCATACCATGCACGATCTCGAGTTAGACGCGATAGTGTTTGCGTTGAAGATTTGGCGTCATTATTTGTATGGGTCTTAGTTTGTGGTATATACCGATCATAAGAGTCTTCAGTATTTGTTTTGTCAGAAAGAGCTGAATATGAGGCAGCGGCGCAGTCTATAGCTACTGAAGGATTATGACTGCAAGATCCAGTACCATCCGGGTAGAGCCAAGTGGTGGTAGATGCGCTGAGCCGCAAGGCGCGCGGCCAGACAGTGGTTTCCCGAGCAGCGAGGCTCGAGGTCACTTTGACCCTTATTGAGAGTTTGAGACTGGTCAATTAGAGGGTCTACGAGCAGAGAATGTGAAGAGAGAGCGGCTTACTGGGCAGCTTGATGTTTTGAGCAGAGATAGCAGAGGGCTATATGTGTTTCACGACCAAGTCTGGGTTCTGAGAGTCGGCAATCTTCGGCAGCTGATATTAGACGAGTTGCACAGATCGAGATTGTTTATCCACCCCGGGAGCACCAAAATGTATCGAGATCTGCGAGAATTCTACTGGTGGCCTGGGATGAAGAGAGATGTGGGCTGATATGTTAAGGAGTGTATGACTTGTCTACGCGTTAAGGCCGAGCATCAGAAGCCTCATGGGCATCTACAGCCCCTAGAGATCCCCGAGTGGAAGTGGTATCATATCACGATGGATTTTATCGTTAGACTTCCACGCATGGTTTGAGGCAATGATACGATCTGGGTGATAGTGGATCGGTTGACGAAGACTACTCACTTCCTAGCGGTTCGGGGCACTGTTACTATGGATCAGTTAGCTCGACTTTATATTAATTAGGTGGTTTCGAGGCATGGCGTTCTAATGTCGATCACGTCTGATAGAGATATGTGGTTTACTTAGAGGTTCTGGCAGAGCTTTCAGCGCGAGTTGGGGACGAGAGTTCAGTTGAGTACAACATACAGACCTCAGACAGACGGGCAGACAGAGCGGACGAACCAAACTCTCGAGGATATGCTTCGAGCGTGCGCGATCGACTTCAGTGGTAGTTGGGACGTTCACTTGCCGTTGGTCGAGTTTGCGTACAACAACAACTACCACACCTCCATCAAAATGGCTCCATTCGAGGCACTTTACGGGTGTAAGTGCCTGACCCCTGTGTGTTGGGGCGAGGTCGGCGAGCGACCCATCAGCGGGCCCGAGTTGTTGCAGGAAACGAGCAACAAGGTGGCGGTTATCCGTGAGCATATGAGAGTTGCGTAGAGTCGGCAAAAGAGTTATGCCGATCGTCGTCAGACCGAACTCGAGTTCAGTGTCGGGGACCGTGTTATGTTGAAGGTGTCGCCGTGGAAAGGAGTTATCAGATTCAGACACAGAGGTAAGTTGAGTCCGCGATACAACGGTCCGTTTGAGATCATAGCCAGAGTCCGAGATCAGGCGTACAGACTAAGACTGCCTCCCGAGTTGGCCGGAGTTCAGGACACCTTTCATGTGACTCATCTGCAAAAGTGTCTGGCCAAAGACGATCAGTATGTGCCGCTATCTGAGATCACCGTGGACGATCACTTGCGATACGTCGAGCAGCCCGAGGCTATTATTGACCGTAAGGTGAAGAAATTGAGGAATAAAGAAATCGTGTTAGTACTCAATCAATGGAGACATCATAAGGGTACTAGCGCTACCTGGGAGCCCGAGACCAAGATGAGAAGCCAGTATCCGCAGCTGTTTCCGAGTTCGAGCTAGATTCCGGGACGGAATCTTATTAAGAGGGGAGGATTTGTAACATCCCGGATTTGAGCCTGGTACGTGGATTTAATTTATTGGCTCTTTAATTTAATATTATTGCGTTGTTCCAATTGAATCCCGTTTCGTGGATTATACGTGTCGGGACCGAGTGATACGTGTCTCCGGATTAATAATTAGTAGATTATTATTATTTATGAGATCGTGGATTTAATTGGGTTAGAATGATATTAATTATGAAAAAGTGGTATCGGGTTCGGATTTATCGGGTCCAGGACTTACTAAATAAGGAAAGCGTATATATGAAGAAAGGGTTTGAGCATTCTTATCCTTTCCTTTCTTCTTGCAAATTCAGAAATATTAGTGTGAGTGTGTGAGAGGTGTCTGGAGCTATAAAGGATCATCAAGAAGTTGAATTGGTTGCTGAAAATTAATCTCCTTCTTCCTCTTGGTGTTCTTGAGTAAATAGAGGTAAGGTTTCATGGATTTTGGGGTTTAAATTCGTGTATATGTGTTGTTGAAATGTTGGGTATTGGCTTAGCACTTGTGTGCTAGTTATATATACATATGAATTTTTTGGAGTTTTTGTACTGGAAATCGAGTAAGGGAGGTGGTTACACCTCTGGTTCCACCATTTTCGCGAAGCTGCACAGACCTGCAGGTGCGTGATCGCGGCGCGACCGCAATGCCTGGGCGCGGGCCACGATGCGGCGCTGGTCAGCCGGGGGGTTTTAGGTGTCGGTTGTTCGTTTGGGATGTGTTTTGGGTCTAGTTCGATTGCGATAATTATGTTTGGGTAATGTTATCTGTCGGTCGGGTTTACGTTAATATTTGAGATCCGTGATGCTTACAGGTTCGAGCCGATCGCGTACCAATCCACGTTAGAGTTCCGGGTTGCAGTTGATTTTGGGGTAATCGGTGAGTACTCGAGTTCTTTCAAAACGCATGTATACTTTTATGAGTCGATTATGTGTTGTGATATGTATATGAGACCGAGAAGTGGCACGCAGGTATGATTCTATCTACCCTATACGTGCTATATATGTTTGCGTTGCAGGTGTCCGCGATATGTGATCGCGCAGGCTGACTGTCCCTAACTAGTCACGAAGTTTGAGACTGTATATATACAGCAGTGTATTGCCAGGTCGCTCCTGTGCCTATTGTGTAGCTAACCTCTGTTGTGTGCGGCCTGTTAGCTGGGGAACGGTGTCCCCCTTTGAGCAGAGATATGTGTTGTGCATTGAGCCTGTGTTATATGTGTTGAGCTATATGTGTTATGTATGTTATGTGTTGTTATATGCAGAGTCTAACCCTCGCGTACTCACGAGCTTCCCAGCTTACGTTTTCGAGTCTTATGTGTCTCAGGCAATCATACAGTGGGGTCACAGTCGCAGCAGCCTCCGAAATAGGAGTCAGGGTAGATCAGAGTTTGTGTGGGTGCTTGTTGTCTTTTGATAATAGATTCTGAGAACTGTATTTGTATCTTGTATCTGATCAGTATATGTATTAGCTACCAGTGGTTGATGTTTAACAGTTAGTGTTCAGTTGCGTATGTATGTGTATCAGCATGTGTCACTTATGATTATCTATTGACGTGACATTTGTGCGAGAAAAGAGGGTGTTACATTTATATTCAAGTTCAACAAACACTGCGATTAAAAGAGATCGACTTATATTAATAAAGTGTTCTAATTACCATGGAGCACCTTGATGTTGATGCTTGAATTTAAAAATTATTTATTTATATATGATTAATCAATAATTCAAATTTTATATTATTTATAGAACATAAATACATAAGTAATAAAAATTATTATCAAGTAATTTGCATTAATAATCATGATTGTGTAATCATTGTGTTACAATAATAAATTAATTGAATCATTTTATATTTTTAATAAAATGTATTTATCTTAACTTTTAATAAAATCATATATTATTTATTCCAATAAAATTATTAAGTACATATTTTATTGTCGAAATTATTGACGTGACATCATTAAACATATTTTGGATCAATCAGATTTTAATCATAACCATTTTAGTAGATTACACAAAAACAAACTTAATTATATCATGATTATATACTTACTAGCTAAGAATAGCTAAATATTTAAGTACTCAAAAAGAATTCAAATTTTAACTGTATATAAAAAACATGTCATAAAGATTTCAAACCAAAAAGAATAAATTCTTTATGAAACTCAATCTCAAAATCCAAAAAAACATTTAAGAGTTCATTAAATTATAAATTTTTATCGATCTTGATGGAAATATCAAGTTATCATCTCGTATATGTATTCTTGATCAAACTCTAACATTTTTTACTTTTGTTAGCAACATCTATCTATTCTATTAAAATAGTAAATAGGTGTCATTTGGCATCTAACGTGAATACCAATTGGCATAACCTAGATACGACAGGTGTAATAATCTACAGTTTTTATGTTAGAACATAATTAATAAATTATATTAATTTAGAAAAAAAAGTCACTACTATAATCAGGACCTTTTGAAACGGACAAATCCGTCGCAAAAGAACATTTGTGACGGATTTGCAACAGAACATGTCGGACCCAAAAAGCCTCGTCGTAAATACATTGCCGACGGATTTAGGATTGATTTTTGTGGTGGATTTGTGTCGGTTAATAGATGCGACGGATTTGCGTCAGTTTGTTTTGCGTTGGATTAGTGTGGACTAATTGCGATGGATTTGCATAAAACGTTTTTGTGATGCATTTGCAACAGATTTGCATTGAGTTTTTTGCAACGGCTTTGCAATAGCTTCCATCACAGATTCGCAGTGATTTATTGGTCATTTCTATCGCACATTCACTATAATCTGATGGTCAATTCTATCGCGAATCTGTCGCAAAATATGGACAAAAATTTCCAGCATTTTTTGTTTTCTTAATTAACCACTTTTCCCGTGAACAAAAAATCTCAACATTCTAACATACTTAAACATCTAAAATACTAATTCAAACCATTGCAATACATAATAGCATAAAATATTAAAATATTACAAATTAATATGACGATTTTAAAAGATAAAACTCTAACACAACGGTTGTTCGAATTATTATTTCTAGCTCCACTTCGTCACACCACAACATTCTAAAACAAATAGTATTAATTTGTAAGAATCCACTTTCAATATACGTTACAATGAAAACACAAATTGCAAAATAATAAAAAAATGATAAAATCTCTAAAACATGTTAAATTGTAAAAGTATAGAGATGATATTGCCAAAAAATATGTATTAAATTAAAGTAGAAGTCTTTAAAGCATTATGAACAAGTCCGAGCTAAGAAAATACATGTTTCATGATATGAATCTAATAATATTATAACAAGTCCGAGCTAAGCATTATGAACAAAAATTTTGATCATACTTCCAAGTACATACAGTTATAGTTATTTTAAGTAATCTACACAACTAATTAATATTCATATGTATATGATGTATACAATTATGTAATTTTAATGAGCAGAAACATATGAGTAGCAAACACATAATGATAACCAGCTTAAGAAAGGGGTTTTGAAATTGTGCAAACAACATTTCAATCTTCTTGTTCATTTAATTTTGATGGTCCTCTAATTCTTTAGTCATTCTTTGTTCTAGAGCGGATCACTCTCGTTCTCTCTCTACCATTTCAATTGCTTTTTCGTGTTCAAACTCCACTCTTTTTGTAGTAGTGTGTCTACCTATTATTCTAGATTTGTGTTTTAAATTTGTTGTTCCTATAATAATTTTTTCAAAATTTAGCAAATTTAAAAAAGACAGTTACTTAACTATACGTGTAGTACTTAACTATACGTGTGGTACACAGGATATACTAGTATGTGTGTGTGTGTCTATATATATATATATATATATATATATATATATATATATATATATATATATATATATATATATATATATATATATATATATATATATATATATATATATATATATATATATATATATAGATTTAGGTTCAAGTGAGTACCACCTCTAATGCAGCGCACCAGAAGGTACCTCCCTTAAAAGTAATTTTTTTGAAATTTTTTTTCATGAACATGTTCTAATTAACATTACACAGATCATATGTGAATTTGACGCAAATCCGAACACTCTAAGTGCATGAAAACACACATCACATAAATGCCTGTTCACATGTCTTCAAAATTATGTAAGTCTGTGTTCACATCATTTTTTAGGAGCTAGGAGATGTGAATGTATGTGAAATTTACATACGATCTTCATAATGTTAATTAAAACATGTTTATGAAAAAAAAAATTTAAAAAGTTTTTTTTAAAGGTGGTACCTTCTGGTGCGCTGCATTTGGGTGGTACTCTCTCGAACCATATTCTATATATATATATATATATATATATATATATATATATGTATATATATATATATGTATATATATAGACACACACACATACATACACACACATACATATACATACATACATACACACACACACACACACACACACACATATATATATATATATATATATATAATTAAAACATTAGTTTTTAACATTATAATAAATAATAAGTTTACACTACAAATTATAATTTACTAAATAATATATATGTATATAAATTCTATAACAAGTTATCTCAATATTTTTGAGTTACATACATAGATTATTAATAAATTATATTAAAACTAAAATAATAAATTCTATAAAAAGCTCATTAAAATATAAAAAAATATAATATAAATTAACAATATAATTATATACATATAATTAATAATTTATATAAATTCTAGTAAATAAATTACATAATAAAATTACATAAGCATAATAATTTATATTACTATATTAAATGAAATTGAGATCGGATCGGGAATTAAAATGATTCCAATTCCTGATCAATTTGGGTTCATGGCCTCGGTCAAATTGATGTACAGTTTCGAGTTCCCCATTGAGGACAAGTTTTTATATCAAGCCTACTTGAAACATGATTTTAGTATATTCATAAAGTTATACAATTTTTAATTCTCCAGTATATTTCTTACGCTTTATAAACTATTTTAAATAGACAATACATTTTTATAAAATAATAGAACAAAATATGTCAAAGTTAAAACTTAGCCTACAAGATGCAAAACTACCTCCAACTACAATACATGCATATATGCATCACATTAGAACATGAAAAACTATATGTAAAAAACCAACATGACATGATCCAATTTTAATAAAAATACGATAGTAGAAATATACTATTGAACCAGACTAAAAGCAGTTTACTAGTATATCAACAACCATTTGATCATGTTTGAACAATATCTTCCACACGGATCCTTATTGTTAATACGAATCAAATTGTAAAATTATTGGTTCTATTTTAAAAGTACATTGCATTTAATGAAAATTTTGGTTAAAAATTTCTAGGCTATAATCATAAATTTATTAATAATCAAAATAAGCTACTTAAGACTTTATATGGTTACATGTTAGATATGGGTTATTCTACTATTATTTTATCATTTATAAGTGAATTACTATGAGTAACATGAAAAATGATCATAGAAAAAAAAGCACTTGGAGTATTATCATATCAAATATTTACGATAAAAAACTCAAGTATGGAAGCTTTAATTATTTCTAATGTAAATCGTTACGACCTACGTGAATTGTTTGCCATGATATTTAGTTTTAAATCAATGTAACTCTATTTAAATTGAGATTATTATAATAATCTACTAACATGTAGAAATTATGAATTATAAGAATAACAATTTAGAAATATATTACGTCCTGAACAACGTACAGACATTAAACTAGTTGCTTATTGACATTTTAGACTTCATAAACAAATTGAAATGTTATCTTCTAATAATAGATTTTGTAACCATTGCTTATTTGACATACTTGTTATAAACATTGATGCTTAAGTGAATTTTGTATGAATCTCTATTACTATTTTATAAAGCGTGTATTACAGTTTTTTTCAATACACAACCAATCACATCGCTTGCTTCTTCGATCATCCAAACCAGTTACACCCTCTCTTCCTCACCTGTTCTCATCCTCGGTCTTCCTTGTTCTCTCATACGCCTTCTATCACAATCTATTCTCTTTGCTTTTACATCGGGTTACAAACAAGATTGGTAACTCACGTGTGAATTCCTCATTGCGGTTCACCTTCTTAACCAACTGCGGCTTATTGATTTATCCACTGTATCTTCCTGTGGTGAAAGCATCTTCTTCGATTAAATAGGTGAGCACAGTTAAAATGGGTAATGACTTTGCAGTTTATTTGCTCATCCAATTTAAGGTTTGAAATACTCATTTCAACATAATATAATAATCAATGGGATTATATTAGATTAATCATAATTAACATGATATTTAAAGAAAATCGGTCATAACCCGTTCGCACGGAGTCAAAATCCCATGTATGATTATAGACTATAACCTGAAACATAATATGAATTTATAGGATATTTGTAAGTAATTACAATCATTACTATCAACCAAGGGACATTAAGTGCATACTGCACATTTTCAAGAAATCAACTAATTCACTAATAAATTCTTTGATTGATTCAAAGATTTCCAAACCCAAATTTTTAGTAGATTTCTTGTATTCAATTGTCCATAATCCATCTAAGTAGATTACTATCTATTCTCTAGCATTTATGAGCACACTTATTTGGTTCTTGCATAATTTCATGATATGAATAGAAACATAAGAAGGTGAGGCACGTGATGAAACTTCCATACTCACTTTTTAAAGCATGAATAATTATACATTGAGTTTGTTAAATTAGTTGGACCAAACCTTGAGCTTTCCCAGCAAAATTCGCAAGAATTTTGGCCTGCCCTAACTTGCTCTTGAAGAAGAAGAGTGCAGAGAATTTTAAGAGGAAATGAATAGAGAGGAAGGACTCACGATTGGGGTTTATCAACCGTTAAATGGTTCCATTTGTTGCAATTAACCCCCTTAAGTCTCATAGTTCAGATTTTACCCACCAACTTCCTTCATTCTTCACATTTGAATCATCATATAATATCATATATGTGTGTATGTATATATATATATATATATATATATATATATATATATATATATATATATATATATATATATATATATATATATATATATATATATATATATATATATATATATATATATATGTATATATATATATATATATATATATATATATATATATATATATCTGTGTGTGTGTGTGTGTAAGTACTTGTACTTTTAGCTTTAGGGATTTGTACATAAGTGTATAGATTGTATTTTACAAGGTTCAAACCCTATTGTACAAGTGGTTGAAGCTCGTGGTTAATAATTTCTCTTAATAGTCATAATTAAAACATTAAATTATAATTCATTTGGTGATTTAATTAATTATCATTGCCTTACATTTCGAGAATATCCTAACAAGGTACGAGTTAAACTAGCTTGAATATATATAAGTCCAGTTTACCTATTTATAGCTTCCTAAATTAACGTTAATATACATATTCTCTTTAAATGATTATAAAGATTAGTTCTTACATATCGATTAACATAAATAAATATCTCAATTATCGGTTTAATGTATAATTAGTAGTTTAAATATTATATTAAATTTGATGATGTTACAATGCGTCCCCTTTGAAAAGGATTCCGCCCACAGAATCAATCCAAAATTTTCAAGAGGCTTTTAATAAATAATTAGTATGCCTGTTATGTTCAATTATAAGTAGGCTATGTCCAGTAGTACCGTTGGATCACCCAACACAGACATCTAAATAGCAACATTGCTATAAAAGTATTTTTTTTAATAACCCATTAATCACTTCCACTATTATGTTATATTTATTTTTATATGGAGTATCTGTTGGAATGCATTTTAGTTGATGGAATACAAAGTATAGGGTATATTTTGTAATTAGTTGATAGTTGTAATCAATGTATATAAATAGTGCTTTGACTTTCAAAATAGAATATCTCTGACAGTTATCATTTTTACGCATTCAATTCAGAGAAAAAGGTTACTGTACACGAAGAATCTCTTTCATCATTTTGTAATCATCAGATCTTCAATATAATCATTCGGTCAGTTTTGATTCTTTATGTTCTTGATATATTGTTGATATTGTTATTTGATAATTGAGAAACTATAATTCAAAATTGGTATCAGTGCATCTAGGGGTGAATTTTGATTCTGAAATTGAAAATACGAACAGTTCATGAACATTGTTTTTCGAAAACCCTAAAAATCATCAAGGGTTTTTAATCTGTTGATCATACAATCTGCAATTTGGATCGAAGGAAAAGGACAAGTAGTCGATTCAATTGACTATAATCTTGTTTTAATTCATCAAACACAGAAAAAGATCTAGTGATTTTTCTGAAATTTTGAAAAACCTAAAGTTCATCATTGTTCTATTGAAAAATCACGTCTAGATCTATTTTTGGACAATATTGTTTCACAAAAAGTGTTTGTAATCATAATCCTTACCTTCGATTTCAATTTGATTGAATATGACTGTGTTTTACGAATTAATTTGAGTTTCAGACTTGAATATTTTGAAAAACTAACGAACTCGATATACACTTAGTTTATGTGCAATTCGAGTTGACTGTCTTTGTAAATCGAGTTGACAACAAGTGTCAATCGAGTTGACAACAAGTGTCATTCGAGTTGAAATTGTTAATTAATCAAGTTGACTTTCTTAATCAATCGAGTTGACTTAATGAATCAATTGAGTTACTTACAATTTCATTCGAGTTGACTCTCAATTGATTCGAGTTGACACTCATTTAATTCAAAATTGATCCAAAGTTAATTTCAAAAAGAAAATAATCAGAAGGTATTAATCGAGTTTTACAGAATCTCAATTCGAGTTGTACTTGGTTTTACTCGAGTTTCACTGAAATTTAATTCGAGTTTAACAAAAGATCAATTCGAGTTTCACTCAAGTCAATTCAAGTTTTACTCAAAGCTCATTCGAGTTTCATACAAAGCTCATTCGAGTTTCATACAAAGCTCATTCGAGTTTCATACAAATCTCATTCGAGTTTCATACAAAGCTCATTCGAGTTTAACACAGCATCAATCGAGTCTTGCATAAGTCATTCGAGTTTTATCATTGTTTGATTCAAGTTGATTATTGCTTCTAACAAGTTACTTTGTTATAGATTCGAGTTGATTATCTGATTCAATAGAGTATCACTAATCATTCTTACAAAGGTTGATCAACTTTCAACTGTTGATCAACAATTTCAATTTCAATCAAAGTTCATCAGATCTTGGATAGTTTCCAAAATATCAATCACAATGTCAAAAGACGCTCTAGCAATGGGATCAGAAACCAAACCTCCAACTCTTTATCGGGGAGAATATGTCCAATGGAGGGAGAAGTTTCTAGAATTCATAAGTTTTCATGATCTGTCGGAAGAATGTTGAAATCTTTAACAGAAGGACCAGCTACATTCATGGAAACAATTCCTGGAGTACCCACTGGTAATCCCCCAATTCCACCAAGGACAGTTGAGGTTACAAACTTGACTGAGGCACAAAAGAAAAGAAAGTTAGTACCAGAAAATTATTACTGATCTCAATCCCCAATGACATTTACACATGTCTCACAAACACAAAAACCGCCAAATCCATATGGGATGAGGTGTGTAAACTTATGAGAGGATCTGACAGAGCTGCAACAAACAGAGCTAGAAACTATCTGATGACATTCGAGAATTTTCGAGCTCGTGAAGGAGAACTACTGGAAAACACTTACCTGAGGTTTGTGAGTTTGGTAAGTGAAATGAAAAAGAAATGGAGTGACAAAGTCCAATCTGGACATAAATGTCAAGTTCTTAAATGTATTGAACCCTGAATGGGAGAACTATGCCATGATAATCCAGCAGACAAAGGACATTGAAGAAATGGATTGTCATATGATTTTTGAGAACCTCAATAACTACCAAGAGGTTGTAGAGGAAATTATCTGGCAAGAAGAAAGCCGAGAAAGAGACTACTGACCCGTTGGCTTTACTGGCAGAAAAGAAGCACAAATATAAGCTGTAAAAGGAGAAAAGGGCAGTAGTCAGCAGTAGCTCTTCCGAATCAGAAACATCAGATTCATCTGCAGATTCTGAGATTGAAGAAATGAAAAAGCAGATGGCACTACTAACCAAAGCATTTCAAAAGAAGTTCTACCGTAAGCCAACCAACAATAAGATGCGCTACAAGACTGGCTCGTGGAAAATTGAAAAGAAGGAAAAATATGAAAAATCTGGAGAGAGCAGTGGCAGAAAAGCTAACAAATATGAAAAATTAGATAAGTCAGCAAAGAAAGATTCAGAGCAGAATTGTTATAACTATGGAAAACCAGGTCATTATGCCCGTGAATGTAGACTGCCAGTAGTCAAAAACTCTGACTACTATACAAGAAAGGCTCTCTTAGCCAAAGAAAAAGAGGCTGGAAAAGCTCTTATGGCGGAGGATGACCATTGGCTACAGTTATCTGAAGATGAAGACATACTAGATTAGGATGCTCATATCTGCCTGAAATCAGAGGTTCTCAATGAGTCGGAATTAAGTGAGTCAGCCATGATAGTCGAGGATGAAGTATGGGTTGGATTAACAGATGAAGAGGATGAAGAAAGACAAGAGTCTGAGGATGAAGAGACAGAAGAAGTTGCGTTGATGGCAACTGGAAAAACTGATGATAAGGATAATGAAGATTCAGAGTCAGAAAGATCAGATGGTTCAGACACGCCGGAGATAAATTCTAACTCTGACTATGATATTGATGATTCTTGTGTGCTAGAAGAGAAATTAACTCATATGGCCTTTATGCTTAAGAAATTTGAAAAATCGTTAAAGGCTGAAAAGAAAAATGTCCACTCTTTGGAAAACAAGCTTCGTAATGAACATAATTTAGTTTTAGATTTTTCCAAAGATAAAGCATTAGCCTTACGAGCAGTTTTAGATTTACAAGATAAAGAAAAAGAACTTCAAAGCAAAATACAAGAACTTAATCATAATATATCTGACCTACAAGAAAGACTGAGAATGGCAGAATTAGAAGCTTCAAATTTTTCTGTAAAATATCATGCTATTTTTGAAGAACGAACTAAGCTTTATGAGAAAATAAAGAAGATGGAAGATGAATTTATCAAAAGAGGGCAAACAGATCAAACCATCTATTTAAATCAACCAAAAGACACAGAATTTTACAACTCTAAATCTGGTATTGGTTGGGAAAATCCCAAGTATCTGACAAAGGCTTTATCTAGTTCACCAACTGTATATGATGTCAAATATATGAACTTAGGATTAAAAATGACGTTTATTAAAGCATCTGATGAAGTAGAATATAGTGAAGAAACAAATAGATCAAGATCAAACAAAATGCAAAATTCTGTTGATTATAACAGAATAAATGAATCAAGCAATAATACTGATATTAAAGAAGAGTATATTCAGACATATTCTGAAAAGGACTTATCTGAATCTAAATCTCAAAAGTTATACTTGCCATTTTCAATTCTAGAAAAGATAAATTCTGATCTACAATTGAAAGTTAAAAACTTTGAGACAGAAAATAAATCTCTCAAGGCTGAACTTAATATTATGAAACAAAAGTTACAAACACAGCCAGAGAACAAAAGGTTGTCTGATCCATCATCTTCAACTTCTCTAGATTCTATCAATTCAGAAAAGGAATTTGATCTGTTTATGAACTCTGACTTCAATTCCTTAGAGGAAATGCTCGTTAAAATTGATGATTTTGTAAAACCTTTACATAACAAACAATCAGTGATCAAAAAGAACCTGTTAAAATTCTGCAAAGAATTTCTACATATTCAATGAAATCATCTGAAAATTCACCAACTTTACAACAAAAGAAGGAGAAAACAAAAGTTATTTTTGATACTCCTAACTTTGAAAAAGGTGAATCATCTTCAACAGAGATCTCTATTGCACTTAGGGTGTGTTTGGTACAGGGAAATGGAGGTAGGGAAATGGAATTGGAATGAATTCCTTTGTTTGTTTAAGCTTGAGAATCCAAAAATGAGAAATAAATCATTTCCTAATCTCTACTTTCATTTCTCTCTCACATGTGAAGAAATGGTGAGAATTGGATTTTCCTATTCTTTCCAAAAAAAACACGGAGACTTGATTTCTCCACTCCCCACCCCCAAACCCCAGTCACACTCCTCATTTGCAAAAATCAGACTTGCTAGTTCTCTCTCTACAAACCCTCAGTCACCCTCTGCCGCTCTCCCAACCGTCGCCGGCGACCTGCCATCGAGCTCTCTCTTCCGTCGATCTTCTCACAGCGGTCTCTCTCTCTCTCGACCTTCTCACTAACGGCGTCGTCGACTCTCTCTCTCTCGATCTTCTCCGCCATCGACCAGACCAGGCTATCTCCAAACCCTAGCCATTTTTCCGGCATCGATCAGGCCAAACGTCTCTTCTTTCTAGCTTCGACGATCTCCAGACCCTCGTCCTTCTATTCTTCGGCATCGACCAAACCCTCCGATTTCCCAAGGTATCATCCTCTTTCTGTCTCTATCTCTCTTTCATCTTTCAGATTGTGTGTAGTTATGAACATCTCTTTGATGTAATATGGTATATATCTTTATTCTTTAATTTGTTATGGATCTTTCTTGTTTATGAATATCAGATTTGCTATGGATCTTTCTTGGTTTTAGTCACAGATTGTTATTTAATCTTAGAATTGTTAATATACAAAGGTTAATTTCAAATTTGTTCTATAATCTCATATTAATTTTGATATCAAATTTGTTGTTACATAGAAAAGTTGTTTTAGAATCTCAGATTTGTTTTATAATCAAGCTATTGGATGCTTGTACCCTGCAACACACCACTTCACTTATGTTGAGGGTTATAATAGTGTTGAGGGTTATACTTTCTATAGTATTATGTTTTCTTCTTTTTGTGTTATCTGTATGATTATTGGTATAATTAGTCAATATGCAATTGATGGACCTTTTTGACCCCATTCTTGAAGTGATAGTTAAAAGTGTTTACAATCAACAGATCATAATTACAAGGATTCTTTCAAATTCATTGCATCATAAATCAATTGTAAAAATGCTCTTTATAGAGCTGCAGAATTCACTATCCTCAGCGGCCTAAGCAAGTGAGTTGTCATTCCTCAACCTCCCTATTTCCTGATGATGTTGCCCAAGTATTTTTAACAATTTTTTTCTATGTGGGCCATGGAATAATATTCTTTTCTTGATGATCTCTTTCAGATTTCATTATTACATACTTCTGAAATGCAAAAATTTCAGAAGATTCTGATGGACCCAAATCAATATAATCAATGGATTAGAAACTTGTCATAGTATTTGTGAGGTTTTTACTTGTTGATTTCAACATTATATTTGTTACTTTTTCAGTTGGTTTTTATTTGTAGTTTCGTTTTCTTTAGCTTTGTATTGTGTGGATTGGGTATTTCATTGTGTATGATGAAAAAATAAGGTTATTAGTGGATGAATATGATGGAATTGATATTGTTACAAGAGCATACAGTTGTGATTGGTATCCTTTGGCATTGCAATCTATTTTAAGGGGGTATTGAAGTTGACCTCAATAGTTAATAGTCATCACACAACAATTGGTACGGATGAAGGGAGTATTTGTGATCAGCTGTGAATATTGGTTGCCAATGAGTGTTAGTCCACCAACAAGCAAGAGTCTAAGAAAAATAAGGCACAGATATTTACATTCGCTCAATTGGTGACTGCCACTGATAATTTCAAAGTTGCTTATTTCTTGGGTGAGGGTGGATTTGGCAAAGTTTATAAAGAATTACTAAAAGAAAGTGATCAGGTTTGTGATTTTTGATCTATGTATAAAGGATCAAACTTTTAATAAGTAATTCTTTTTGTCATTGGAGATTGACTCATGAGACTTGACTGCAGATTGTTGCTATCAAGCCATTGGATCCTAATGGGGGTCAAGGGATTAGGGAATTCATTGTTGAAGTCTTGACGTTAGGCATGGCTGATCATCCTAATATTGTAAAATTGTTCGGTTATTGTGCTGAAGCAGAGCAAAGATTGTTAGTATATGAATACATGCCGCTAGGTTCTTTGGAGGACCATTTGCACGGTATTAATTTCATTTATATATACTTGTTAAAGTGTCATGTTTGTGCAGTGGATTGTTGGAATTGAGTATAGAGAATAAGGGGGAACACATATTTTTCTGCTGGTTGAATGTTCTTATTGAATATTCACATATAGATCCATTAGCTCGATTGGTAAGAGCGCCCGTATGGGAGGATGGTGGTTCGATTCCACCTGGATTTTTGATTTTCGTTCTAGAATTATGGTTCCACGAGATATTAGTTTACCATTTATGTTTTTTTTAAACAAATTGAATGACTTTGTTTTGGTTTGAATGAAATTGTAGTACTTTATTTAAATTTTTTGGGTAAATTATGTTGGTAATTTTTTTTGTTTTATCAATAAAATGTTTAATTATTACAAAATTATTTTTTGGGTTTAAATTAAATTGTAGTACTTTATTTAATATTTTTTGGGTAAATAATTATGATTGCAAATAATAAAATGTTTAATTATAGAACTCTCTGCTGAATTCTCTGTTGTACCAAACAAGAGACATGATTCTCTATTACATTTCTCTGTTGAAATCTCTGTTCTACCAAACAGATGAATCAATTCTCTTTCTCCAGACCAATTCCATTTCTCAGCAATTCCATTCTATGTTGTCATTTCTCTGCAATTCCATTCTCTGTACCAAACGCACCCTTAGAGTCAAATCTTCAAAAGGTAAGAGAAATTTACAGAAGAAACAAGTTTCGAAGTCTACTAATTCTCATGTTTCTTCTATGTCAGATATTATTGTGAACAGTTCAAGAAAGCAAGTTTGGAGAAACAGGAAGAGTGAAACAGAAAAACAAGAAAATAAAACAAGAGTGGCGCGTGAAGAAAAATATTGTTACAGATAGAAATAGCAACTTTGAAAACTCTGTCTATAATAATAAATTTGTTGATAATTCTTGTATAAAATTTCTCTCGAACAGACTTAATTGCTTTGAATTCAGTTGCATGTAAATCTTTAATTGTAAAATCTGATAAGCTCGTTTGGCAACCGAAGAAAAAGGACCCATTTTTTAAACAGAAAAAGGTTCCACAGCAAAATATTTCAAAAACAGTTCCACCAAGAATTGTACAAAAATGGATACCTAAAAGAACTGTTCAAAAATGGGTACCTAAATCATCATCAATTGTTAAGCTAAAAGCCATATCTGATGAGAAAACAAATAATAAACTGCATGATTTACCTAAATCAAAAGTACCCAACTATAAGTGGGTACCTCATGTGTTATTTCGTCTTATAGGTAAATCATGTATGGTATCTTGACTCCGGATGTTCGAAGCATATGACCGGACAAAGAGACACACTCACGAACTTTGTAGAAAAGTTCTGTGGGACGGTCAGATTTGGAAAGGATCAGTTTTGTCCGATCAAAGGATACGGGAGTCTCGCATACGACAAAATTACCATTCAGAAGGTTTTCTACGTTGATGGTCTTGGACATAATTTGTTTAGCATTAGACAGCTGTGTGATAAAGGATTGGAAGTCAACTTCAAAGCCAATCGGTGCAGCATTAGATCCGGGGAAGGTAAAGAAATTCTGGCAGGAAACAGGAAAACCAATCTGTACTCCATTGACTTAGCCTCCATTAATCTGAAGAAGGATGTCTGCTTACTGAGGTCCAAATCAGATGCTACTAAAATCATCATAGATTTCATCCGGAAAATTCAAGTGAAGATGCAACTTACAATTCAATCAATCCCTCAGATAACGGAACTGAATTCAAGAACAAATCGCTTGAATCATTTTTGAATTCTGTAGGAATCACACATCAGTTTTCACCTGCTAGAACTCCACAACAGAACGGTGTCGTTGAACGAAGAAATCGGACACTAGTGGAATCAGCTAGGACGATGTTGGCGTATTCCAATCTACCGTTATTTTTATGGGCCGAAGCAGTTCCAACAGCTTGTTTCACACAGAATCGTTCAATCATCAATAAAAGATTCGGAAAGACTCCTTATGAATTAATAAATAAACGGATACCTAATATTAAATTTTTCCATGTCTTTGGATGCAGGTGTTTCATTCTAAATGACAAAGACTACCTTGGAAAGTTTAATCAAAAGGCAGATGAAGGTATATTCATAGGTTATTCAAAGGAGTCAGTCGCTCTCCGTGTCTACAACAAGCGAACCAAGACAGTCAACGAGAGCGTCAACGTCAAATTTGATGAAGGTGTGGTGATGGCTTCTGAACATACCAGTTCAAGACCCGAACCTAACAAGCAGACTTCAATGGAGTCATCTGAACAGAACGCTAAAAATTCTGAATTAAATAATTGTTTGAGAATTTTTATGAAGACTAATTTGAGAAGCCCAAAACTAATGTTTTAAATTTGGTGCCTGACAGAATCACTAAAGATCCAGTCGTAGTCTCTGATCATTCTCATCAACAAGTATCAGAAGAAACTGGAGAAGCCTCAACAACAGATGTACACTTGCCAACTGAAAGTGCACAACCCATGGAACCTCCAGAATCTTCTGAAACTCCCTTAACATCCTAAAATTCAGAAACTCCTAACTCAGATACCCTACCAACTACATCTGAAGCAACCCCCCGACCTACATATTTAGACCGTAATCCCAATCAAGACCACATCTAACTGTATCCACATACTTTCAAGTGGACGAGAAATCACCCAATAGAAAACATTATTCGTGATCCATCTGCTTCAGTCCAAACCAGAAGAGCCACAATAAACGAGTGCCTATTTTCAAATTTTCTCAGCAAAATAGAGCCTAAAAATGATAAAGAAGCACTTCTGGACGCTGATTAGATTGTTGCGATGCAAGAAGAACTGAATCAGTTCGAACGGTTGAAGGTCTGGAGACTTGTTGAACGACCCAAAGACAAATCTTTCATTGGCACGAAGTGGATCTTTAAAAACAAGAAGGACGAACATGGAGTAATCATTCGCAATAAAGCTTGCCTCGTTGCCAAAGGATACAGTCAACAAGAAGGGATTGACTACGATGAGACTTTTGCACCTGTTGCACGAATAGAAGCGATTAAAATATTTTTAGCTTTTGCCGCTCACAAAAACTTTACTGTTTATTAAATGGATGTTAAAACTACATTTTTAAACGGGGAACTAACCGATGAAGTTATACATATCAGCCCGAAGGCTTTACTGATCCTTCGAAACCTGATCATGTATATATTTTAGATAAGTCATTGTATGGCCTTAAACAAGCACCGCGTGCTTGGTATGATGCACTTTCAACATATCTGTTGAAATGTGGATTCAACAAAGGTGCAGTTGACACAACCCTGTTTACAAAACGCCAGGGGCCGAATATTATAGTAATACAAATATATGTAGATGACATAATATTTGGGTCTACAAATCCTGAATTTTGTAAGAAATTCGCATTTTTAATGACCCAAAAATTCGAAATGAGCATGATGGGAGAAATAAATTTTTTCTTAGGATTACAAGTTAAACAATTGGCTGATGGTATTTTTATCAATCAGTCAAAATATATACACGACATGTTAAAGAAATTTAACATGGTTAACAGTACTCCTATGAAAACTCCCATGGCTCTGGATTCAAAGTCAAAACTCGATGAGGACATTTCGGGGAAACCTGTAGATGTGACTCACTATCGAGGTATAATTGGGTCATTAATATATCTAACAACCAGTAGACCGGATATTATGTTTGCTACATGTGTATGTGCTAGATATCAGGCGAATCCAAAAGAATCACATTTAACAGCTGCAAAAAGAATTTTAAGATATCTCAAGGGAACTTCAAATCTTGGTTTGTGGTATTTCAGAGAATCTTCTTTCAATTTAACTGCTTTTTCTAAAGCTGATCACGTAGGTGATAAGATGGACAGAAAAAATATGTCTGGTGCAGTACAATTCTTAGGTAACAAACCCGTATGCTGGTCATCCAAGAAACAACACTGCGTTTCATTGTCTAGAGCTGAAGCAGAATACGTTGCTGTTTCATCATGCTGTTCTCAGGTGTTGTGGATGAAAAGTCAACTGCGAGATTACGGGTTTACACAATAGAAAATACCTATCTACTGTGATCCTCAGAGCGCAATAGCTATTGCATCAAGTCCGATGCAACATTCAAAAACAAAACACATAGACATTCGGTACCACTTTATAAAGGATCATGTTCAAAATGGAAATATAGAATTATACTTTGTTCCTACTGAATATCAACTAGCTGATTTGTTTACCAAAGCGTTAGATGAAAAAAGGTTTAATTTTTTGGTATACAAATTGGGTATGTTGAATCGTTAAGATTTAATAATTCAACAATTTCAACTTATAATTTTAAAATATACATTTTTAATTGATTCTAATCTGATGTTAAATTCTTGAATTTTAAAAGTTAAAATTTTCTTTGGAATTTAACAAGATCTGGATTGTCATGTGCAGGGGGAGCAGAAAGTAAATTTATCTGATTTTGAGAAAATCTAATAAAATTTATTTGATATTTTGTAGGGGGAGCTGAGTTGAGTAATATGTTATAAATTTGAGGGGGAGCAGCATTCTGAAATTAAAGGGGGAGCATTTTAATATTTTAAAAAAATTTAATTTTTTTAAATTTTTTTGTGTGTTTAATTTTTTTTATGTTATTTTTTTTGTTTTTTATCATGTGAATTTTAATTTTTTTTTGTTGTGTGTTTTGCTGTTTGTTTTGTTTAAGTCTGTTTTAATATTTTTTTGAAAATCAGAAAAAAAAATTTGTTTTGTTTTGTTTTGTGTTGTTTTGTTGAAATTTTTTTTTGAAAAAGATGGTGGGTTTTTGTTGATTAAATGGGTTTTATTCTTGATGGAAAAGGGTCGGCTAAGTTTTTTTTTTTTTCAAAAATGGGCCGGGTAACTTCCATCTATAAATTTGAAATTCAAATTTCAAATTCATTTTTTCAGAAAACCGACATTTGACATCATCTTCTTCAAAAACCTTCCTTCACCAGTAAGCAACCTAAAACCCACATATCTTCGAAAGATTCAAGCAATTATTTCAACATATTGTGAGTAAATTTGTTTGTTTATTGCATTTTTAAATAGTTTATTTCAATATCAGACTCTATATGTGAATGTGTTCGTGTTTTCGTATTTTGAGTATTCATGGTGATTCATAATTTTTGTTCACTAAAATGAAATTAAAAGTGTGATGGGTTTCGGTTTGTATATCTGAACATGAATCTGAAATTTCATGATTCAATTTCAATCACACAAACAGATATTTGGATTTTACTTTCTAATAAGTTCGTGTTCTTCATATTTCTGAAATTTGGATTTTTAACAACTTTAGTGTTGTTTTTAATCAAAGTTCAGTAAAACAAAGTTGTTTAAAATTGTTTTTCGAATGGGAAACCACTTTTAAATCACTGCAAAAGTCCTTGGAATCAATTTTTGAATATTCAGTGTATAAAGGACTTGTTAATAAATTCATTACTGCTTTCTCGATTGAAGGTTTAATCGAGAAAATGATAAGTATCAATCGAGTTGATTGATTAATAAATCGAGAGTGATAGATGTTTAATTCGAGTTGACCAACTGTGTCATTCGAGTTAAACATATGAATAGTTCGAGTTGACTGTTTCTTTACTCGAGAAAGTGCTACATGTTAATCGAGTTGAAAATTCTTAGGACTTAGAATATTTCAGAACATAAGTCTCGATTGATACATAGTCCGAGAAAACACTGGTTTCATTAGAGTTGGTTTAATGTTGTTATCGAGGAAGTTTCTTTTTTCATGCGAGTTGAGTGTTAGACTTTAATCGAGTTGGTACATATACTCTCATGTTTCATTCGAGATTAACACTTACTTTCTTCGAGTCTTGATGTACTTCATTCGAGTTGGACTTTACATCCACTCGAGTCATTTCATGTTCTATTCGAGTTTATTACAAGTGTAATTCGAGTTGAATGAAGTCTTATTCGAGAATCATGAAGCATTATTCGAGAATAATCTAGTTTTATTCGAGAAAGGATTCAATTCATTCGAGTTAATTCACAGTACAATTCGAGTTTGTTCATGTATCATCCGATATTTTTCTAAGAGTAATTCGAGATAGATGAAGTTTAATTCGAGTTTATATTCATTTTTTTCATAAGTGTTGGGTTTTTAATGTTTTAAGAAGTATGTGACATTTTTTCAAGAAATTATGTTAAATTTATGTTTTTCTAACATTAGTCTCTGAACGATTGACTCTGGAATGCTATCAATAATATTTCATTATTGTCTGGAATCCCGATGCCTTAAACAGAAAATCACAAATTTTTATAATTTCTAACAAACTGTTATATTTTTCTACTTTGAATGAATTCATTTGTTTACCTGCATTGTCTAACATGATTATTATTTGTGTACAGGTTTCAAATGGCATCTCCAAGTCATTCTCATAACTCTAATTCATCTGATTCCCATTCATCCTCAAACCATACACTAGTATCTACACCCGTCCGATCAACCTCCGTTGCAAGACCTTCACCTTCAACCATCATACCAGACAATCAATTGGTAAAACCCAAACATTGCCTGCCTTTTAAAGATAATAACCATCGTTTGGATACCAAAGTCATAAAAGTCAGTCACCCCATCATAGTAGATATTCTCAAAGGCCATCCTTTGGGATATCTTCTCCAATACAAACCTTCAATCCCACAAGTCTACCTTCAACAATTTTGGCATACTGTCAAATTTGTTCCAGCTGATGGTAACCTCCATTTCACAGTTACCATTGATCAATATAAAACCAAAATTACCCTAGCCAGACTTCGTCACAACTTGTTTCTACCGAGACGGATTGATACAGTTAACTTCCCAGAGTTAGCTAATTTTGAAGACTTTGTTTCAGATGAGGAGCTAGTTCATGACCTCATATGCTTGGGTTATTCAAAGCCACTTTCTAAGAGCTCCAAGTTTCATCGCAATGGATTAAATGGAGAATGGTACACCTTATTCAGCATCGTTAATAGGTGCATGACGTCGAAACATACAGGAATAGACAGGTGCAGCATTCACTGTCTAAGGATCTTCCATGGAATTGCTTTTAATAAATATTATGACTATGCACAATGCATATGGGAAGACCTTAAAGAGATTTTGCTTGTTAAGACAACGAACATATCGAGGAAATTTGTTCCGCTTCAGAGGTTCATACAAATTCTAATCCGAGGGATCCTCCGAGCCAATGAGAATATACCAAAGCGAGCAAACTCACATAAAAGTCCAGGCTACGTAATGATGAGTTTACATGAGGTGCCAGATTCTCCGAATGCAAATATAATGCCGATTCCTGAATCTTTGTTAAAGTATGCAGATCCATAAAGTGAGAATGTGAAGATGTATAGGATAGATCATGCTCCAATAGAGACCCAAGAACCGGGTTCTCTTACCCAGTGAGTGATAGGAAGAGAGGAGGGAAGCCTACAGGTGAGTGAGGGAGTGAAGCAGTGAGGGGTGGTGAGGAAGAAGCTAGGAGTTCAGATTCTGAACGGACGCTATTGAATATACAAGAGGGAGAAGAGGAAGGAAATGATGATGATGATGATGGTGATGATCATAATGCGGGAGGAGCTGCTTTGATGGATGTTGTTCATATTGCTCAAGAGAGTGTGAGGGATGTACTTAGCCTAGAAAGCCGGGAATTACCCACATCTGCTGTTAGCTCCCCTATGGGAGTTAGCATTGAAGAGATCAGTATCCCACTGACAAGTGCACACCCCACCATCCACTCAGTCTCCTCTCAACAGGAGACTGTTTCACTTGAGCACCGAGATAAAACACAAATTCTATCCGATAGTCATTTTGACTTGATGGATATTGAAATAAGTACACAACTGCCCGAGTGTACAACTTCCTTTCAAGCACAGAGTCTAGAACAAATACAGCTTAGGAAACTTGAGTTAACTTCATCTGTTGAAGTAAGTGCGGTTGAACTAAGTGTTCCCGCCGGAACATCCTTAGCTTCGGAAGCATTTGTTGCTCCATCGCTTGAAGAGGGTGGAAGTCCAGTTAGAGTGACAACTTTGCCAACTCTAAGTACTGGCCACACAGAAGTTCTTTTTACAAGTTCAACTGTTGTGACAACTGGAAGTCTGAGTGACCCAGTGGTGAATCTTTCCCCTTTTGTAACCGAGTCGTCACTAAACTAAGCCTTGAATGCAGCTGTGGCAGGAGTGAACAGTCATGTCTCTTCTCAGTTATCTGAAGTGATGGCACAAATGTCCAACATTCATAAGTTTTTGAAGGGTAAGTCAGTGGCTGAAGAATCTGTCAAGCAATCTGATCCAAATCAAGCAATCGATGAATTGAGGGAAGAACTGAAAGATTTCGTATTTGAACAATTTGATGAAATGCGAGAACGAATGATCAGTTTAGAGAGTACAGTGATTACAGCGCTAGGCAACTTGTCTTAGAGGGTAGCGGCTGTAGAGGATACGTGTAAGGCGCAAGGTCCATCATCTAAACGTAAACATGATGAGCATGATGAAGACTCCGATGATGCTCCTCATGAGGGGGAAAAGAGGAGGAAGCTTGCTGAGCCTACACCTGGAGTTTTAATGATTACATACCCGGAGAAGGAAGCAGAGGAGAGAGAAAAAGAAGCAGGAAGCTCAAAAGATCCTGTTGATGTACAAAGTGAGCTGGGATTGATTCTTCATGAAGATGTTCTAGTTCCATTGAACATTCAGTCAGATATCTATTACTTTGAGGAGTATAATGATTCGGATGATAATGATCAAGCAGTTAAGGAGCAGATGTTGATGATTCAAGGAGTAGAACCTGAAGGAGAGAGAGAGGTGTATGTTGAATTATCTGAGGATGATGATGTGATCACTTTGACCGATATTGACTTTCAGGGTGAAAGGATTGAAGAAGAAGAGGAGTTAGTTCAAGAGATTTTGAAAGAGTCTATACCGACACTGACGGTTGAAAAGCCTGAGGTTGTGATTTAAGTGAAAGAGGAAGTTGAAGAGTTTCCGGTAGAGAATGTGGTTGTTCCAGAAAGAGTAGAATTGAATGAAGTGGAGGTTATGGAAAGGTTCTTTAACGAGTATATTCTTGCGGATGAGTCGCATAAACAACACCGACTCAGATTTGAAGCTCAACAGGTGGTACAGAGAGAAATAAGGGATATGCTCACATTGTTGAATAAGGATGAGATAAGTAAAAAAGAAAGTTAAAAAGTTTGAGCTATCTGCGAAATGATCAGCTGAGTTTATTAAGAAAAGGAACAAATTGCCATATCTTGAAGACATTTTGGAGAAAAGGATTTTTTGTAAGAAACAAGCACCTTGTTCGTTTCTTAAGTTGTTTAGGGTACTGGAGCCAAACATGCCAATTATTGTTAATTATGCAAGTTTTCTGAGAAACAAGACGCAAGTAGTTGATAAAGTGAAGAGTGAGTTCAGGATAGTTGATTTAGTCAAAATTGAAAAAGACAGATTCGTTCAGATCTTCTATCCTACATTCACTGTCACAAGGGCTGATGGTAATACCTATATGTTCACCGAAGCAGATATGTTTAATATGCACCTGGTCGATATCGAAGACTTATTTGATGAGTTGTGCCGAAATAAGAGGAATGAGCACTGCAGATTTGCATTAAAGACAATTTTCCACTTCATGCATACCAAACTGGTATTGATGTCTGTGCAAGATCTACAAATTGGTGTCGAACGAGGAATGAGAAAGATTAACATCACATCTCCAAATAGAGATATCAAGTTTGCAGGAGAATTAAAAGAGTTTCAAGTCATCATGGTGAAGCATCCTGCAGTAATGTACAAAGACAGAAACAAAAAGCTAAGAGCAATGAGGAGTGTTGAACTCAACAAGTTTTCAGATGATACACTACATAAAGTGTTGAATGGTTTGAAGGGAAAGCTGTCGTCGGATAGAAAGAGAAAAACTAAGAGAGGAGATTTATCTATTAATGATAGAAGACTGATGGTGGAATTCATATCAAAGATTGAATGGAGGCTCTCAGATCGAAAGAGCATCAGAAGATTTGAGCAGAAGCTTGGATTATCTACCTGAAGACTTTGTATATTCCATCAAAGGGGGAGATTGTTGGAATGCATTTTAGTTGATGGAATACAAAGTATAGGGTATATTTTGTAATTAGTTGATAGTTGTAATCAATGTATATAAATAGTGTTTTGACTTTCAAAATAGAATATCTCTGACAGTTATCATTTTGTATGCATTCAATTCAGAGAAAAAGGTTACTGTACACGAAGAATCTCTTTCATCATTTTGTAATCATCAGATCTTCAATATAATCATTCGGTCAGTTTTGATTCTTTATGTTCTTGATATATTGTTGATATTGTTATTTGATAAAAGAGAAACTATAATTCACAGTATCACATCTTACATACTTCTTTTTATGATTGTAATCCCAATTACAACAATATTCAGTTCATCTCCCAATTAATGCTCATGTAAAAGACAAATTTACTCCTTTAGCATTTATGCAATGTAATTCTGCCCTCTAGTTTAATTTTTGTAATGTTCATATAGACCATACTCAATATGTTTCTTTCCATCCTTACAACCCATTTAATATATCCTTGAGTTTGTGTCTACAGGTTCCCATTCCTGTTGGATCTTTTATCACCATAGGTTCAATACTCATTCGAGTATATAACACTTGTTATTAATGACAACTTTATCATGATTTAGTTAGTGTTTCATTATCAGTTTTAACTCAGAGGCATCACGTTTCATCCCTGGCCACCAGTACATGGCCTAATGTCACGATAGCTTTTAATACTTCCCGGGCGATAAGAATACTTGGTATTACAAGCTTCTCTTAGTAGCACATCGTGGAAACCGCCAAGTTTAAGGACCTGTATGCGATCCTTAAAAATTTCAATTCTTGGAAATCACCAGGTTGAAGGTAACCTCAACTAATGGGACACTCATATTTAAGTGCAGATTAGATCTTTCGTCCAATCTCAGAAACCTCTCATTTCGGTTGCATTAAAGGTGATTGTCATGAACGAATAGCCTCCATTTTAGAGGAGTCGGTAGGTACTCCCTCCTCAGAGATAATATGGGCCAAGAGTTGGACCTATCCAGATTCAGGTTCAACTTTTAATAGACGTATTGTATTGGAAATATTCGATACTGATTATAGTAATTGGGTAAAGTTATGTATGGGTGTACATATGTATACATTTAGGTTTATGAAATTTGGGTTGAGCTTTGTATTCTTCATAACCAAAACTCGCATTTAGAGAATTTAGTGTAAAGCTTCTCTTTGCGAAGAATTTCTAGCATTTGACGGAGGTGTGTAACATGATCGGATTCCGTCTTGGAATAGATTAGGATATCATCAATGAATACAATAACCGATTTGTCCAACATAGGTCGGAATACTCGGTTCATTAAATCCATAAATGCGGCTTGTGCGCTCGTGAGTCCAAAAGGCATCACCAAGAACTCATAATGATTGTATCGAGTATGGAATGCAGTCTTGGGTACATCCTCCTCACGAAACATCAGATGATGATACCCAGATCGTAGATCAATCTTTGAAAAATAAGAAGCACCTTGTAGTTGGTCGAATAGGTCATCTATTCGGGGCAAGGGATATTTTTTCAGACAGTTACCCTATTCAATTCACGGTAATCAATACACGTACGCAAGCATCTGTCCTTCTTTTAACAAATGAAACCGGAGCCCCCAAAGTGAGGAACTCGATCTAATGAATCCCTTATCCCACGGTCTATAACTAACTTTACAATACATGAATTTGGGATTTGATTTGGGAATTCCTTAAAATATTAACAATTAATAACTCCTTAAGTCCTAACTTGGACTATTAATAGAGTTATTATAATTTGATTTTAAGATGCAATACTTTCCATATTTCTCATATATTGATGTAACTTATATCTTAATACAATTACATCATTTATTGGTCATCTAGATTTTGAGATATCTCATTAATTGTGTAATTGACATAAAATTATAATTTCATAACTTCTCTTGTAACATCATAGTTATAGATATGTATTTCACTCTTCTTTATAATTCTTTTTCATATTCTCAATGTACATCGACCTTTAGGTCTTACAACCTATTTTGGTCTGTATTAAAGGTATGTATATAGATATATATTGAAATCCATCATTTACTTCAATATATTATCTTCTAACTGTTACATACTTGCGAACACTTAGTGCAAGGATGAGTTACTTGTGTATAATATCATTACTTCATTTATTGAATTTATAATTGTCATCACCACTATTTTCTTATTGAATTTAGAATAAGCTACGGGGAGAACGAATCACCCGTCATCTACTTCCTCAGGGGTCACGATTGCAAAATAGTATAGAGACACTTGCTACATAGTAACATCCATTATCACTTCCACCCAAGTTATAAACTTAGACTTTTATGGCCATAGTGCCATAGTGTCCTCGGAAAATAATTCCAAATTGGTTTAAGGTATATATATTATAATTTACTTGTTTTCCAAAATATTCATAGATGGATTCAGTCATCAGCATATAATTCCATCAAGGAATTGTAGAGATTTATTGCTAGTTAATAGCATCCATTGTGGTTTCGAAACACACCATTATTCTTGGTGCTTATAACCTTTAATATACAAGGTCTTCAAATTTCTCACGTGAGAATCAACGTCACGAGGCACTAGTAATACCTCTATTAAGCACTTTTCAATGTACTCTTCTTCTCATAATTTAGGATCAATCCCCATATTGGGATTAGATTCAGAATGTCCAGCCATCAAGCTTTATGACATTAAGGATAGGTATACGCATTAGTTAGATAATAGTATTCTTATTAACCTAAACATGTACCCATCCTAGGAAAAATCATAACTTAACCTTTGTCATAATATTGTTGCCTAGGCGGTCAATACAAGCATTTCTCATGCAATGAACATCGGCTCTGATACCAAATTGAAACACTCATTTCAACATAATATAATAATTAATGGGATTATATTAGATTAAACATGATTAACATGGTTTTTTAAGAAAATCGGGCATGACCCGTTCGCATGGAGTCAAAATCCTGACTATAACTTGAAACATAAGATGAATTTACAGGATATTTTTAAGTAATTACAATCATTACTATCAACCAAGGACATTAAGTGCATACAAGTGCACATCTACTAGTTTGGTAGGTAATCTACCCCAAAATTTCAACCATAAACTTGAAGCGTTACCAAAGTTACTTCAACTCTGTCCAACTAAGTCTTGGGATCAAACCCGGCAATCTCCTTGCCCTTACTAACTCCTCCTTTAATACATGAATGTGAGGGGTTAACAAATAAAATTTGCTAAGTGAGTTACTAGATCGATATGGAGTGCAACATAGAACATGCAACAATAATGAAAATAGTTATAAAAGAGACATGTGCAATATTTTTTAATAAAAGCATTGTGGGAATAAAACCCACTAGGGCATAGGCTACGAGGATCCCCCGTTAACCCGCCGTTTCCAGCCGGATTAGAACTGAGTCTGTGCAACTCAATTGCATAGGTCGCGAACATAGTCCGCTAACCCGCCGTTGCCAGCTGGATTAGAACCGAGTCTATGCAACTACAACCGGCGCCCGAAGTCCGGCCACCTACTCCGTAAGCTTTCGAAAGTAGGAATTTATACACACAAACACGGTAAGGCTCTTGATAATAATAATGATAATCTGGACGTCTATAGTGAAGTCAAATAAATGAGCATAGCTCACAATGGGTTAATGAAGCATAAGTATGATATGTATGAAGAAGGAATGATCATCAAGTATAGCATTAAAGTCAATGTATATATATACCAAACCTATAAAATAATGATATTTAAAGCATTCATAAGTTTATAATAGTATATCATAAGGTTTTGAAGTCATTTAAAGTGTTTAAAAGCGTTTTCGGTTTAAGTTTCTGAATTTATCGGCACCATTGCACCTCTCATTGAGTTTTATAAGCTTTTGGATAGTATTTGATGATAATTCATGTGTTATATAAGTATAGAATGATCCCATGATGTTATAGTATCATTATAGGGCTTAAATCAAGTGTTTTGGGTGTACAAGAACTCGACTCGACGAGTCAAAATTTTCTGGAAACAAATTTATGCCATGTCTAACCCTGACTCGATAAGTCAAGGGGAGTGACTCGCCGACTCTCACCTGCAACAACCCAGAATTGACGGTTTTGCTGCTCCTGCTCGTAACTTATCCGTTCCAAACCCAATTTTATCATTCCAAAACATCAAGGGACTTGCTTTTATGCATTAATTGACTACTATAAACTTATATAAACATGTATATACATTGGTTAGCCTCAATACTTCAAGAAATCAACTAATTCACTAACTAAATTCTTTGATTGATTCAAAGATTTCCAAACCCAAGTTTTTAGTAGATTTCTTGTATTCAATTGTCCATAATCCATCTAAGTAGATTACTATCTATTCTCTGGCATTTGTGAGCACACTTATTTAGTTCTTGCATAATTTCATGATATGAATAGCAACATAAGAAGGTGAGGCACATGATGAAACTTCCATACCTACTTTTTAAAGCATGAATTATTATACCTTGAGTTTGTTAAAGGGAAAATGGCATCAAATGGCTTTGAACTTTCGACTTTGTATACATTTATGTAGTGAACTTTTTTTTGTGCACATTTGGTAGTCAAAGTTTTAAAATTGTTCCAATTTGGTAGTTGGCGTACTTTTAACCGGTTGCTTCCGGTTTCGATGCCTACATGGACAATATTTTAGTGGCGTAGCTACCCGGTTTTATATTATACCCGATTTTATCTACGTGGCAACCCGTTTTTTAAAATCACCCGGGTTTATAACGCCGTATGAAATTAAGAAATCACACGGGTTTATAACATCGTTTTTTAAAAAAACCCGGTTATAAACCCGGGTGATTTTAAAAAACGGGTTGTCACGTAGATAAAACCGGGTATAATATAAAAATGGGTAGTCACGTCATTAAAAAATTGTCCACGTAGGCATCGAAACCAGAAGCAACTGGTTAAAAGGTACGCCAACTACCAAATTGGAACAATTTTGAAACTTTGACTACCAAATGTGCACAAAAAAAAGTTCACTACATAAATGTGTACAAAGTCGAAAGTTCAGAGCCATTTGATGTCATTTTCCCTTTGTTAAATTGATTCATCTAAATTATTTGATTGATTCAAAGATTTCCAAACCCAAGTTTGTAGTAGATTTCTTGTATTCAGTTGTCCATAATCCATCTAAGTAGAATACTACTATTCTCTGGCATTTGTGAGCACACTTATTTAGTTCTTGCATAATTTCATTATATGAATAGCAACATAAGAAGGTGAGGCACATGATGAAACTTTCATACTCACTTTTTAAAGCATGAATAATTATACCTTGAGTTTGTTAAATTTGTTGGACCAAACCTTGAGCTTTTCCCAGCACAATTCGCAAGAATTTTGGCCTCCCCTAACTTGCTCTTAAAGAAGAAGAGTGCAGAGAATTTTGAGAGGAAATGAATAGAGAGGAAGGACTCGCGATTGGGGTTTATCAACCCTTAAATGGTTCCATTTCTTGCAATTAACCCCCTTAAGTCTCATAGTTCATATTTTATCCACCAACTTCCTACATTTATTATGGATTCTAGGACTCCACTCTAATATGGGACTCCATGGAACTTATATATATATATATATATATATATATATATATATATATATATATATATATATATATATATATATATATATATATATATATATATATATATATATATATATATATATATATATATATATATATATATATATATGTATATACATATATGTATATGTATATGTATATACATATATGTATATGTATATGTATATACATATATGTATATGTATATGTATATACATATATGTATATGTATATATGTATATACATATATGTATATATATATACATATATGTATATGTATATGTATATACATATATGTATATGTATATGTATATACATATATGTATATGTATAGATATAGATATATGTATATGTATATATATATATATGTATATGTATATATATATATATATATATATATATGTATATATATATATATATATATATATATATATATATATATATATATATATACATATATATATATATATATACATATATATATATATATACATATATATATATATATATATATATATAATTATATATGATATATAATTATATATATAGTATAAAAGTCCAGTTTACCTATTTATAGCTTTATAAATTAACGTTAATATACATAATCTCTTTAAATGATTATAAAAATCAATTCTTACATATCAATTAACATAAATAAATCACCCACTTATCATTTAGTGTACAATTAGTAGTTTAAATATTATATTAAATTTGAGGATGTTACAGGGTTGCTATCAAAATCGTGGAGAATCCTTTGTTTATTTGTAATCGATTGTCAATTATAGTGTCGTGTTTGTTTATTTGCTGAGAATCTATTTAACGGAGTAGGGGCTTCGAGTCCATCAAACGAATCGTCAACCAGTGTTGCACGTAAGTTTCTTGCCCACTGTCTGATTCATCCTCTTAATCCCATTCATCCAAGTTATGGTTGCAATCAAAATCACCAGTAATAGAGAATATCTTGTAATCTTTTGTAATATTTAGAATATATCTCTTTCCTTGTATTATGGATAGGTAGTTAGGTTTTATGTATATATTATCTCCACTGTATTCACGTACATACACAATAGAGATTATCTCCAATATGGTATCAAGAGCTTAGGTTTTCTTTCCTGTCTTCCTTGGTTGTTACGACTACCGTTCCATCATCCATTCACCATGACAGGCGCCGCTACAACAAACCCATCAGAGACAAAGCTTCATCCGGTTTACATCGTATCAAACATCCAGCATAAAGTTCGAGTTCTTGAGGATCCAAGGTCACCTATTCGGCCTGGGTTAAGTTGTTCCAACTTCATGCCCGTGGAAACAAGGTTATGCAAATCATTGATGGTAGTCCCCCTCCGGATAAGACGCATGCATCATATGCTTCTTGGGCTGAAATCGATGCCCATGTTCTTCAATGGATTTACAGCACTCTTTCTGACGATCTCCTTGCTCGTGTTCTTGACGACGACTCCACCGCATATGAGCCCTGGACACGAGTTCGTAACATCTTTCTCAACAATAAGGGTGCTCGAACCGCTACTCTATAGCAAGAGTTTAATAACTTGAAACTCGAATCCATGACATCTCTTCATGCTTATTGTCAACGGCTTCGTGAACTTGCAAGCCAACTTAAAGATGTGGATGCTAGTGTCAACGAACAACGACTCGTTTTGCAACTTTTCTGTGGGTTACCTACCGAGTTCGAAATTGTTCATCAGACACTTCCCTTCTTTGAAACAGCACAAAGTATGTTGGAACTTGAGCAACACCGAAAAACCGGTATAGACGATGACCCCGCACCCGCAGCTGTTCTTGTTGCACCTATTGTTGCTGCTCCCAAAGAAATTGATGACCCCAACCAAAGTCACTCCCACTCAGCCCTTACCCATGCTCCAAACCGTGGGCAACTCCCTCGCAAGGAAAATATCGCAATGGAAATAACAACTGAAACCGTGGTTGTAACAAGAGGGGTGCTCGTCCTTTTGGCAACCCTTGAAACCCACCATGGAATCCATGGGCACCCACATGGGAGATCCCTCCATGTTTGTAACCTACTTACCCATGGGCAGCACCAAATTGGAACTCTTGGGTCCCACCTTCTACATCCACTCAACCTCGTTCATCTACTACCAATGAAGCACCACGTGAATATGGCCAAGCTCATGTTACTGATGTCAATCCACTATAACCAACTGAACTTGGCCATGACACTCAACCCTCCTAACCCTTCGTGATACATGGACACCGGCGCCTCTTCACATCTAACTGTCGACGACGGTATAATTTCAAATTTTCACAATCTTAGTTTTGTAAAATCTATATTTGTTGGCAATGGCACGAGTATTCCGGTGCATGGTTCGGGCACTTCCCATATCCCCCTACCATCTCGTACACTCACTCTTCACAATATCCTCTACACTCCACGTATCATTAAAATTTGATTTTTGTTCGCCAATTTACAAAGTATAATTCAGTTTCAATTGAATTTGACGCATTTCGGTTTTTTATTAAGGATCTCAAGACTGGGACAATACTTTCATGGAACAATAGTTCAAGGGATCTCTACCCTTTGCATGGAGTTACTTCATCTTTACGCACACCTCATTGTCTAGCCGTTGTTTCTACGGATGTGTGGTACAATCATTTGGGTCATCCTAGTGTCTCTACACTCACCCATCTTCATTCTTAGTTTTTTATTTCTTGTAAGGAGCTTGGCTCCCATTTATGCAATTCGTGTCAAATAAGTAAACATAAACGTTTGTCTTTTGTTGATTCTATTTCTAAAACTTATGCTTAATTTGATATTATTCATAGTGATTTGTGGACATAATTGAAGTAGGGGCGGAATCGAAGCGAAGAAATTCTGAGTTCATGCCACGACGATCCTCCTATGTTGAGCAACAGTGGTTATAAATATTATCTTGTGTTAATTGATAATTTCACACAGTTCGTTTGGGTGTATCCATTGAAAACAAAATCTAAAACCTTTTCCAAATTTCTACATTTCCATGTGTTCATCCAAACTCAATTTTGCATTGTTATTAAAAGCTTCCAATGTGATTTAGGAAAAGAATTTGACAACTCTGACTTTCACACATATGCAAAATCCATCGCGCTTACATTTCGTTTCTCGTGTCCACAAACATCCCCTTAAAATAGAAACGTGGAACGAATGATTCGACGTCAAAATGAGATTGTTCTAGCTCTCCTTTTCATGGTTCGTTACCACCTTCATTTTAGGTAGAGGCCTTACACACCGCCACCTACTTACATAATATTTTACCCACCAAAACCCTCCAACATCGTTCACCCACCGCTGCTCTATACCTACGTAATCCATCCTACGATCACCTCCGCATTTTTTGGTGTGCATGTTATCCAAACCTCTCCGCAAAACGACCACACAAACTAGCCACCTGTTCCATCCATTGTGTTTTCCATGGATATCAAACCCAATTCCGTGGTTATAGATGTCTCGATCCCAATACTGGTAAAGTAATAATATCTCGTCATGTCACATTTGACGAGTCCGCCTTTCCCTTCGGTGATCGTTCCTCCGCTTCCACTTAGTCCTTTCTTGAAGCCCCTGATACGTTTCCATCTCACTTGTTTGGTGATATTGCATCACCATCCTCTACACCTCCTTCGGAACCTTCTACACCACCCTCTTCTGTTACGACCTCCCATATCCCTACCCCATGCACAACAACTCTACCTAACCCTACCAACCGCTCACCCCCACCACCTATTCCTACACACCCAATGACCACGTGGTCACAACATGGCATCGTCAAACCAAGACAGGTCCTTAATCTTCATGTTTCCAATAAACTGCATCTCTCTCCTATTACTAAATCCCCTCGTGATGCTCTTTCGAACCCACATTGGAATGCTCCCATGAACGATGAACATAGGGCTTTACAGGCTAATGAGACTTGGGAACTTGTACCTCGTCCAACTAGTAGTCATATTATCAGGTGCATGTGGCTTTTTCGTCACAAATTTAATTCAGATGGCTCGCTTCAACGTTACAAAGCTAGACTTGTGGATAATGGAAAAAGTCAACAGGCTGGAATTGATTGTCACGAGACTTTTAGCCCAGTGGTCAAATCAACCACCATACGCACCGTCCTTAGTCTCTTGACGTCCCGATCATGGCCAATCCATCAATTGGATGTCAAGAATGCATTTTTACATGGCACCTTGACTGAGACTGTACACATGCTAAATTGTTACGAAGCATAATTTCCACCTTGTCCCATGAGTTTGCCATGACAGATTTAGGCTCTTTGCATCATTTTCCCGGTACTTAGGTGACACACGACACCAACGGATTATTTTTTTCACAAGCTCAATACGCTAAGAAGATTCTATCATGTGCCTCAGTGGCATCATGCAATGCTACAACAACACCGGTAGACACTACAGCGAAATTGAGTGCCTCTTATGGATCTCTCATCAAAGACCCAACGCTCTACAAAAGTTAGTCAGTGCATTGCAATACCTCACTGTTACCCGACCCGACATTTGTTATGCAGTTCAACAAAATTTTCTATTCATGCATGCACCGCGCGAGCCACATTTCAATTTTCTTAAACGAGTTCTGTGATATGTAAAAAGCACTATAACTCATGGACTACGGACCTTGCCATCACGATCTCACAATCTCACGGCTTACTCTGATGCTGATTGGGCGGGCTACCCCGACTCACGATTTTCTACCTCTGGGTTTTGTGTATTTCTTGGCGACAATCTTATCTCATGGTCATCCAAACGAAAACCTACAATTTCTCGTTCAAGCGTCGAGGCTGAATACCGTGCAGTGGCAAATGCAGTGGCTGAGACTAGTAGGGTTCGCAATTTGCTACTTGAGTTACATGCTCTGCTTTGTTGAGCAACCGTAGTCTTTTGTGATAATGTCTCAGCCATTTATCTAACAGGTAATCGAGTTCAACATCAACAAACCAAACACGTGCAACCAGCCATTCATTTCGTACAGGAGAAGGTCTGGCTTGGTCAAGTTTGTGTTATGCATGTTCCTTCCTCTCATCAATTTGTGGATATCTTCACAAAGGGCTTACCCAAATCGTTATTTCTCAGCTTTCGGGACAGCCTCAACGGTCCCCCGTCTCAACTGCAGGGGTCTAATAGAGAATATCTTGTAATCTTTTGTAATATTTAGAATGTTGGGAAATATTCTAAGTATGTCAAGCTGTTAGTTAGATTTCTCAGACTGTTAGTAGTTTTTCTGTGTAATTAAAAAGTTCAAGTTGTTAGTTGAACAAGTTCGAGCTGCTAGTTCAAAAGTTCAAGCTGTCAGAGTTAAAAGTTCAAGCTGCTCAACAGATTAACAACAGAAAGTGCTGAAATTCAGGAGTGATTTATATTTCAAGATTTGAATATCTTCCAAGCATATCTACTACAAGAGAAATCAGAGTTCTTCAAGGAAACAAATCAGAAGGCTATATATATAGATAGACTAGGTCTTTCTATTGTAAGTCTGTACGTGCAAATTTTGTAATTGTGAGCTTCAATTGTAATTGCTTTCTGATTAAGTTTCTCAAGCCTCTAAGGTTGTAAAACCCTAAGAACAGTCTGTGTTCTTCGTCTAATCAAACAGATTAGAGGTGATTGTAATCAGTGAGTTTGGCAATATAAAAGATTTGATTTTTTGATAATATTTATATGTTATTTATTCTGAAAGTTTTTCTTAAAACAATTAAGTGTTATTCCGCAAACTTCTTAATTGGACTTTGATTCAATACAAGATTATTGGTTTACACTCTGATTTATTCAAACCAGTTAATCTTAGGTGGTGATTTTGATCTTGACAAGTGGTATCAGAGCCAGGTTCTGGGCAAGGACTGAGTTCGAGATGTGGAAAATCAAAGTGCAGTAGTGGATCTGGGAAAGGACTCAAAGTGCCTATGCTCAAACCCACTGAGTTCGAGATGTGGAAACTCAGGATTCAACAGCACATTCAATTTATTGATTATGCCATTTGGGAAGCTGTTGAATATCCTCCTGTAGTTGATCCAGAACTAGATGCTGAGGGTAAACCTATAAAAACACCTCCAAAGACTGAACTTGAAAGAAAGGCTAGAATGAATGAAGTGAAAGCTCTTACTCTTTTACAAATAGCCATTCCTAATGCCTATCAACATCAGTTTAAAAAGTTCTATACTGCTCATTCTCTTTGGATTGCTTTAGAGAAAAGATTTGCTGGCAACGCTAGCACCAAAAGGAATCAAAAGGATCTTTTAAAACAGCAGTGTGAAAACTTTTCTGGTGGCAAGAATGAAAACCTTACTCAGATCTTTGACAGGTTTAATAAGCTTATAGGTGAATTGGAAAGTGCCAAACTCAGCCTGGATCAAGATGAAGTAAACAGAAAATTCCTCAGATCACTTGGTGAAGAATGGACAGTCTATGCTCTCCAATGGAGAACCAAAGACACTCTTGATGAAATAGAATTGGATGACCTTTACAACAGCCTGAGAGTGTTTGAATCTGAAATTGAAAATAAAAAGAAATCATTTTCTCACAATCACAACACTGCTCTGCTGTCATCAGCATTAACTGATAAATCAAACTGTTGTAATTCTTTTTCAGGAGCTGATGGTAACTCTACTGAAGTTCATTATGAAGCTTTTGTTGCAAGTGATGGACTGTTTGCTCTAAATGCTGAAGATTTAGAACAAATTCATCCAGATGATTTAGAAGAGATGGACTTGAAATGGCAGCATGCTATGTTGACTATTAGGGCCAAAAGATTCCTGAAAAGAACTTGCAGACCAAACTTTCAAGCCAGATCAGAAGGCAAACCAGCATTTGATAAATCAAAGGTTGAATGCTTTAAATGCCACAAACTTGGTCACTTTGCTAGAGAATGCAGATCCCAAGGTCAACAGCCACCAAGACCCCAGCAAACTAATCAAACTTCATCATCACAAGCTCTTATCTCTCAAGAGGATAATGTGTTTGACTGGAGTGATCAAACAGAAGAGGAGTTTCGAAATCAAGCTCTTATGGCAGAAACATCTAATGCCACTTCCACTGAACTACCATCTGAGGTAAATACTAAACTCTGTTCTCAAACATGCAAAAATATGGTTAAAAAGTACAGAGATCATAATGAGAGCATGTGCAAAACTCTAGCTAAGATGGAAGAAAGGAGATATGAGTACATGCAGGCTATAGAAGATCTTGAAAAACAGATTAATGACTATAATGATAATGAGATTCAGATGGGACATGATAGAACATATCATGAGTGAGAGAAAAGGGAACTGAATAAGAAAATAGAGACCCTAAATAAGAAACTAGATGAGGCTGAACAGAAGGTGTTAGAAGCTAACAAGAAAATAGAATCTGTGAATATAGATTTAGGAAGCTTCAAACTAGCAAATCAAAGCTAGAACACCTAATGGAGGTCCAATTTAAAGATAGGGTAAAATCTCAACTCAATCCCAAAGAAGGTATAGGATACAAAGCCACTCCACCCCCCATACAACAACAAATACATTCATCCCATGAGTGAAGTTGCTGATAGGCTTGTGAATGAACCATTAGATGAAACAATGAAAACTGTAGATCCTATCCTTGAAGACAGGCCTGAATTTAAAGAAGTACTGATTCCAAATGGAGGCTGTGAGTATAAAGAAGTTGAGAGAAATATCAAAACAATGAGTGCACCTATAGAACCTCTTACTTCCAGTTTCATCAAAAACCCTAGTGAGAAAGGAAAAGAGAAGATGAATGTATGCAATAATGCTCCACATGTTCCTGTATCTTCTAACTGTAACATTGCATCTTCCCCAAAAACTAATAAAAGGGGTAAGACTGTTCCAATATGCACATGCCAAAAGCATGGTGTCCAAAAGTTTCCCACACAACAGCAGGTAAGGGGAAATCAAAGGAACAAGAACCAGTTATGGTCTAACAAAACTGGTTCTCCAATCAAAACAGTCAAAAGATGTTTCCATTGTGACAACCATTTGGCCATAAATTGTCTATATAAACCATCTGTTACAAAACAGACTGTGGTTCAAAAACAGGCATTTGCTCAAAACTCAAAAAATTCAAAGGTCAAACCACCTGTTACACCAGTTCCAAAGAAGACAGTAGACCACAGGTTCTTAAAAGTCAACAAAAGACAGCCTACACACCAAAAACAAGTTTTAGCAAAATCCAAAGCAAATATTAAAAAAAATATGGTGTGTTAAAGGTAAAAACATAGATCAAATTGCTGATGCAAGTGTTGAGACTGTTAAGTCTAAAGTTGGAACTGGTAGTGCAAATTTTGAAGCTGTTAGCACTAAAAACTCAGTCCAAACTACTAAGTCTAAAGTTGGAACTGGTAGTGGATCTTTTGAGACTGTTAATGAAAAGGTTGGAAAGAACACCTGGATACCTCATGTCATAACTAAATACTCTTCACAAAATCCACCAGTGGATCTCACTAAGTTTAAAAAAACACAAACAGTGTTTAGTTATGTCAATGCACAAGGACAACACAAAACCAATTTGGTTTGGGTTTACTCCACTACTAACTAAGCCTTTTTTTGTGTGCAGGGCACCCACATGACCCAACATAAAACAAGATGGAATATGGATATTGGATGCTCTAGGCACATGACAGGAAATTCTGAGTGCTTGTCAAATATCAAAAGCTTTGAAGGAGGATTTGTTGCATTTGGTGGAAATTCCAAGGGAGGTAAGGTAACAGGTAAGGGTACTGTCAAAGCAGGCAATATGATCTTCAATGATGTTTTGTATGTTGAACAACTGAAGTATAATGTACTAGGTGTGTCTCAAATCTGTGATAAACAAAATATTGTTCTATTCACAGACTCTGAGTGTATTGTCCTTTCAAAAGATTTTAAGATCCCTGAAAATCTTGTTTTACTTAGAACACCAAGGAAGGACAATGTCTACTGTTTGGACACAGATCTTATGTCAAAATCAAATACTTTAAGTTGTTTCATATCCAAAGCATCATCTAATGAGTCTGCTCTTTGGCACAGAAGGATGTGTCACATGAACTTCAAATCTATGAATGTCTTAGTCAAAAAGAACTTGGTAAGAGGATTACCACAAAAGGAGTTCATATGTGATGATCATTGTGTAGCATGTCTTAAGGGCAAGCAACACAAAACTTCTCATAAGGCCACAGAGGTAAATTCAATCTCATCTGCTCTTCATCTTATTCATATGGATCTCTTTGGTCCAACATCTGTTTTGAGTTTGAATAAAAGAGCTTACTGTCTAATCATTGATGATGATTTCACCAGATTTACATGGGTTTACTTTCTTAGGACTAAGGATGAAACTGCTGAGCTAGTCAAGTCCTTTATCCTTAAGATTGAAAACCAATCAAACTTAAAAGTTAAGGTGATCGGGTCAGACAATGGAACTGAGTTTAAAAATCATATCCTAAACAGTTTCTGTGAATCTAAAGGTATTGCAAGGCAATATAGTGCACCTAGAACACCACAACAAAATGGTGTAGCTGAAAGGAAGAATAGAACTTTAATAGAGGCTGCTAGAACCATGCTAGCTGATTCCAAACTGCCGATGACCTTTTAGGCAGAGGCAGTCAATACAGTTTGTTATGTGCTAAATAGGGTTCAAATTGTTCAGTCACAAGGGAAAACTCCATATGAGTTATTCCATCACAGAGTTCCCTTAGTAGCCTTTCTAAAATCTTTTGGTTGTTCATGCACTATTCTTGACACTAAAACTCACTTAGGAAAGTTTGAAAGTAAGGCTGAAGAAGGTTTCATTGTAGGTTACTCTATTCAAAGCAAAGCCTATAGAGTATATAACAGTGTGTCTAAAACCATTGAAGAAAGTGCCAATGTTGAGTTTAATGAAAACACTGCTAATGTCAAAGTCACTAGTCCTGATTGGTTGTTTGATTTAGAATCACTAACAAATTCTCTGAGCTTTGTTGAGTATTCTACAGGAGCTGTTGGAAACAATGTTGAAACTGCCAGTACAAATTCTCATGATGGTAACACAAACATTCAAGCTGTTGGCACAAAGTTTCCAACTGTTGAAGATTCTGATAAATGGGATGAGTATACTATACTACCACTTCTATCTTGTACCCCACCAGGGGTCCTGATTGGTCAACATGACACAATTACAGAGTATGAAGTGCCAATCCCAAACCCTGAAGTAGCAGCTCCATCCAACAGGGACGCACTCCCATCTTCTGATCAAGCTGTTACTGGAGCAGAATCATCAAGTGGTACTGAAGGTGATGATACAAATCTGGGAACATCATTTCAGACAGAAAGAGAACCCACACTCAGGGTTCAATAGTATCATCCTCTCAACCAGATAATGGGAGACCCACGCACTCCTGTGCAGACAAGGACAATGGTTTACAAGGAGTCCACTGATGCTGAATCAGTAGTCCCTGGATTCAGTCTAGCTGCCTTTGAACATGCATGCTTCATGTCACAATTATAACCAAAGAAGGCATCTGAGGCTCTGAAAGATCTACTTGGATTGAGGCAATGCAAGAAGAACTTTTGCAATTCAAGATTCAGAACGTATGGACTCTAGTTGACTAGCCTAGAGGAAAGAGAGCAACTGGTACAAGATGGGTTTTCAAAAACAAGAAGGATGAGAGAGGTGTAGTAATCAAGAACAAAGCAAGATTGGTAGCACAAGGATACACTCAAGAAGAAGGAATAGATTATGATGATGTCTTTGCCCCAGTAGCAAGGATAGAAGCCATCAGACTGTTCCTAGCTTATGCCAGCTTCAAAGGGTTCAAAGGGTACCAAATGGATGTGAGATCTGCATTCTTACAATCGAAGAAGAGGTTTATGTGTGTCAACCCCATGGATTTGAGGACTATAAGTATCCAGACAGAGTCTACAAATTAGACAAAGCGGTCTATGGACTCCACTAAGCCCCAAGAGCATGGTATGACACTTTGTCTCATACCTTCTACAAAATGGATTCAAGAGAGGTACTCTGGACAAGACATTGTTCACAAAGTCCATCAAATCAGAGATATTGCATGTTCAGATCTATGTTGATGATATCATTTTTGGGTCAACAAATGACAATCTATGCAAGGAGTTTGAAACCTTGATGCACAAAAAGTTTCAAATGAGTTCAATGGGAGAACTCACTTTCTTTCTAGGATTGCAGGTCAAGCAGAAACCCACAGGACTTTTTATAAGTCAATCAAAGTATGTCAATGACATCCTGGAAATGTTTGGCTACAAAGATACCAAAGTTGCTAGCACTCCGATGGACACTCACAAGCAGCTTGATGCAGACAAAGATGGAGTGGATGTGGATATTCACTTATATAGATCCTTGATAGGTTCACTAATGTATCTCACATCTTCTTGACCTGATATAATGTTTGCTGTTTGTGTTTGTGCCAGGTTTCAATGTGCTCCAAAGGATTCACATCTGTTTGCTGTTAAGAGAATCTTTAGATATCTCAAGGGCCAACCACAGTTGGGACTATGGTATCCTAAGGACTCTCCTCTTGAACTAACAGCCTATTCTGACAATGACTATGGAGGTTGCAACATAGACAGAAAATCCACAACTGGTGGATGTCAATATCTAGGAGCAAGACTGGTCTCTTGGCAGTGCAAAAAGCAGACAACTGTCTCCACCTCATCTACTGAAGCAGAATATGTTGCAGCTGCCAGCTGCTGTTCCCAAGTGATGTGGATTCAGAATCCACTGAGAGACTATGGTATGAACTTTCTATCTACTCCTATCTACATTGACAACTCAAGTGCAATAAGCATTGTACAAAATCCAGTGAAATTTCCCAAAACCAAGCACATAGACATTAGATTTCATTTTATAAGAGATTGTAATGAGAAGAAATTAATCCAAGTTACCAAAATTCATACAGATGATCAGTTAGCTGATCTATTTACAAAACCATTTGATGTAGGAAGATTCACCTTCCTAGTATCAAATATTGGTATGGTTAATATGGATTAATTTGTTTTTAATTATTCTCTCTTATTTTATGAGAAACATACTTATTACATGTGCTTAGTTAAGGGGGAGACACTGTTTCATAAGACTATGCTTAATTTTCAACTAACAGCTTGAGTCTTTTCTCAAGCTGCTACTTCATTTTACTCGAACTGTTAATTGTTTTCACTTGATCTGTCAAAGTGTGCAGGGTAATTCTGTAATTCCTTATAAGTGTGTGCGCGGGACTAGATATTTTTGAAATTTCAAAACCTTTAAAGGTCCCAGTTTCGTTCAATTGCAACTACCAGTTGCAAAAATATCTTCCACGATCTTTTCTTTCTCCCTCTGAGCGATTCACACATAGTCGATTCAAACCCTAAATCACCGTCTTGATCTCTAATGGAGTTTGTCAAAGAACACAACTGCCTCCCCTACTCTCTCAAACATACCGACCTTCAACCATTCCATGACATGATGGACTTTCTTAGAAGTTCCCATATCCATCATGCTATCACTGTTAATCCCACCATCTATGTCGCTCATATAGAGCAGTTCTGGAAATTTGCCATGGTAAATACCTCCAATGGAGTCACTTCTTTTGCATCCACAATCGATGGTATCCCTATTACCATCACTGAGGAGACCATACGCCAACATCTGCATCTTCAAGATGCCTCAGGTAGATCAGATCTATCCCTTACTGCCTTACATGAAGGACTTTTTGCAATAGGGTATAGGGGCCCTACTGATTCTTTTACTTTCTTTAAAGCACATTTTGCCCCTAAATGGAAATATCTTGTGCATATCATTCAGCAATGTACAAGTCCCAAAAGAACTGGTTGGTCTGAGTTTTCTTCAAACATTGCCACTACTCTAGTGTGTCTATCAACAGGCCAACAGTTCAATTTTTCAAATATGATTTTTCAGGGGATGTTAAGGCATCATGCCCTAAAGAATGGGAAATTTTTTATGTATCCACGATTTTTGGCTGAAATAATTGCAAAATCTTGCAATAATTTTAAAATACATAAAAGGATACATGTTTCCCATAGGCACTCTTTACCATCCATCAAAAGACTTTTAAAACCAAGTGCCAAATTTCTTAATGTGGATGTCCCATTGCATTCTGCAATGCTGGACATCAATCCAAGAAACAGAGGAGAGGGTCCTGAGCAGGCTCAGCCATCCATTACTGCTTCACCCCTAGGACCCCAACCCACTCCTCATGATACAAACATCTCATCTGCTCCTTCTATTACACATACATCCCCAGCCCCCACACTCCTAAAATACAAAAGATAAAGGGTTTCAGGAGCTCCTTCCTCCTCAGCCCAAGCATAAGTGCCAGATATCCCTGTGCAGGAGGACACTTCTGCACAAAATATCCAAAGGGAACCCACTGAGGACTCTCCCACCCTCAATTTGGAGGTGGGCATTCCATTAGAGGATGTCCATATGGGATTTGTGGCTGACACTACTGATGTCTCTGCACAAGAGGCACAGGACAGTGTCAACATATCTAAGACCACACCCATGGCAACAGAGGGTGTGCAAGCACCTTCTGGAAGTCCCCAATACCAAGAACAAAGGGGCCTAGATGTTTCTACCTCTGGAATTCCTGCCAGTGATAGATCTCAAATACCACTATCATTTGAAGATCTTGAGGCTAGTCTGCAACTCATGGCATTAACGGATCAACAGCTGAAACCTGTTGTAGCTATATTGGAACATTATAAGTCCATTATTGCTGCACAGGGGGCACAAATCACAGCTTTGCAACAGACTACAGCAGCCCAACATCAACGATTGGACTACTTTCATCAAGGGTTCACACTCTATGGAAACAAGATTATACAGCTTGAGAGGTTGGTTCGAACCCTGCTTGCAAAGGTCTTTGGTCCACCTGGCCAAACCAATGCATCCAAAAAGGGGGAGAATCAGGAGATCCCTCCTTCAGTCCAAACAGCTTCAACCTCCCCTCCAACAGTCCCAGTTTCTAAGCTAACAGTCCCAACAGCTACTCAAGCTGTTAGTCTAGAAACTTAAGCTGCTCCCATCAAGACAACTGGAGTTGTCATCAGAGAATGTTCTCAGGCTCCTGTCACAACAGTCCAATCCACAGCATCAGCTTCCAGAGACAAGGGCAAAGGCATTCTGATTGAATCTCCAAAGATCAAATTCTCTTCTAAAGTAGCCCAGGTTGCTCATGATACTGAACTAGCAAGGAAACTAGCAGAAGAACAGGATGAACTCTTAGACCAGGAAACTCATGAACAATTGAAAGATGATGAAACCTTAGGTGACTATCTAAGAGGGTTTGTGGTCAAGCAAAATCAGAAGAAAAGGAAAATGCCAACAGGGCATTCAAAGGCAGAACATAGAAAATTTTTGATAAACTTCTCTACCTCAGTTGGACTATCAAGAGTAATGACTCAGTCATGGTCAACAGAAAAGCTTCAGGCTCTATATGACAAGGAGAAGGAAAAACAAGAAGCAGCTAAAGTCTCCCAACAAGTCCAATGTCAACAAGAACCAGTTCAAGCTGTTGCTAGTAATCCTCCTCATCAAGCAAAGTTTGATCAGGTTAAGAGAGTGTTGTTTGAACAACAGCTTCAAAAGGCAATGGAAATCGAAAAGGCCCTGGATCAGTATGCCTTCTCTAAACCGCCTATTACTTACTGGTATGCTAAATCAATGGATGACATTCATTTGGACTATCATTTTGTGATCAGAAGAGAGGCTGGTCCAGAAGAAGAATATAAGAGCCTAGCTCAGATGGCACAAAGGCTAACCAGAGATGATCTGACAAAATTGCATCATATTGGAACTGTTAGCCATTCAAGATCTCAATGTGAAATATTTGCCTTCTCTCCTTGTATTATGGATAGGTAGTAAGGTTTTATGTATATATTATCTCCATTGTATTCACGTACATACACAATAGACATTATCTCCAATAGCCAGTATTCCTTTGTTTATTTGCCTTCGATTTTCATTTCATGGGTTCTGTTTGTATATATGCAGGGAAGTTCTGATATGTTTTTGATACATTTTACTACTTCCATCTCCAATGTAAATTTTTTTTATTCATATCACCGCAATCATTGTATTTTTTTTCCATGATTTTTTTATTTGCCAACATGACCGCCAACTGCTCGATGAAATGTATACAACACAATTTTGTTGCTATGAGCAGGGGTGTTATTCGGGTGGGTTAATTGGGTATCGGGTTATTCGGGTTTGAGTGTGTGGGTTAGCTAGCCGAACTCAAACCAAATAAGAGGACGGGTTAATCGGTTTCGGGTTAAATGGGTATCGGGTTATTCGGTTTGGGTTAAATGGGTTATTAGTTTTGATGTAAAAATGAAATCATCTACAAAGTAGTTTAAGCGGGTTAAATGAGTTGGGTAATTTGGGTAAAACGGGTGTTAAATGGTTTAAGTATCAAGATTGGGTATTTACATATTTACATTCTATATATAAACAATTCTAGTTATAATTATAAACAAATCAAAATTGAAAAATATATATTAAACAGGTTATTCGGGTACCCGAATAAGCATGAATCCTACCCGTAAACTGAATGGAATTACTTATTCGGGGTACCATTTAACCCGAATAAGAACCCCGAAAACCGAATAACCCGACCCATTTAACCCGATTAAAGTTCGATTCGGTTGGGTTATTTGGGTTCGTTTATTTTGCACACCCCTAGCTATGAGAATGAGGTCATTGGGATTTCAATCTCACTTTTGTGATTTCCATTCCTAACCTATCTTTCTTTGATTACAAATGTGATTTCACTATCATTAATTGCTATTTAAGTGGCGTCTACCAAATTATGTAACTTGGTTAATGAAACAACTAGTGGACTTTCAAATGCAAGTGATTTACTTATTTGTTTAACATTCTTGTACACATTTTAGAATGGTTTGGTATATAAGTTTTTTGAGACGAGATAGTTATTTTCAGCATCATCCCAGTAGGCCTCAGTAAGTTTTGTTTTACATGGTGTTCTTAATATAAGGCCTCTAAGGTTCTTAGAGGACATAGGTTGGAAACTTGCAATTGGAGAGATCTACAATAACACTTGCATTATTTACAAAAGATTTTCTTATTTCTAATACATTATATGTGATGTAATTGTGGCATTTTAAATATTAATTTAGTAACATGTTTAGCATATAGGTTAATGAACACTCGTCATAGCTATTCAACAAATAACCCTTTTCTTGGAGATCTCTATTTTTGTTGTTTAGTACATAATGAGGATCAAAGGGACCAAAATGTTTGGAATTGTAACCTAGGATTTATAAGTGATAGCCTGTAAAGTTTATTTTCAGAAAATTTAGTATGTTTAATTTTTTTTTAATCAGTTTCACATTCATGAAAGCCCTTGTCTTTCTCCTTATTTTAGCCTGGGAGTGATGTTTATTTCAAAAACATGGTATTGTATTTTGACTTATTTATATGTTACTACGGCTCTTTGCCATGGACTCACCTTGCATATGTTTCATTAAATTCATAAATTTGTGTATGATGTTAAGAAGCTGATAACAGAACAAACGGAAAAAATGCATATACCACATGTAGAAAAAGGAATAAGTATAATCCCATTTTCATTTATTTATTACTATCTAATAATGCATCTAAAACAAACGGAAAAAATGCATATACCACATGTAGAAAAAGGAATAAGTATAATTCCATTTTCATTTATTTATTACTATCTAATAATGCATCTAAAACAATTATTTTCAGTGCACATCCAATCAGATTGCTTCACAACTTTTCCCGCTTTGTTCTTCTCCAGTTGGTATCTGCTAAACTTCTTTCGATCTAATTCCTTTTTTTTCTTTTTTCAAACTTCATGCTCCTCTCATTCAGTGTTTCTTCTTCAGCATAGAACCACCATCAACAAATTTGTTAGTTTCTTCTTTAATCGTCACTAGGATCGTTCTTCTTGTCCATCGATTTCAACTAGGTTCGCTATTGTTTTCAACCAAAATTTGCATCGATTGTGGCCTGATTCTCAAATTTTTTAGTCCTCCACATTTTTATCAATTAATTTCAACCAAATTGCTACATTATTACCCCTTTTTTCATCGGTTGTGCCTTAACTTCTCTGTCTTTTATTTTTTTTCTAGGATTGAGCGATGACGAAGGGGGCAAATCAACTAGTTATACGAACTACCAAGTACGGTTTTTATTTTTCCTTTGCTTGATAACACGTGTTTGTTCTTTTGTACTTATGAAATTGTATTTCTTCTAATTTCTTTTCACTTTTTTCATCATCTTTTAGTTAATTTGTTTTGGTTCTTAGATTTCCTCAATTCTATCCTAAGCTCATTTGAATTTGTGTTTACAACTGTATTAATATCAATGGTGGCAATGGTTTTTGGTCTTTTTGGATGGATAATCCCACTAAGTTTTCTACTTATTAAAACTGGATTTTTTGACTTTTGAAATTGTATTTTGTTGATTGTAATGTTAACTTGTAGTTCATATTCCTAATAGATAACTTTTTATGTTATGAGTGTTTAAGGTTTTTTTTACCTTCTGTGCTTGTCAAAGTTGTAAATTCTTAATTTGGATGTGACATGCAATATCTAGCATGCTTATTTATAAATTTATTGTTTGTTAATATACTCAATATATACTTCCAGACCTGGAGATTGTGGGAACAAGGAAAGGAAACTTAGATTACATACTTGAATATGGTAATTCACACTCGAACTCTTTATTTTTCTATGCATGTACCAAGTATGGATTTTATATATGATTTTCGAACACTTATTTGTCTATATTTGAATGGATGTTGAATTTTCTGCTCAATATATAATTTTTTGCTGAAAATTTATTAATTTGGATTTCTTCTTATGGTTGATTTGAGGTTTTTCCTATGCTGAAATTTTCATTTTAACAATTTAATTACTATCAAACAAAATTTAATTTACATAAAATGTTAAAATTGTAAATTTACATGATTTAGATTGTTCATTCAGCAAAATAATCGAATAACAAAATTTATTTACTTCTACTCAAGTTTGTTTTTCTTAATACAGACAATTATCAATATACATACATCACTTTTTAATAAAAAAATCTAACAAAGAACAACTTATATTGAGCAATACTATTTTCATCCTTCAATGAGTGGAATATGTATAGAATTCCCAAATGAAGCATGTTATATGTTCATTTGTTTTATCTACTTGTCCAATCACAAACAATAGTAGGGATTTTTTTTAAAAATAAAAATAAAAATAAACTAAACTAATCCTTCCGAGAGGTTTGCTATCTTGTTTTTTTGGTATAATTTAATCATGTCTGATTTGCGTTTCTTGTTCTCCATTGATTTCCACCAATATGTCCTCCATCGATTTCAACTTCATCGGGCATCTTCATTCATTCAAGTTCTTTCTTCTCCATTTATTTCGACCTAGGTATCTTCTCCATCGATTTCAACTTTCTTCCTTGATTTAACTTCTTTCTTCTCCAATTATTTCAACCATGTTCTTCCCTGTCGAGTTCAACCAAAATTTGCATCGGTTGTGACCAATTTCTCATAGACACTACAACTTTCTCTTCCTTTGATGTTTTTGTCGAACAATTTCAACCAATTTATTGCATTTTACCCGTATTTTCTTCACTTCTTACCTAATTTCTTTGTATTTTTTAAAAGGATTCAATGATGAGGGTGGAAAATCAAATTGGTATTGTAACACGACCGTTGTTCTTGGTTACATGCACGATGGTTTCTAATTTCACAGTGACAATAGTTCCCGATTTCAATTTCTCTGGCATGGGGCGATTTTACTTCCTTTGTATCTTGTGGAGTAAAACATATCATAGTAGATTTGTTTTTACCCTTAAATTGTTTTTGTGCTCCTACAGATTAAAATATTCTAAAATATCTAAATAAATTGCTATAGTATTTCTACGATACATAGACTTCTCTTTTAAAATTCTTTTAATAAATTTTGATATCTCCTTTGTCTATATCAGATTAACCTATTTTGACTAACTTGAAAGTCATAATGGAACATTACCCATGGAACATTACCCATTTAAAACATCTTGCTCATGAATCATATGAGGGTGATAGGAGTACCCATCTTTCCCATCGCTCACCTTCCTGTACACCTCAGCGTCACATCAGATTTTCTCTCTCCATCTTTCTCACCTTTCTAAGTTGGAAATACTCATCTTTCTAAATCTTTTCATCTTTCTTAATTTTTTTTAAAGAAATTCATTATATAAAACAATTAATTTAATAAATATTTAAAAGGATTACATAAAAAATTATGAAACCAAAAGTTAAAAGAATTATGAAACTAAAAATTAAAAAAAAAATGATGAAACTAAAAACTAAAAGTTTGAATATATGGAAATGAAGTATTTATAGAGTGAAAATATTGATTTAAAATTTTTTTAAATTTGTAACGGTCATTTGATCGTTTCTATGTAAAAAACAAAAAAAAAATTGGAAGGGGTCGTCGGTGGTGGGAAGGCCGGGACGGGGAAGGAAATAGTTGGGGCCGAAGTCCAGAGGTAGTGTGCCCGCCGGCCTCATCCGTTGTGGCCTAAGCCAAAACCGAAGGCTTCCCCATTCCCTTCTCTCTCTCGTATAACTAACTTCCATACTTCTATTTTTGTTGCATATATCACATGCAATCAACTGATTCCAACTGGATTATCTAGTTATAATATGTTGTTGTATGACTGAAAAATTGACCTATTTAATTTGACCCCAGCAAGTTAGCATAACAGGTTTGTATACTTACAGTAAATGTGCCCATATATGTTATTACACTTTAGTATAATCGTTATCTTAACACTTGCATTTCAACTATGCTTTTATAATAAGATGTCTTCTTAAGATGGATGTCGTATGAAGCAGAAGATAAACTCTTGACGATCCAAATTCCAATACAAAAGTGTTATATTTTAGCAATCAGTTTTTGGTGATCCATTACACATTTTAATAGATGATTTTTCAGTAGTTCATTTCCTGTCTAAAGTGACATTTTCCTAGTAAACTAAGAGTTCCTTAATCGATCCATGTTATGGTTATCAATTATTTTCTTGAACTGATAAATTATAACACTGTATCGTTTCTCATAATAAAAATTTCTGCTTGGTTGGTAATAATATATTGGTAGAATGGTAGTCATTCTTGGGTGTTGTTTGATTTAGAATATGGTATGGTAATCAATGCTTGGTAATCATCATGTAAAACAGTCTTTTACTTTGATGCTTAAAGACATGCATCAACTAAGAAAGGATGATTCCACATCGAATCGTCCATGCTAATTAAAAGCACGTCTTATACAAACCGAAAGGTATTAGATTCATCTTCATTTGATGTTGGATGGTACATGGTTGAATCGTTATTGTAATTTTAAGCAATTCTATCTTGCATTTTAGTTGTGTTTACCAGGATTGTGCTTTTCTTATCCTTGGAGTACATTGTCTACTCATTTATTTATTTGCTCTTTATGTCATAATAATGGTTGCTTCCTAGACTAAAAATGCACGTGTTAAGATTTCTCAAAGGCAAGTGCAAAATTATCACTATAATAATGATTCTGAGCTTGATAGCCTGGATTTGGTAGTTTAGAGCATGCTTGATGTTTGAATTGACAATGCATTTTTTTATTTCATGTTAAAATTGCTTGTTGGTTTACTGCTTGGATTTTGGAAGTAGAAGATCATAGAGAAATGTTTATTTATGAATGACAAGTTCATGTACTACCAATAAAACATATATGGTTCTACACGGTGAATTCTATTTTGTTCAAACATAAATTATGAATAAACTTTATCAATGATTCATGGCTCATTTTTTCTTACTATTCAAAGATAAATTTTAAATTCTATAATAATACTGATACATTATATAAGATCAACTTGTCGCCGCAACGCACGGGTACTACAACTAGTTTAAGTAAAGTAAAAGGGGTTTTTATGTAAACCAACCATTATAAATTTTTATACATTTTCCTTTTTATTCCTTAATTACCGTTACACCCTACAAACCAATGGCTATTCCAGTCATTTTTGGGTACCTTAAAAAGTAATCTAATTAGAAATTTAAGAATCAAAATTGCTGCAAAATTTTCTTTATTTTATTGAAAATAAAAAATAATTAGAGGTCCGAAAGGGATTTTTTCTTCTAAATTTTAGGGTTTGAAATTGATGATCTTAACGCTCTTGAGATCATTAGAGGTAGTTTTGAATCATATCGAGAAAAAGAAATGAGTGTGGATTATTATAACGTATTGAATGTAGATAGGACCGCAACCGATGATGATTTGAAGAAGGCATATAGAAAGCTTGCGATGAAATGGCATCCCGACAAGAACCCGACTAACAAGAATGATGCCGAAGCCAAATTTATTCAAATCTGTGAAGCTTATGAAGTAATTTCAAAAACTCTCTTGTGCTAATTATTTTTTGGTTATATATGTAGATGCTTAATAATAAATCCAAATGCATTAGGGCAACCGTTGATGGTGTTCAATGGAGACAAAGATGTTGGGATGGCCAAAAAAATTTTAATTTATGGTGTTATGTTAAACTTATTGCATGTGAATATCATGGATCAATTGACAAAAATAGCATTTTTTTTTTTTGGTTTCTGTATTGTTTATAACAATATTATTATTTTTATCATTAATAATGCTATTAGTAAAAAAAATATAAAAGTTGGTTTTATTAATTATAAGGATAATTGCGTAAAAAAAACCTTCAACTTATTAGATTTTTGTGATTAAAACCCCAAACCATTTTTCGTTGCATAAAAACCACAAACTAACTAAAATCAGTAAATCAAGGTTTTATCAATTAGTAAACGGTTAAAACCAATTATTAATCCTACGTGTACCTGTAAATAACCTACGTGGAATAAATTTTAGTTGTTGAAACTGGTTGTCAAATATTACACATCATTTAAACCCCCGTTGATGATGTAATCCAGTTTAAAAAATACAATTAAAAATTGTCAACGGGGGTTTAAATGATGTGTAATACTTGACAATCGATTTCAACAATTAAAATTTATTCGACGTAGGTTATTCGCAGGTCCACGTAGGATTAATAACCGGTTTAAGCCGGTTGTCTATTGATAAAACCTTGATTTACTGAGTTTTAGTTAGTTCTGGGTTTTCTAACTAAAAATGGTTTGGGGTTTTAATCACAAAAACCTGACAAGTTGTTGGCTTTTTGCACAATTATCCCTTAATTATATAATATATAAAAGTTAATATTATTAATGATAAAAATATATAATATTGCTATAAACCATAATAAAAAACAAAAAAAAAATTTATTTTTATTTTTGGCAATTAACCCTAAATATTATCACATGAATAGGGGTAGCCTAGTGATTACACACGTCAACCCCTCCTAACATTAATTGTGTCAAAAGGTAACTTGTCACATTTTTCTCAATTCGGGTAACATTCTAATTTTTTTCTATGTAAGATAACATTCTTTCCAAATCAAGTTAATCAAGATAACCATATCGGATTGAAAAGTAAAAATTATGAACGTGACAGTTTCTTAATCCAGTCAATATTTTTTACAGAATTGACACTTTAATTGTTATATGATGTGCACTATTGTGCAATTTAAGAAAACTTTTTTGATAATACCTTGCTATTTTGAGCATTTTTTAAAATAATTAAGCAATATTAGAAATTAAGAATCTGATGACCAGGTAAAGAAATTGTCATGTCAGTAATTTTTACCTTTGAATCCGATAAGGTTACCTTGATTGACTTGATTTGAAAAGTATGTTACCTTAAATACAAAAAAAAATTATTAGGTTACTCAAACTGAAAAAAACAGTGACAATTATCTTTCGACGTAATTAACCCTTCTGTATGTGTAAAAGTTTGAGATGAAATAATCGTTTATTTAAAGGTGCAAATAGCATGTAAAAGTTACGTATGCTCAATCAATTTCAATTATAGAAAACTAGAAAATGTACTTTCCAACAAGAAAAAAATTGTAAACAAAGATAATGTACTTTACATAAATTTCTATTTAGGTGATGTATTTCTGAATTGTGTGTGTAAAAAGGTAAATTTTAGTAAAAATAGACATTTTAGGGTATTAGTGATAGTTTTTACACTTTTGCCGACAATTATAGTGACATTTTAACCCTTTTAATTGCCGAAATTTAAATTTTCACATTTTTTGGAATGTTTTGAAGGTATATTTTCCATTAAGCATAATTTTAGAAGTACATTACCCAGAAAAGAAATCGACATAAAGCATGTTTCTTTGCGATTTTCCCTTTGGACTAACGATTAAAGGGTATATGTTATAAGCTTATAATCAAATAACAAACTAAGTTATCTGAAACAGAAATTGTCTTTTCGGTAAATGAGTGTCATGTTTGAATATAAACATACGATATTGGATCTTAAAACATTGCACAATTTATAGTTTCATACATTTAGAACGGTTTTTACGTTTTATTCAATCACAACAGTGTTTGCTTAATATTTGCTTGATTATGATTTGGGTTATAAGTCTAATTTTACGATAAATTAGGTATTAAGTGATCCTCATAAGAGGTCGTTATACGATCAACATGGTGAAGAAGGGTTGAACGAAATGCCACCTCGTGGTTCTACTAGCAAAAACGAGTTTAGCGCTCAAAGTGCGGAGGATATGTTTGAAGAATTCTTTGGTAGTAGCTTTTACGACTTTGAGACAACCGGAGCCGGAAGGTCCTCAAACGTAAGCCGAACGTTTGGTACGTGTAATACAACCGATAATAAGTCCAGAGTATCAACGGATGGTACGGGATCATCAATACCGAAGAAACCGCCACCCGTTGAGAGAAAACTGCCTTGCAGCCTTGAGAAATTATATAATGGATCAACAAAGAAAATGAAGATTTCAAGATCAGTTGTTGATGCTAACGGGTATGGTAGTTGGATTTTTTTTTCAAAAAAAAAAATTCTAAGAACCCTTTTTAGTGTTAGAGTAAGAAAGTTATTTATATTAAAAAAATAAAAAAATTTATCTAATTATATTTTAAGATAAATGATTACCATAAATTATAAAAGTTTTTTTACTTTAACTGATTAAAAAAAAAGGTAAATTTTATAAATCATATAGAAAATTGATTTGAAATTATTTATAAAAAAAATAATAAGAGTCTGATCTTTCTTTGTATTGTAAATGTTGTAAAATAAAAGTTTTAATCCTAATTTCTATTGTAAATGAACTTGATTACTTTAAACAATAAAATACAAAGTTTGTTACCTTTATTTTTTGGAAATTGAAACAATACCCCTTCTCTAAAAGGATTTGTACCTTCGATCAGTTGGTTTGTACTTTAAAAATCAATATTTAAGGGGTTGTAATCAAGCGAGAGACAAAGCTATGAAAATGTATGTTCTATGATTACAAAATTTATAATATAAACCCTAGTTGACTTTAAGAACTATGTTTTTATAACAGAATTTACTAAAAGTACGTTTTTTATAGACATGTGACATCAGAAACAGAAATACTGATGATTGATGTGAAGCCCGGGTGGAAAAAAGGAACAAAGATCACATTTCCTGATAAAGGAAACGAACAACTTCACCAATTACCTGCAGATTTGGTATTTATCATCGATGAGAAGCCTCATGACGTCTATAAGAGAGATGGCAATGATCTCTTGATTAACTATAATGTTTCATTAGCAGAGGCACTTAAAGGAACCACCATCAACATTACCACACTTGATCATCGAGATCTATCAATCGCAATAACTGACATTATTACCCCTGAATACGAGCTAGTGGTTAACCAAGAGGGAATGCCCATCTCTAAGGAGCCTGGCTCTCGAGGGGATCTAAAGATTCGGTTTCAAGTCAAGTTTCCTAAAAAATTAACATCTGAACAAAAAACCGCACTGAGAAGCGCTTTGGGTGGTTAAGTAGTTTGAATCACATCAATTCATTGAATATCAAGCATACGAGGTCATCGTTGATATTTGATTAATTGTGTTGATTTATTATCTGAGTTTCTTTTGTTGTGTTTAAATCTAGAAATGTGTAACATCAATGAAAGATAAAGGTATCATTCAATTAAGTAAATTGATTTAGTGAAATGGTTAAAAAAAGAAAACAAAGAAATGATTTATATGATTGTGTTGACTTTTGAGGGTCAAATAAATGTTAAAGACTTGAAATTGGTCAGATTTAACCTTAAACGGGTTAAATTGTAAAGTTGGTTGTCATTTGAAATTATTTAGAGTAAATGAAGGGGTTAATTACGTATTGATCATGCAACTTTTGGATTTATCTTATTCAGCCACTAAATTATTTTTAGTACACATTTAATCGTTAAATTTTAATTAGTTGTTCTATTTTAGAAATAAATAAAGTTTACTTGCTAAATGTGTACATATATCATAGTTTAGTGGCTAAATATTTATAAAATAGTTTAGTGGCTAAATATGTATAAATCTAAATTTTAATGGTCAGATGTGTACTTAACCCTAAATAAATTGTTAAAATGTGCAATTGATTATATGACGTACAACATGTGGGTTAAGTGAGGAATTAAAAGATGGTCAAATGGTCTATATGAATATCACTACAAATAAAATGTCATTTAGTGACACAAAATGTGTTATTGAAAGTCAAAAAAGTATCATTATAAGTGTCAAATATTTTTACCCGCACAACACAAAAGAATGGGTAAAAATGGAATGATTATATTTGTGTGTGTGTGTTTGTGTGTTAATGACTGAAATGATACGTGGACATAGGTCTCAAGTTTTTTTTTTTCTTTTATGAAATCTTTATGTTACCAATTAAAAAAGTGTATAAGTAACATCAAATGTGACTTTTTATGTGTCACTAAAAACATGTATTATTAAATGACACTTTTTTTGTAGTGAGTGGTCTGTGGGTGTAACCGTGTATGAGCAAAGTTCATTGCTTGTATAAGCACTTGGATGAATTGCCTTCATTGCTCTTACACACACCTACTTTATTCTCAATTTAGAAAGAGGACCTTATAGATTTTGGTGAAGAAGCAAAGCTCTAATCTGATTTTGAATTGGAGGTTACTTGAACAAGAATGCTTGAGCAATAGAAGATGTACTTCGACACGCTGTGAAACTCAATCGGTCAAATGGAGAAAAGGGTCAAAATTACGAGTAAAAAACTAAGTTTGAACATAAATTTTAAAAAAATTGAAGTTCTAAAAAATAAGGTATTAAATAAATTGTTTTTAAAAAAAAAATAATGTTCTATAATCTTTTTATCGTTTAGTTGTCAATCGATTCGTTTCCTTGAATGGGTCAAAATTGTTACAAGTTGAAACCATGAGGTAACATTTTGACAATGTCTTGGGTTACCAAACTATGTTCATCTGAGATTTGGAGTCGTTTTGATTTGTAACAAAAGCTATAGTTACTCTAGGTTTTAACCGATTGGTCCACACGGTCATGAGCCATAGGCTGGTGGTCATGGTCGGCTCGTGGTTGTCTAGACCACGAGTCCTGTTCTATTTTTTTTTTTATAAAGAAACTTTAACTCTTTGGTACCTGTTAACATTCAGTTCATTGATTTTTCTGTCCGGTCTCAAGTTTTGCACATTATCTGGATTAGTGTGTGCCCTTTAATGTAATATAATAGCCAAACCCACAAACCGTATAATAAAATGTGTATCAAGGCACCCTTTTGGGCAATATACTTTCATGTCTCTAGACCTCGTAACTAGCTATGGCTGCCGTATTCTATCAAACCAACTTTTCACCCTGTTTTACAACGTAAAGAAGCGAACACACTTCTTGTTTTATTTACCGGACAAACACATAGAAATACAAAAATATGACAATTTCTCATAATCTACACATCTTTGGCCGAGACAAATCACTTCCTTTCATTAAACACTATTCATTCGATAACCCAAATTAGAGCATGAAAACAAACTATGACATACCGAATTTTGACAAGGCTGATTGGAACAAGGTTGAAAAGGCCTGAGACGCACTCTGATCATCGGCTTTTATCTTTATCTGTGCTTTGCATGTTGACGAGTTGATTATACATTCGACTAAGAAGTTTGACGGCTCATCTGTTTTTTGTGCGAAAAAGAAGAACTTGAAATTCGGGGATTGCCCGCCAGAAGCGATGCAATGGATGTGATGAACTTGCATGTGTCGTAGAAGCGCTTGCGGAGTTGTCATCGCTGCCACACCTTGCGGAGTTATTGACCCTTCCTGAAAAATAGCAATCAAGGCAAGTTATAATTTAGAAGGTGTTGGTTCACACGACTCCCGTTGGAAACCGACGTGGCACCGAATTTTGATTGTTTCTGCACTTATGGACCTTCATAAAAACTTATCAAACACATTATTGGACTCTCATGTGCATATAAAATCACTTCCTTCAAGTTATCATCCAAATAAACAAATTAACTTTGTTCCTGAGGAAGATTTAAATATTCCATGTAAAATAAAAAAATCTCATTATTTGTGAAATAAAACATGGTCATGACTCATGAGAATGAAAGGGTGACAATTTCAACCCAATTGGGCAAATGGCCGGGACGGGTCAAAATGGCACGTAGTATAAATTTAAACTAGAACGTATTTTTTTGGAAAATAAAATCCTAGAAAATGATGTGTTAAAAACTTGTTTTATGAAGATTTTTGTCATCGGCCCGTTTGACCCATTTGCTTGAATGGGCTGGAATTGCCACCGAAATGTAACTAATAAAAAAGCTACCGGAAAAGATTGCTAAAATTGATTAATAAAAAGAATGTTAAAATTATTGGAAAAGAATCTAAATATGCAACTAATTAGAAATGTAATTAGAATTCCCTGCTCCCTATTAGGTAAGTTATAAGCTAAATTTACTTTTATCCACTACTAATCATCAGAAAAGAATGCTAAAACTGAATATGTCCCACAAGATTTCATAATTGTATCTTATTGAGGGGCATTTCAAACACACTCCTCTTAACTAAGGGCCAACTGCCAGGTCAATCATTGGATTTATTTTGGGATGAAAGGGCAGTAGTGATGATGACATCTGATGATCATGTCTTATTTGGAATATTACCCTCCGACAGCAGAAAAACAAAATTGATAGAAAATGAATGGGACTTGACCAACCAATACTTCTTTTCTCTCTTTATTTCACAAATAATTGATACATTAGATATGATTACAATGACCATTATCATAATAACAACCAATTTATTTTTTATACTGCAATTTCAGTGGTTGTAATCCCTTATATATACTATGGACAACTTTTTAAGCTGTTCGACGTGTTTTCTTTTTAGGTAACTTCAAATTTTTACCCATTCAATCCGTTAGTAATATAATGCAAGTATGAAATTCAAATTGACCATCACATATATGGGTGAAAATTGCTCCTCTATGCTAAGGTCATAGAATAAAATCAATGCTTGTGTGGATACCTGACACATATAAGAGAGATTTATAAAGAGAACCTGTGATATTGAAACTGGAAGTTGGCGCCATTTCTGCTGGAAAGTGTTTGGATCGAGCACCGCTTTAGCGTTTAGCTTCAAAGGAGGAGGTGAGGGAGAAGGACTAGGTGCGATAGACAATCCTAGACCAAATAAGTCATCAATAACCGAGCTAGGTTGCTGGGCATGTGAAGGTGCAGTTTGGTCCAAGGATAAAAGCTCTCCTTGAGTTTGTGAGACAGCTAACTGGGATAAAGAATTGTCATATGCAGGTGCGTTGTATGCAGAATTGTTATTCCCGTGGGTTCTACTTTCTTCTTTCTCTGTGGTACCCAAAAGCAAATCTTCATCATTCGCCTGAACTCTCTGAGCAGGAAGGATGTCATCTGCAGGTTCTGCACCAATAGACAAATTTCCAAGCTCTTCGGAAAAGGCAAATGGTCCTTGATGTTCCTTGTCTGTGAACATGTAAGAAGGCTGCAACAGTTAGAAGTTAACAGTTAGCTTTGGCAGTACTTCACATGAATTTATATTCAGAAAGGAAGATGGGATCAAAATATTAATTAAACATGGTGATTTCAATATAAACCCTTCGTATAAATCCCAAAAACATGTGCATAAAATTGTGTCACTATTTTAATTACTGGAATATACAGAGATATAGAGGAAAGCAATAGAAAAATGAGATGGTGCACATTCTCTTTTCTTCTGGTAGCCTTACATAAATACAATTCAAAATAATATAACATTCTTGGTCATATACTCATATGTTGCAAAAGAGGCTAAATTCTACAAACAAACTTTATACTTGGTCCAGATGTCTGCATATTGGCCAACAACAAGAATACAAGATGTTCTTTGGAATTAAATATGACCCTGTGGTACTCTTTGTAACAAGAACCTGTGGCTGTAGTCACTGCACATGGTCAGTTACATCTTGCCCAGATTAAAAGTTAATATGGAGTTTTAAGTTAGGCAGTTAGGTTGACCAAGTCTTTCTAGTTGTCCAAGGCTAGAAACATTTGTGGTTGATAAATTTCATCCACCGGTACCATTGGGCCAAGGTCACATAGGCTTAAAAGATGCTAATCCAATAAATTTTTTCTAAGACCGTTTAATTGCTGCTTAGTGGCTGATAGTTAACATAGGATTCTTAACCCAGAGCTTAACAAAATAAACTGGGACATTAAAAGCAATCTGCAAATTGTCAACAACTATCATGGAAACCTTCATGCAATGCAATGAAGAAAAGAACAAAATTAGGTACCTTCTGATATAGTACAGATAGACTGTTAAATTCATCAAATATACGATCTTTGATCTCACTGCTTTGAGTATCAGCAAAGACCGAAACAGCTTGCTTAGGAGGATTTACCACACTATTTGCTACAGATACACTATGTTGCAAAAGCCTGTAGTAAAATAAGGCTCTATCGTGGACATCCTGCAGAAAATTTTTAATTTCAAAATACAATTTGAAGGTATCTATTATATATTAGAATTCAAAGGTTCCTACAATCATATAATAGCAGAGTATTTTAAGTTTTTAACCTGATGCATATCAGCAAGACCAGCAGCCAATGCAGCGCCCAAGGCTTTTTGAGTCTCTGGTGGTCTTCTGAAAAAACATTTCATTACTGCTGTAAGAAGATGCAAACGTACCTGCAGAATTAAAAATGACTAATTAAACCATGATGAATTATTTGCGCCATAGACTAATTCATAGAGCTCAGAATATTCAACATTTCGACTAAATAAGTTGACGTTCATGGTTGAATATGCATAGCAGCAAATCAACATAAAGATGCAAGGACACTTTTCAACCAGATGCACATAAGTAATCTATAACTTTTAGAAGCATCAATCGCATTCAATATTCTAATGCCTCGTAAACTTTGAGCCCGGTCATCAATTGAAATCATGAGTGTGTCAAGGCAATTATAGAAAGAATGTTATAGCTCATCTAATATCGTGATCAGATAAAGCCTCTTACTTAACAATTATAGAAAGAATGTCATGGTTTCCTCAAATTCTCGAGGATGACTTGTTATGATATATTAACGGTATATTCTTTACATTCCATCAGTTTCCATTTTGTTACAGTTAAAGTAGGATTTTTTTTTATACAAAAAAAAAATCTTTTATACCTCTGGAGAACTCTCATCCTCCCAGTCCTCAATCAGACCTTCCAAAGCATAAGGAGCGTCCTGCATGTCTTGAGCATACTCGCCTAACATCCAAATAAGAGCTGCTTTGGCTTTAGGTTCTTGGACATTGTTGCTGCTTATGTTGCCGATAACAGCAATGCAATCATGACTCCATTGAGGGTATTTTCGCAGCAGATCTTTTACAAGAACCTAAATGATAAAGCATTAATATACATATACCCTTGCTATGTTTCTACCGAATGAAAGGACCTAAATGAATTTACCCATTATAATCAATGAACCATGAAGAATAAATAGAGAACACAAAAAATGTAGTCTCTATTTTACCAGTGTTTCTGCAGTTACGTAGTCCTTCTCCATCTCCAAAAACTGAAGCAGTCTATCAACAATGGCATTTACATCATATTGCTGAAGTGCAATTTTCCCGACAGCTCTGATAGATTCTCTTGCAATGGGAATATCAACATTTGCAGCATACTCACACAATTCAGTCACTGGTAAGATGTATTCGGAAAAAAATCATCAAGAACCATACATGAAGAGCTAACAAAAAAAGAAGAAGCTAAGAGGGTGTTTGGTTTTGCGTTATAAACAATATTATTAACTTGTTACGTTACAATAACGTAAATAATTGGTTTAAAGTGTTTGGATTGCATACGTTAATAGTGATTATTTGCGTTTAGAGTTAATCCTACCACCATTTTTCATAAGTAAAAATATGTAGCTTATTTGCTTGATAAGTGATTATGATCATTTTACAAGTTAAACTGAAAATTCAAACACTTTAAAAACTGATTATTTGATAATTATGATAGCAAACAGCAGAAGTTAAACTAAACACTACATTTCGGCAGCACTTTTTGTTACAGCTGTTATCTGATTATTAGTTATCAAAACCGCTACATCACTTTTCAAACGCAAATCCAAACACCCTCGAAATAGGATGACAGAACAAGTCACAGATGACAGAACCAAGATACCCACTCAATGGAGTATCTAAGTTTTTTTCACTTGCCTATTTCATATGTATTGCTCTCATTTGCCACTGCTGTCAACATTTCAAGCTTTAATTTCTTAACATAGAACGGTTCATTGTATTGACAATAGAAGTGCTTGTAATCTGAAGCAAACAACATAGGTGCACGCATAACCAAAAGATGCAAGTGGCTAAGCACTGCATAGGATTGCTCAGGACTCCCAGAGCTCACAAGGGTAAGTAGAGGAGCTTTGATACGCTCATACACCTATAAAACATTCATCAAGGAAAAGTATAATTACAATGCTTACCCAAAAACAGATTGCAAAGTTATTAACTTAAATTGAATGATAGACTAGCGGTTGATGTAGAAAGTAAAATCAAATTATTAAACCAACCTTGATAGTTTGTGTAAACAAAGATTCTAGTCACCTTTGTCTTAGTTCAAACCATAGTTGGCTACTTGGCTTGGCTTACATACAATGAAGGTATTAGGTAAACACTTATGTTTCCATTTCATAGTTTTATACCAAATGGAGATTGTACGATTTGTACAGATCAGCATCTTGTGGGATATTGTACCATATAGAGAGCAGCATGCACAAATATCTCATGCATAGACCACACTTGTTAAGTTTACGCAGAAACAGAACACTCATATGTGCAGATTATATACCGGGATGACAAAGTTAGTGCCATTTAAAAGGTTATAATACTGTACGGGACTGGGCTGTTATTTTGTAAGGTTGCTATGGCCTAACGATATAAAGAAATGTCTTTCTCTGAACTACTTTCTCAATTTCTCTTTTGGTCTTTTCTGAGATACATACACCTTTAACAGACTCACGGAACTCTTTCGAAACTACGTCAGACATAATAATCAGTAGAAACAACGATTAAGTGCTTAGTCTTATGTGGGTATATCAGTGCTTAGTCCAAGGAAATGATGTGTATGATTACATCACAAATATAATGGAACAAATCTCAAAGAAAAAGTTATATTTGGGCACCTGTTGATGAACGTCTGTCATAGACAATGTCAATTGTAAAAATAACTTTATGGTTGCTAAAACAACGGCACCATTTGCATGCTGAAGCCTGTCTTCTAGAAGATTCATGATGTCAAATATCTCGTTGCTATCAGGTGGTGCATACTTAGAAACCAATTCAAGAACAGTACATTGAGCCCATTCGCTAAATTCCTTAATCCTGCAAACAAACCCATAAATCAGCTGAACAAACAAATGACGGTTAAATAGTTGATGTAGTAAAAGAATTATGATGAAGATAGGTAGATCAAGCATGCTGAGGGACAGTCAAAAGACATGTCCTTGTTGTCATGCTAGACTGCTCTGGTCCGTCAGGAACCCATACCCCTATAATAATGACCCGCCACAAAGCAGAATTGTCGCTTGGGAGCACCTCATTGCTGCCAAGGAACCTTAGCTAGCATATTGCATTAATATCTTCCCTCAATATAGGTTGAAGTCCAAACTAAAACAATGCTATAGATGTTCCCAAGTACTTATACTTGGGTAATTTTACTCAAATAGGTAGCAAGAAATTCACAGGCAGAGGATAAGAAAAACTTCTCCCACGGATGATTACCAAGCCTAACTAAAAGTTAACAGATATTTGAAATATTATTTTAATAAACTACTTATCAACTCCTAGCATATTGAAGTGTGCCAAACCAGAGAAGGAACTACCTTAAACTTGATTGTGTATTCGTGTAAACCAAGTGTAAGTTACCAAACAATTTTTAAGAGATCATAGACTACAACAAAATGTTTGCAAAGTCATGTTTGTGGATGGCAATAAAGGCAGTAGAAAAGTGAGTTTGTGCTATACAAACATTTGAAGCAGATTTGAGGAAATGGCAGCAAATATTGATGGTTTGGGGATATGGCAGCTATTATTGATGAGTTGATAATAATATGAAAAGGTATCCTTTAAAGAATACTAACCTCTGAACTCGTATTCAGCCATCTCCATAGAAAGTAGTATGAAGCGGACATATACATATATATACATATATATATATATGTATGTATGTATATGTATAAGTCCGCTTCATACTACTTTCTATGTAGATGGCTGAACACGAGTTCAGAGGTTGGTATTCTTTCAAGGATTTCAACAATATACAATAAAATTTCATAAACAAAAGTAGGAACCGGGAAAAAAAAACCACATCTGAAAGATATGCAATGGGTAGACATTACGAGTTCACAAAAGCTACAACTTTCAACCAAGGCCTAAAATGGTTGTGATAATATGGTATTGATGTTTTGTTGGTAAAAGTCAAAGTTTAGGCCCGCAGCCATTCTGTGATACTATTAGCTTATTTATGCAAGAGATCAAGCTAACAAGGTACAAGCAAAAGTGGTAAAGCTAGTCACCCAGATCACTACTCAATTGCCCCAATTGAGCATTAAAAACCATGATCTGCTTGGAATTGATTACATAAAAATAGACATCTCAAGATCCCAGCCTCATACTACAGGCGCCATTATTGCAACATATGATAACGAGAATAGCCATAACTAAACAATGAATTAATGATAAACAAACTATTAGGTTTGGTAAAGTAGCTCCAACTTTAACTCTAATAAAATGGATGATTTTCAATATTACTGTAACCACATAAAAGTCCTGCTAAGTAAAACAAACCTCGTACCTATTTAATAGGTAATATATAACCGGTTTGCTAATCAAGGTCTCTCTCTCCCTAACGGCTTCCTCTGAAGAACTTGCTTCTAAGCCCCATATCTCTTGTAGAGCAGATAAACAATTTGCAACCACCTGCACAATTTTACAAAATCATCTAAAATGATTCTCAATGTCTTCAATTACAAAATCAATGTCTTTGTCAGTCATTAGAAGATGCACAAAGGCACATGCCTTCTTCAAAGTAAAAGAAAAAACATTAGTTACTCACATATACAAACATTATTTAGAGTTACCATACAAATTACTATGTTTAAGGCAAGCAAGAAAACTGAAAAAATGGAGTATGCATTCAAAGATTATAAGAAGGGTGGGTATAAAATTATCATTAGATAGTCTTATGCCTATCTAAAGTAAGGCAAAGTTTACTTTAGACGTGAGTACTTTCATAAGTTGTCAGTTGGGGGAGTGCAAGACAAAAAGAAATCAAAGGATCTTATACAAGTTGGCAATCTTTAATAAATACACTACAAATTACTATTTTTTTACACAAAAATATAAAAGATAGAAAAACCATGCATGTTGCTCCATGGCTTCTGGGTAATGCACTATGCTCCATATTGTTTCTTGGGTTGCCACAGCTCGCTAGTAAACCATATATGATGCAAAACCTCTTTCACATCATGCCTCGATGTGACATACATCTTAATCAACATGGTTTTAAGATAGGGAAATGTCGCTATATAGCCATGTACTTTTGTCATTGGTCCATTCCATTTAGGTAAGTATACTTTTTTTTCCCACTTTGGCAATTATATTTTCGGAAATGATCCATATTGGTATTAATTGTTTGAAATGGTCTATATTGGTAATTATACCTTTTGAAATGGTCCACTTTGATGATTAAAAGTTTTGAATCGACTCAAATTTAATCACCAAAATGAGTCATTTCAAAACTTTTAATACCAAATAGATCGTTTCAAGAAGTATAATTACCAGTATGGTCTATTTCAGAAAGTTGTAATTACCAATTGGACCAAGAAAAAGGTGTAATTACCAAAAGTGACCAATGACAAAAGTACATAGCTATTATTGACATTGTTAGTCAACATAATGATGAGATGAATGAAATGGCAACAAACTTCAGGTGCCTCACATGACTGAGCAGCTCCCTTAAAGTTTAAAAGTAAGGTTCCATAGGAGTTTGAAGAGTGAGTTTATAAACTGGTAGCAAGAACAACAGAGATGCTTTTCTTCAATACTCAACCCCAAAGATAGTAAGAATGTAAGATGCAATCAATTACCTAAATTTACTCTAACTGATGAAGCTAGTGGTCATTCAAGGTAAATGTGACCTTACAAATAGACATGTGCTTGGTGCTCGAAATTCCAAAAAATTCCAATTCTCTGAAAAACTATCATCACTCCTAACATAAATATAGCGACCCATTTTTTATCAACTGTTTCTGGTCATTGGTTCAGACATTCAATAATCTGTACTGCCCTTTTCAACACATTAAGGGCAAAATAGATCGACTACAAATGCTTTTAAAGAAACATACCTTCATGTAGCCTTATTACCAGATGTTTTTTTAATTTAAACTAGTGCGGCCAACAAAATAGGGTACCAAGAATGAGCTGCAGAAGTGTAACAATTGTAACATTATTACAATTTTACAAAAGCATCTTCTTACCTGGGAATCTGGATCATTGAGCATCAAATGCTTAAGAAGAGCTGGGAAATCAGCGTCCACACAAGTTGAAGGAGATATATGATACAACTTCAGCACTCCTACAGCTGCAACCATCCTCACATAGCTATTCCCATCTTTCAACCCTGCACCTAATGGTCCCACCAAGTACTCCACCAAATTCGGCACACGAAGAGAACACAAACTCCTCAACGCCAACCCTCGTATCATCGGGTCTTCATCCTTACAATCTCTTTGAAGAAAGTTTATCGTAAGCAGGGCAAGATCAGGATTATACTTAGCATAGTTACCAACATACAAGTAACACATTTTCTTCAACACAATATCTGAAGTAGCCGAACACATCACCATCTCACTAAAAACCGATGATACATCAATGCCAATAGTCATGTACGAGATAACCTTCTTGAAAAGATCTCGTTTAGAGTCATCAGTCCCAGGTGCCCGACTCCCAGCCAGCTGTCTGAGCTGCATCTTCAGATCCGATACCTCCCCTTTACTGTTGAATTTCGGATTTGAATATGTATTAGAATTATCATAATTTACATTCGAATCACTAAATCCAGTTTGCGATTGTGATTGTGATAGTGATTGTGGATGTGTTCGACCAAACGAGAAAGAAAACTGCATTTTTTTCACCATTAATTTTTTCAAGTAATTAGGGTTTTGCACGAACATTTTCGATCGTAAAACCTAATAAGCGTATGCGTAGAGGTAAAGACTCGATTCGATGATCAAAAAGACTTGGAATAGAATCAAAAAGGAAAATTAAACAGAATATTCGTATAATTTGGTAGATAAATACATGTATTTAGAGTGTAATTGATTATTATACAGATCGATAAATATGAATTTGATTGATGAACGTCGCAAGTACCCGGAGGGTTGTGAAGGTGACGGAGATCGCTGAGATTGAGCCGGAGGAGCCATTGTTCGATCTGAGAGAGAGATGTCAGTGCTCTGATGAGAACTGAGAATCTAAAAAAACCATAAAGCAAAGTTATGAAAAAAAATTGTTAGTCAAAATACCCAAATATTATTAAAAAAAAAAATTTCATCACAACTAGGGCAAAAACATCTGTTTTACCCGAATCAAACCAGAACATAATAGAGTCGACCCTTTTATGTTTTCGGCTCCCATAATTTCAATAATTCGGTTTTCGATTCTATTAGATTTGGTTGGTTTAATTTTTTATTTGTAAAAGTAAAAAATAATCGGATTGAACCATTTCATTTTCAAACCGGTTCTCGTTTCTCAATTTTATGTATTATCGGTTCGGGTCAGCTCCAAAACTAAGCTCGTCCCTAGTCACAACAAATTCACGACATAAATAAATAATTATTTCAACATGTATATATGGTGCAAACTTATTTTATAGGCACCACCAAAAACATAGATATGTTAATCTATTATATTGTCAAAATAATGTTAATAAGACCCCGTTTGGTTCACAGAAATTTTAAAATGATTGGAATTTACTTGTAGTGTATCTTTTGGATTACAAAAACAATAAATAAAACGTGTTTATAAATTCTATCAAATTTTATGGTTGAATGAATTTATCATTTCAAGCTATTTGTAGTCGAACTTAGATTCATATCATTTCACAACTTGTACCCTTATGAGGCGTTTGGTTCGTAAAAAAATTTTATCTGAGATTTGCATTTTGTTAAAGGATTTGCATTATGCAGCATTTGCATTTCTCATAATTTTGTCAAAGAATTTGCATTATCTTTTAGGAAAAAATTGCTAATCTGAAAAATACAAGTTAACTGAGATTTAAAATCCTAGGGGGAGGCTGGGCTTTTAAATAACAAACAAGGAAGGGATTTAAGAAATCCTGTGACTTTAAATCCTTACTGAAATCTGCGAACCAAAACACATGATTTTAAATGTAAATCCCAGTGAATCCCAGAAAATCTGTCAATCAAACGCCCCTTAGTTAACCTTAAACCTCATTCCAAATCCTTCAAATTTATTTAGTGAGCCAAACGGGACAAATCACCATAGTAATATCAAAGTATAACACCAAAGCTATCTACCAGGTCTATCCATCCTAAGCAAAAATACATCAAATGACAAAATGTTAAAGCCTTGCTTTAGCAAGTCATCCTGGTCATAAACCGGAAGCGAATGCTTCGGTGCCATTACCTTTATCCAGGAATAGCAACGGGATTGGTTCGAAGCAGGAATTAGTCATCTCGTCCCCACTTAAAAAACTCGTGGGGCCTTAACATAGATCACTGTCAGGAAGTCAAGAAAATCGTGGGATTTGGAGAACCCAGTTATAACAAACATTTGATTAAACGGTGAAATTTTATTTCAAGATTATTGTTAAACTAAATGAGTAAAATTTATAGTGAATTCAAACTATAAACGAGTACAAAAATGAATAAAATCATAAATAAAGCAAACATAATGTTGACCAACAATTATACATATGTCTACAAACAAATAAAAATATCTATTATTATATGATGCAAATATACTAATAACACATAAGCTAAAATAGATAAAATACTTATTATCATGTAAAAAGTAAGCAGATATTCAATTGGAATATTAGTGCAAAAAAAAAAAACTCCAAGTTGGATTACTCTTGCGATTAAAACCCCCAACCCTTATTCAATACACAAACCCCCTACTGACTAAACTTATCAAAATTAGTTTTAAAAAAAAAAATTTGCAACCTGATGAACCGGTAGTAATCTGCTGACCAACCCTTCGTCTCCGACGAACTTTCTCTCCACCGAACTCACTTGTCCGTATTTTATGATTCAAATCCATATTTATGTTGATTTCTTTATTCAAATTCTTTGTTTTTTGTTAGAATTTACTTTTTAGGTGAAATTCTGGTGGTCACTGGTGACTTGTCGGCAGTAGCCTGTAACTTTCAACTAGTTACAACCTGATTAATATCCCATATCCGTGAGAATTTATAGGTTGGAGGTTTGTGCAATGAAAAATGGTTGGAGGTATTAATAGCAATAATGTTCCAACTTGGGGTTTTTGAACAACTATCCCTATCTAATCAGTGTTTTAATCGGACTATCAGGACGGCTATCATAAATCACTTCTTCGTCTAAAATAATCGGGTTTGGGAAAACCATCTCATTTTAGTCGGTTTTCGGTTTTTCTCCATCGGGTTCAACTTTTTTTTGGCATCCCTATCGCTTTATATGTACATGTATAACAATACTCCAACACCATGACAAGCTGGTCAGGATCAAGAATAACATATCTAATAACATAACAAGCATATAGGTAACGTATAGTGATGCAAGATAAAGTGATTATGGATAACAATCCAAAAATTATTTGGAGTCTAAGTCTCAAAACACGAGACATGACATCCGGTCTTGCTATAAACAGTGGCTCAGAGATAAAGCTTAAGTAACAAGTAATAACAAGACGAATAGAAAGCATCAACATATATGAACATTAATGTGCATGTTTAAAAGTAAGTAAAACGATCAGTTACATCACCTGCAATTATTGGTTTCATAAGCTTATGAAACACCCAACCAATTAGAATAGATGTTTCATAACAAATTACATTAATTATACAATAATATTTTGCAGAAATACGGGTAACTTAAAATTTTCCAAAATAAATATAACATCAACATGATTCCTCCCACTTTTAGACCATTAATGAGCAAAGTGAAATGAATCATGGATCAAAGTATATGGGTTAATTGTCTATACATCAATGCATGTTCATGAACGGAAACTATCTTCGTTCACATGTATACAATACGTGAAGTCTTCTATTTCCCCCTAAAATCATGTTTGCACAAAACTATACCAACCTGCCACACCTGTCGCAGTCAGCTTTGGTTTTGTCTAATGCAAACTTCTTCTTGGAAGCACTTGACTTCTTCAGGAAAGCTTTCTTCCCCATCATCATCTTCTTATTGAACCTTTTGACCAACGTAGCAATCATCTAGTCATCATCAAGTTCATCTAAGTCATCATCATCTTCATCATCACTTCTTCATCTTGAACACGTCACTAGTATATTAGCTTAAGGTTTGACCTTACATCATCCACCAAGGTTGTTCTCTTTCTTGATATTTTCAAGACATTTTTCTTTTGTTACCGTGATTAATCACCATCAAGCAAAGAGCCATATGTAACATCCCAATTTTGGGTTAAGTATATGAAATTATTTAAGTGGTTGTTTTAATTATTAATATCAAGTTGGGTCAATCATAGAGTTAAAAGTGAAACTATCCACGTGAAATCTGGGTTAAAAGATTAAATTTATTAAAAGAATCCTTTTTATACAAGCAACCGGTGATGAACCGAGTTCTAATACAATATGTATATAAGCAACACCTTTATGCTTCCTTGCTTTCATTATTCATCAAAACAAACCTATATTGAGAGAAAGAGAAAGAGAAAGAGATGTGAGTGAGTGAGTGAGTGAGTGAGTGAGTGTAACATTCTAAGATTTCCATTATTGTAATGTGAGTTTTTTAGTTTAATTATGTACTTATTGTATTCAAGTTGAATTATTAATGAAAGTTTATTTATTCAGAATGTTATAAGTTGATTGTTATGTTTAAATAATTAAGAAATTTTAAATTCTCAATTTATAAATAAGTATGATGAAATTTAAATGTTGGTGGTGAAGATATAAGAATTTGAACTTTATTTAAGAAGACATGCAAGTGGAGGGACCACTTGTGTAAATAACCAAAATTTGAGACATAAAAGACTTTTAAGTCTTGCAAGAGTTTATATACAACTCTTCATCTACGAAAATTCTCTCAAGAAATCTGCTGGAATTCGAATTTTGTGGAAGAAATTCGTGCTAGGAACTGATATTACAAGGATTCAAGTCTGATTTAAGGTAAGAAAAGTGATTTTAAGTTGGGGCCTTCTTGGATGAGTTTAAAAATGTCAAAAAACGAAATTAAAATCTGAGAATTTGTTGTTGCATATATGTTTTTATAGTTGAAAAACATCAATTGAAGCCTCTGGAAGTATTAGAAACAAGAATCATCAACAGATTCATCCAAAAAGGTAACAAATATGATATTATATGAAGTTTTGTGTTCTTGAAGTTTTTCTTATTTTTGGTTGAATCTGGAACGAAATAAGTGTTAAAGTTAGGGAAATGGTTCAGAAACACTTAATATATGTTAAAATAACATTGGTATGGATTGCATGTTAATAAAAATGAGTTTGGTGAATTTTTTTAGTGAAACCCGTAGGTCTCGACATGATGAACTGCATGTCGACTCGTCAAGTCGGGCTGTGTGACTCGGCGAGTCGCCAAGAACATCAATCGGAAAATTTTTCTAAGTGTTGTGACTCGAACTTCGGGGTAGGAAACGAACTTCGGATGGGTTATATTCGGGTATAATGTGGATCTTCAAAATTGCATGTCCCGTTTTTTTTTGTTATGCATCAATGTGATGGGCTTTCAAGCTATAACTGGTAATTCGATGCAATCGAGACTATATGACCTGGAGCTGATCCCTCCATGGTCCCGAAGGGCAGGTGTAGCATCCCCGATGGTAAATTCCGCCTCAATTGAATGTGTTTTTCAGTGCATTGGCACGATGGAGCTACATGCTCATATGTATTTCCGTACTTCATGTACGAACGGGTGCACTGCGTTTGTCGCCGGTGTTACTCATTTGTGTGCTGCATAAAGACTTGTAGAATATATAATCTATGTACTCAGTAAGCATTGCTTATCCTTTAGTTGTTGCTATTTTTCAGGAAAAGGTATATCTACTGTTGGACCTTTTAGCAAGGTCAAATTTGAGGATCTCTACTACTCAATCGGTAACTGAATAAAGGAGATTCTATTAGTACTATTTGGGATGATTGTAATAAATTGAGTATATAGACTTAGAATGGAACCATGTAAACTTAGTAACGTGTTTGACTTAAACTACATTTATGTATTTTCAATTTCCTGTTTTGTACTAAGCATTTGGTGTTAATGTTTGATTATGGGTTGGGTAATTAATCCTGGGTGTCGTGATTGTGGTTATTGTGGCAAGGGTGTCACAATGTATGGTATCAAAGCAGTAGTTTGAGATTTCAAGGGTCCGTGAGGTCTTGGTCTCAAACATAGTTGATGATATGTTAGTGGCAATCCTCGTACCCAATCCTTCTTGTAAAGCAGCATGGCTAACAGTTCCAAGACGATGCATTTGTGTCAGCTCATCTCTAGTCAGCCTCTGTACTAGGTGGACTATGCTCTTGTATTCTTTCTCAGGACCAGCTTCTCTTTTGATTACAAAGTGATATTTTAAATCAATGTCATCCATTGACTTAGCATACCAGTAGGTAATAGGAGGCTTGGAGAAGTCATGCTGATCGAGGGTCTTTTCAATTTCCATTACCTTTTGCAACTGATGCTCAAACAACACTCTTTTTACCTGATCAAGCTTTGCTTGTTGAATAGCTTCAGATTGAGGATCATTAGGAACAGTTTGAACAGGAGGAGGAAGATCACTGACACCAGCTTGAACTGGTTCTTGTTGGCTTTGGACTTGTTGGGAGACTTTGGCTGCCTTTTGTTTTTCCATCTCTTTGTCATGTAAGTCTTGCAGCTTTTCTGTTGGCCATGACTAGCCATTATTCTTGGAATTCCAACTGATGCAGAGAAGTTTATCAAAAATTTTCTGTGTTCTGCCTTTGAATGCCCTGTTGGCATTTTCCTTTTCTCCTGATTCTGCTTGACCACAAACCCTCTTAGATAATCACCTAAGGTTTCATTATCATTCATTTGAGCATGAGTTTGCTGGTCTAAGAGATCATCCTGTTCCTCTGCTAAATTTCTTACAAATTCAGCATCATGAGCAACCTGGGCTTCTTTAGAGGAGAATTTAATCTTTGGAGATTCAATGAGTATGCCTTTACCATTATCTCTGGAAGCTGATGCTGTGGATTGGACTGTACTGACAGGAGCCTGAGTTCCTTCTCTGATAGCAACTCCAGTTGTTCTGATAGGGGCAACTTGAGTTTCTAGACTAACAGCTTGAGTAGCTATTGGGACTGTTAGCCTAGAAACTGAGACTGTTGGAGCAGAGGTTGAAGCTGTTTGGAGTGAAGTAGGGATCTCCTGATGCTCCCCCTTTTTGGATGCATTGGTTTGGCCAGAAGGACCTACAACCTTTGCAATTAGGGTTCGAACCATCTTCTCAAGTTGAATAATCTTATTTCCACATAGGGTGAACCCTTGATGAAAATAATCCATTCGTTGATGTTGAGCTGCTATTATCTGTTGTAGAGCTGTGATTTGTGCCCCCTGTGTAGCAATATGGTACTTATAATGTTCCAATATGGCTACAACGGGTTTCAGCTGTGTGGATCCGTTAATATCATGAGTTGCAGACTAGCCTCAAGATCATCAAATGATAGTGGTATTTGAGATCTATCACTGGCATGAATTCCAGCAGTATAAACATCTGGGCCCCTTTGTTCTTGGTACTGGGGACTTCCAGAAGGTGCTTGCACACCCTCTGTTGCCATGGGTGTGGTCTTAGAGATGTTGACACTGGCCTGTGCCTCTTATGCAGAGACATCAGTAGTGTCAGCCACAAATCCCATATAGACATCCTCTGATGGAATCTCCACCTCCAAATTGAGGGTGGGAGTGACCTAAGTGGGTTCCCTTTGGATATTTTGTGCAGAAGTGTCCTCCTGCATAGGGATATTTGGCACTGGTGTTTGGGCTGAGGTGGAAGGAGCTCCTGAAACCTTTTGTTGTTTATATTGTATGAGTGTAGGGAGTGGGGATGTATGTGTGATAGAAGGAGCAAATGGAATATTTGTATCATGAGGAGTGAGTTGGGGTCCTGGGGGTGAAGCAGTGATGGATGGCTGAGCCTGCTCAGGACCCTCTCCTCTGTTTGTTGGATTAATTCCCAGCGTTGCAGAAGGCAATGGGAAATCTATATTCAAAAAATTGGCACTAGGTTTTAAAAGTCTTTTGATTGATGGTAAAGAGTGCCTATGGGAAACATGTATCCTTTTATGTATATTAAAATTATTGCAAGATCGTGCAATTATTTCAGCCAGAAATCATGGATACATAAAAAAATTTCCCATTCTTTAGGGCATGATGCCTTAACATCCCCTGAAAAATCATATTTGAAAAATTGAACTGTTGGCCCGTTGATAAGCACACCAAGGCAGTGGCTATATTTGAAGAAAATTCTGACCATCCAGTTCTTTTAGGGCTTATACACTGTTGTATAACATGCACAAGATATTTCCATTTAGGGGCAAAATGTGCTTTAAAGAAAGTAAAAGAATCAGTAGGGGCCCTATACCCTATTGCAAAAGTCCTTCATGTAAGCAGTAAGGGATAGATCTGATATACCTGTGGCATCTTGAAGATGCAAGTGTTAGCGGATGGTTTCCTCAGTTATAGTAATAGGGTTGCCATCGATTGTGGATGCCAAAGATGTGACTCCATTGATGGTTTTGACTGAGGCAGATTTCCAGAACTGCTCTATATGAGACACATAGATGGCAGGATTGACAGTGAGGGCATGATGGATATGGGAACTTCGAAGGAAGTCCATCATGACGTGGAATGGTTGAAGGTCAGTATGTTTGAGGGAATAAGGGAGACAGTTGTGCTCTTTGACAAACTCCATTGACGATCAAGACGGTGATTTAGGGTTTGAGAGAATTCTGTGTGAATCGCTCAGAGAGAAGGTTTGGAAATGATTGTGGAATATATTTTTTGCAACTGGTAGTTACAATTGAACGAAACTGGGACCTTTAAAGGTTTGGACATTTCGAAAATATCTAATCCCGCGCACACACTTATAAGATATTACAGACTTACCCTGCACACTTTGACAGATCAAGTGAAAACAACTAACAGTCCGATTGAAATGAACTAGCAGCTTGAGAAAAGACTCAAGCTGTTAGTTGAAAATTAAGCATATTCTTATGAAACAGTGTCTCCTCCTTAATGAAGCACATGAAATAAATATGTTCTCCATAAAATAAGAGAGAATGATGAAAAGCAAATTAATCCATATTAACCATACCAATATTTGATACTAGGAAGGTGAATCTTCCTACATCAAATGGTATTGTAAATAGATCAGCTAACTGATCATCTGTATGAATTTTGGTAACTTGGATTAATTTCTTCTCATTACAATCTCTTATATAATGAAATCTAATGTCTATGTGCTTGGTTTTGGGAAATTTTAATGGATTTTGTACAATGCTTATGGCACTTGAGTTGTCAATGTAAATAGGAGTAGATAAAAAGTTCATACCATAGTCTCTTAGTTGATTCTGAATCCACATCACTTGGGAACAGCAGCTGGCAGCAGCTACATATTCTGCTTCAGTAGATGAGGTGGAGACAGTTGTTTGCTTTTTGCACTGCCAAGAGACCAGTCTTGCTCCTAGATATTGACATCCAGCAGTAGTGGATTTTCTGTCAATGTTGCACCCTCCATAGTCACCGTCAGAGTAGGCTGTTAGTTCAAGAGGAGAGTCTTTAGGATACCATAGGCCCAAATGAGGTTGGCCCTTGAGATATCTAAAAATTCTCTTAACAGCAAACAGATGTGAGTCCTTTGGAGCACATTGAAACCTGGCACAAACACAAACAGCAAACATTATATCAGGTCTAAAAGATGTGAGGTACATTAGTGAACCTATTAAGGATCTGTATAGGTGAATGTCCACATCTACTCCATCTTTGTCTGCATCAAGCTGCTTGTGAGTGTCCATTGGAGTACTAGCAACTTTGGTATCTTTGTAACCAAACTTTTCCAGAATGTCATTAACATACTTTGATTGACTTATAAAAAGTCCTGTGGGCTTCTGCTTGACCTGCAATCCTAGAAAGAAGGTGAGTTCTCCCATTGAACTCATTTGAAACTTTTTGTGCATCAATGTCTCAAACTCCTTGCACAGACTGTCATTTGTTGACCCAAAAATGATATCATAAACATATATCTGAACAAGCAAAATCACTGATTTGATGGACTTTGTGAACAATGTTTTGTCCAGAGTACCTCTCTTGAATCCATTTTGTAGAAGGTATGATGACAAAGTGTCATACCATGCTCTTGGGGCTTGGTGGAGTCTATAGAGGGCTTTGTCTAATTTGTAGACTCTGTCTGGATACTTATAGTCCTCAAATCTAGGGTGTTGACACACATAGACCTCTTCTTCGATTGTACCATACAGGAATGCAGATTTCACATCCATTTGGTACACTTTAAATCCTTTGAAGCTGGCATAAGCTAGGAATAGTCTGATGGCTTCTATCCTTGCTACTGGGGCAAAGACATCATCATAATCTATTCCTTCTTCTTGTGTGTATCCTTGTGCTACCAGTCTTGCTTTGTTCTTGATTACTATCTCTCTCTCATCCTTCTTGTTTCTGAACACCCATCTTGTACAAATTGCTCTCTTTCCTCTAGGTAAGTCAACTAGAGTCCATACATTCTAAATCTTGAATTGCAGAAGTTCTTCTTGCATTGCCTCAATCCAAGATGGATCTTTCAGAGCCTCAGATGCCTTCTTAGGTTCTAATTGTGACATAAAACATGCATGTTCAAAGGCAGCTAAACTGAATTCAGGAACTGCTGATTCAGCATCAGTAGACTCCTTGTGAACCATCGTCCTTGTCTGCATAGGTGTGCGTGGATCACCAATGATCTGGTTGAGAGGATGATACTTGTGAACCCTGAGAGTGGGTTCTCTTTTAGTCTAAAATGATGTTCCTAGATTTGTATCATCTCCTTCAGGACTACTTGACGATTCTGCTTCAGGAACAGCTTGACCATAAGATGAGACTGTTTCCCTATTGGATGGAGCTGTTACCTCATGACTTGGGATTGACACTTCATAATCTAGATTTGTATCATGTTGAGCATCCAGTACCCCTGGTGGGTCACAATATAGAAGTAGTAGAACACTATACTCATCCCATTTATCAGAATCTTCAACAGTCTGAAACTTTGTGCCACCAGCTTGAATGTTTGTGTGACCAGCATGAGAATTTGTGTTGGCAGCTTCAACCCTGTGTTCATCAGTTTCTGCAGTATACTCAACAAAGCTCAGAGAATTTGTTAGTGAATCTAAATCAAACAACCAATCAGGACCAGTGCCTTTGACATTAGCAGTGTTTTCATTAAACTCAACATTGGCACTTTCTTCAATGGTTTTAGACACACTGTTATATACCCTATAGGCTTTGAGTAGAGTATCCTACAAATAAATCTTCTTCAGCTTTACTTTCAAACTTACCTAAGTGAGTTTTAGTGTGAAGAATAGTGCATGAACAGCCAAACGACTTTAGAAAGGCTACTAAGGGAACTCTATGATGGAATAACTCATATGGAGTTTTCCCTTGTGATTGAACAACTTGAACCCTATTTAGCACATAACAAGCTGTATTGGCTGCCTCTGCCCAAAAGGTCATTGGCAGTTTGGAATCAGCTAGCATGGTTCTAACAGCCTCTATTAAAGTTCTATTCTTTCTTTCAGCTACACCATTTTGTTGTGGTGTTCTTGGTGCACTATATTGCCTTGCAATACCTTTAGACTCACAGGAACTGTTTAGGATATGATTTTTAAACTCAGTTCCATTGTCTGACCTGATCACCTTAACTTTTAAGTTGGATTGGTTTTCTATCTTAAGGATAAATGATTTAACTAGCTCAGCAGTTTCATCCTTAGTCCTAAGAAAGTAGACTCATGTAAATATGGTGAAATCATCAACAATGACTACACAGTAAGCTCTTTTATTTAAACTCAAAACAGATGTTGGACCAAAGAGATCCATATGAATAAGATGAAGAGCAGATGTGATTGAATTTACTTCTTTGGCCTTGTGAGAAGTTTTGTGTTGTTTCCCTTTAAGGCATGCTACACAATGATCATCACAGATGAACTTCTTTTGTGGTAAACCTCTTACCAAATTCTTTTTGACTAAAACATTCATAGATTTGAAGTTCATGTGACACATCCTTTTGTGCCAAAGAGCAGACTCATTAGATGATGCTTTGGATATCAAACAGCTTAAAGTATTTGATTTGGATAAAAAATCTGTGTCCAAACAGTAGACATTGTCCTTTCTTAGTGTTCTAAGTAAAACAAGATTTTCGGGTATTTTAAAATCTTTTAAAAGAACAATGCACTCAGAGTCTATGAACAGAACAATATTTTGTTTATCACAGATTTGAGACACACTTAGTAAATTGTACTTCAGCTGTTCAACATACAAAACATCATTGAAGATCATTTTTCCTGCTTTGACAGTACCTTTACCTGTTACCTTACCTCCCTTGGAATTTCCACCAAATGCAACAAATCCTCCTTCAAAGCCTTTGAAATTTGACAAGCATTCAGAATTGCCTGTCATGTGCCTAGAGCATCCACTATCCAAATGCCATTTTGTTTTATGTTGTGACCTGTGGATGCCCTGCACAAATAAAAGCCTAGTTAGTAGTGGAGTAAACCCAAACCAAGTTGGTTTTGGGTTGTCCTTGTACATTGACATAACTAAACATTGTTTGTGACTTTTTATACTTAGTGAGATCCACTGGTGGATTTTGTGAAGAATATTTAGTTATGACATGAGGTATCCAGGTGTTCTTTCCAACCTTTTCATTAACAGTCTCAGATGATCCATTACTAGTTCCAGTTTTAGGCTTAGCAGTTTGAACTGAGTTTTTAGTGCTAACAGCTTCAGAGTTTGCACTACCAGTTCCAACTTTAGGCCTAGCAGTCTCAACATTTGTATCAACAGTGTGATCTGAGTTTTTGCCTTTAACACACCATATCTGTTTAATATTTGATTTGGATTTTGCCAAAACTTGTTTTTGGTGTGTAGACTGTCTTTTGTTGACTTTTAAGAACCTGTGATCAACTATCTTCTTTGGAACTGGTGCAACAGGTGGTTTGGCCTTTGAACTCTTTGTGTTTTAAACAAATGCCTGTTTCTGAACCACAGTCTATTTTGCAACAGATGGTTTATACAAACAATGCCTGACCAAATAATTTTTCCTGCCACAATGGAAACATATTTTGACTGTTTTGATTGGAGAACCAGTTTTGTTGGACCATAACTGGTTCTTGTTCCTTTGATTTCCCCTTACCTGCTGTTGTGTGGGAAACTTTTGGACACCATGCTTTTGGCATGTGCAGATTGGAACAGTCTTATCCCTTTTATTAACTTTTGAGGAAGATGCAACGTTACAGTTAGAAGGTACAGAATCATGTGGAGCAGCATTGCATACACTCATCTTCTCTTTTCCTTTCTTACTGAGGGTAGGGGTTTCTATAGGTGCACTCATTGTTTTGGGTTCTCTCTCAACTTCTTTACACTCACAGCCTTCATTTGGAATCAGTTCTTCTTTAGATTCAGGACTGTTTTCAAGGATAGGATCTACAGTTGTCATTGACTCATCTAATGGTTCATTAACAAGCCTATCAGCAACTTCACTCATGGGATGATAGTATTTGTTGTTGTATGGGGGTGGAGTGGCTCTGTATCCTATACCTTCTTTGGGATTGAGTTGAGCTTTTACCCTATCTTTAAATTGAACTTCCATTAGGTGTTCCAGCTTTTGATTTTCCAGCTTGAAGTTTCCTAAATCTATATTGACAGATTCTATTTTCTTGTTAGCTTCTAACACCTTCTGTTCAGCCTCATCTAGTTTCTTATTTAGGGACTCTATTTTCTTATTCAGTTCCTTTTTCTCCCACTCATGATATGTTCTATCATGTCCCATCTGAATCTCATTATCTTTATAGTCATTGATCTGTTTTTCAAGATCTTCTATGGCCTGCATGTACTCATATCTCCTTTCTTCCATCTTAGCTAGAGTTTTGTACATGCTCTCATTATGATCTCAGTACTTTTTAACCATATTTTTGCATGTTTGAGAACAGAGTTTAGCATTTATCTCAGATGGTAGTTCAGTGGAAGTGACATTAGATGTTTCTGCCATAAGAGCTTGATTTTGAAACTCCTCTTCTGTCTGATCACTCTAGTCAAACACGTTGTCTTCTTGAGAAACAAGTGCTTGTGATGATGAAGCTTGATTAGTTTGTTGGGGTCTTGGTGGCTGTTGGCCTTGGGATCTGCATTCTCTGGCAAAGTGTCCAAGCTTGTGGCATCTAAAGCATTCAACTTTTGATTTATCAAATGCTGGTTTGCCTTCTGGTCTGGCTTGAAAGTTTGGTCTGCCAGTTCTTTTTAGAAATCTTTTAGCCCTCATAGTCAACATAGCATGCTGCCATTTCAAGTCCATCTCTTCTAGATCATCTGGATGGATTTGTTCTAAATCTTCAGCATTTAGAGCAAATAGTCCATCATTGGCAACAAAAGCTTCATAATGAACTTCAGTAGAGTTACCATCAGCACCTGAAAAGGAATCACAACAGTTAGATTTATCGGTTAATGCTCATGACAGCAGAGCAATGTTATGATTGTATGAAAAGGATTTCTTTTTATTTTAAATCTCAGTTTCAAACACTCTCAGACTGTTGTAAAGGTCATCCAACTCTATTTCATCAAGAGTATCTTTTGTTCTCCATTGGGCAGCATAGACTGTTCACTCTTCACCAAGTGATCTAAGGAATTTTCTGTTTACTTCATCATGATCCAAGCTGACTTTGGCACTCTCCAATTCACCTATCAGTTTATTAAACCTGTCAAAAATTTGAGTAAGGTTTTCATTCTTGCCACCAGAAAAGTTTTCATACTGCTGTTTTAGAAGATCTTTTTGATTCCTTTTGGTGCTAGCGTTGCCAGCAAATCTTTTCTCAAAAGCAATCCAAAGAGAATGAGCAGTATAGAACTTTTTAAACTGATGTTGATAAGCATTAGGAATGGCTATCTGTAAGAGTGTAAGAGCTTTCACTTCATTCATTCTAGCCTTTCTTTCAAGTTCAGTCTTTGGAGGTGTTTTTATGGGCTTGCCCTCAGCATCTAGTTCAGGATCAACTACAGGAGGAAATTCAACAGCTTCCCATATGGCATAATTAATAAATTGAATGTGCTATTGAATCCTGAGTTTCCACATCTCGAACTCAGTGGGTTTGAGCATAGGCACTTTGAGTCCTTGCCCAGATCCACTACTGCTATTATCAAATTCCATTGCAGAAAAATAAAAATTTTAAAAGAAAGCTTCTGACTTTGAAAACAAAGAAAAACCTGTGTCTCTGATACCACTTGTCAAGATCAAACTCATTACCTAAGATTAACTGGTTTGAATCAATCAGAGTATAAAACCAATAACCTTGTATTGAATCAAAGTCCAATTAAGAAGTTTGCGGAATAACACTTAACTGTTTTAAGAAAAGCTTTCAGAACAAATAACACATAAATATAATCAAAAATCAAATCTTTTGTATTTCCAAACTCACTGATTACAATCACCTCTAATCTGTTTGATTAGACGAAGAACACAGACTGTTCTTAGGGTTTTACGACCTTAGAGGCTTATGAAAACTTAATCAGAAAGCAATTACAACTGAATCAAAACTTGTACGTGACTTACAATAGAAAAACCTATTCTATCTATATATAAAGCCTTCTGATTTGTTTCCTTGAAAAACTCTGATTTCTCTGGTAGTAATTACGCTTGAATATTCGAATATAAATCTTTTCCTGAATTTCAGCACTTTCTGTTTATTAAACTGTTGAGCAGCTTGAAGTCTATCTGTTGAGCAGCTTGAACCTGAGCACTGGAAGCTTGAACTTTTGAACTAGCAGCTCGAACTTACTCAACTAACAGCTTGAGCTTTGTAATTACACAGAAAATCTACTAATAGTTTGAGAAATCTAACTAACAGTTTGACATACTTAGAATATTTCTCAACAAACTTCATAATATCATATTTACCCAATTTAAAACTTTAATATCATATATACCCTTTAAAACTTTTAAATATATCAAATATATCCAAATTATTTATGTATTCCTTTTTTATTACTTTAAAACTCATAATAAACATTTATTATTGAATAAATGACCCATCTACCCTTTTTTATTTCTTAAACTTCACAATACTGTATTTACCCTTTTTTTTAAACTTTCATATCATATATACATCATTTAAAACTTTTAAATTTATCAAATGCATCCAAATTATTTATTTATTCTTTTTTATCACTTTAAACTCATAACAAACATACATTATTAAAGAAAGGGCAATGACCAAAAGTAGTAACAACTGTTGTCATTTTTACCGTTAATAGTAACATTATTTATTTTTTATCATTAATAAAATTGACTTTTATATTTTTTATTATTTATAGTAACAAAATTTTATTTTTCTATCAATAATAGTAATTGGTGACCTGCTAAACAGTTGGTAACCTGCAAACCTGTTTAGCAGGTCACCTACCAACGACTTTTCAGTTATAAAAAATAGTAACATATTTTCATATTTTTATCAATAATAGTAATATATCAAATTAAACCCCAATTTTTTTAAGGTTTTCTAAAATTTCATAAACACCAAAATAAACCTAATTTATTTTTCAAAATTTGTTGCGAAATTTTATAATAAAATTTTAGTTTTTATATATTTCTATTATTATATATTTATTTAACTATATTATTACTATCTTTGGTAACTATTTTTTTAATTTCATTAAATTTATTAATTTATAATTTTTATTTTTTCGCAACCTTATAAATTTTTTATTGTATATTTTGAATATTTACGGTTAAATAATATTCGTTTATTTATTCACAATCATATATAATACGAGCGAAAAAAATATTACGAATCATTCTAATTTTCACTTTTTCCGAATGAAAAAACTAAGAGCCATCATCTTCTTAGTTTTTCCAAGCAATATAATACAAATCTTTTCAGTTTTTAGTTTTTCCAATCTAAATGGGTCATAGATTTTTATTTTAAAAAACCAAAAAAAAAGTCTCGGTATTTTTCATTTTTAAAAGCTATAAACCACAATTATTCATAATTTTTCCATTCCTAGAAAAACTAATAAAATGAATGGGTCGAAATACTTTTTCATTCGTAGTACATTTCATTTGGAATTAAAAAATTACAAATTTTTTAGCTTTATAATAAATTCAACACGAAACGGATTACAATTGTAGCACCCTTGAACTACTCCCTAATGTCACGTAAATAACACGTCAACAGAAATATAATATAATATTCCCTAATTGTTCCCAATGCAAACACGTGGGAACCTCGGTAATTTAAACTTTAATTTACATCATAAGTCACGTAAATCCCTGATTACGTTACACAATCACCGAAGTATGTATAAATAGTCTCCAAAATATAACTACCTCTAAGAAATATATCTAACTCCTCGAACTCTAACAATGTAACCTACTTGGGTCCAGTACGCCTACTAGTACTCTGATCACTTGAGATACACACATTAAAGCACATGGTCATCTAAAGTTGTGAGAACGCAAGTGAAAGACGTACGATTAGTAAAAGCTCAGAAAAAAAAGATAATAAACTTAGTAGTAAAGTGTTCAACGTTCTCTACTGAACAAGTATATGAGATCCCACAAGGTAACTCAAAATAGGTACTCAACCCGTGTGGAAGAATCCACGTACCTAAATCCCTAGACCGCACAAAGCAGTCATTACAACTAATGCATCATATGTGATGCATCCTAATAACAACTATTACAGTCTACAAGGTTACAAGTCATGATCCTACAAACAAATAGTCAAGACCAGGAAGTCGGCTACCCAAACCCCACAAAATAACCAAAGCATACCGTCAGTCTCGAATATATGATCTTCAACAATAGGGTAGTCTGAATGCTTCCAGCATGGTATCACAAAAACTTTAAAAATGTTAACAGCTAAAACGTAAACAACAAAGTTTTTAGTGAATTTCAAGACTAATATATACAACAAGTACATGACAATGATGTCATGCATTCCCAATTAGTTCAACCATGATAAACATTAGCCACTAAGCAATCTATAACTCATGTGATGGTTCACCTCACCTCTTGAGGACTATTGAGTTTCCATATTTATTTCTATAGATTCTAAATTATTATTACGATCAAATTATATAATTAATATCCACAAGTTCCACTTTACCGCCCGCCCTAGCTGAGTCAAAGTGTGAAACTAAATAATGTCATAGCATCACGTTGTAACGACTAATCAATATCGCCTGCAGGCGGCCCGTTACATTACCAACTATGTACTACTCATGACTAGTCAACACAAGTGTTGCCTCACCATGCTTGTAGCCCAACGTTTATTCATCATCGCCCGCAGGCGACCCGTTGCTGTCCTCAGATGTTACAACACTTTGATTTGGATATCCTATCAAGTCATGCTTGCAGCCCAACGTTTAATTATTATCGCCTGCAGACAGCCCGCTGCTGTCTTCACATGTTTGGATATCCCATCAAGTCATGCTTGCAGCCTAACATTAAGTTAACATCGCCCGCAGGTGGCCCGTTGCTATCCCCACATGAAAGAATCCGACGCTATCCAATCTTTATGTGTATATATAAATGATCACGTCTACCCCAATCAAGTACGAGTGTGGTTTCCAACTATACACACACACACACACACACATATAACCATGTCTTCCCCGATCAAGTATGGGAGTGGTTACCCACAAATCACGTATTTTGGACACCCAACAATCCAATTGGTCAACAATGATCCAATGTGCTAATATGTCTCATGTGTTATCAATTTTATCTTTGTAGTTATTAAGTTTCCAACTATAACTTTACATAAGGGTACCATTTAGACTTGCCAATTAAACGGCACTAACCAACAACTTACAACCAAATATGTTATCATGCAATGTGCCATAATTGTCAATTAATGATGGCCTCAAGATCTACTAGGCTAATCAATGACATGTATTGGTTCTATTTAATGTTTAATGTCCAAATAGATTGTGGTACTCAGCTAACAACAATTACTCATACAAATGACTCTCCAAATAGTCATATAAAGATTTTGACCAACCAACAAGGTCACCGAGACATATGTTGTCTCGTTCAAATAGGTAGTATTTCCAATACGACATTCACGACAAACCAATCCACAACGATGTCAACTAGCATGGCAATACATTTTCAATATATGATGCATGTCAACATGTCTAATAACGGCTACAATGCATCTATCAATACGACATATGAGTATGCATGATCCAGTAGCATGTTAATGACCTAGCATAAACAACAATTAACATGTAATTGTTATTCTACATTAATCCTAGAACTCACAGTGATTGATTAATTATAGCCTCGACGTCTCAATTCGTCCCATAATTGCCAAAATCAGGCAAAATCTTCTTCGAATAGGCTTCAACCATCCAATTCTCCTACATGATGTTTATATAAAAAATATATAAGACCCTAACGCTTATTAAGTCCATAAAGTTCTCCGAATGTGAGTTTCGGTAATAACGTGATACTTTAGGATCATTCCGGTACCCAATAAACACGGATTCATTTTCCAACTTTAGGAATCAACTAAACTCTTACAATAGGGGTTGCAAACAAGTGTTGGTTCCAAACATAGAGCCTCAATGCTCCTAAATCTCTTAAAACCTCTCCAATTACATTTCGGGTTCCAAACCGAAAGCCTTAATCCATTTCGGGACTCTATGAGACCCGAATGTTGAATTAAACTTTGGAACCTTTTAAACACTTAAGTTAGATGTATTTTATAAGGATTAGAAGTTAGCATAGTGCCCCGTAGCTCAAAATCAAATTTTTGGACAGAATGGTTAGACTCTCCGAGTGGACCCTAGATCTACACTTCTTCCCCCTACGAGTTTCACACCCAAAATTTCAAAACTCATTCAAAATCCAAACCAACACTTAGGATCGATCATACAACATCTTTTAACACTTTTGACCTCATTTTGAGCTTCCAAAACATCCCAAATACAATCGTTCAATCTATGGCTCCATTTTAGCCCTAACTTGTATCTTAACCAAAAATAACACAAACTACCAATCTAGTTTCATATTATGGCTCTATTTTGATCATATAACAACATACTAAAAGATTGGGGCATTTACAAAACAACTCAACATAAAACCATTTGAGTTTCATCTTAAAAAATGGAGGAATGGAGAGAAAATGATGAAGCAGAATAAGGAGCTGATTATACCTTCAAAGATGATACAAAATCTTATTTCAAAGCTTTAATCTTCACTTTGGTGATGAACCTCTCAAAAACCCTAGCTTTTCTCCTCTCCTCTCTCTCAATTGCAACCAAATGAAATGTGTTTATGTGCGTGGTGTGTTTGGACGGTTTCAAGAAAAAGAAGGCAGGGATTTTGGCCTTTGGCCAATCCCACCCCCTAACATTCATCATTTGACCAACAAACCCCTCCCCATTCCTTCTTTCAAAAGAAAAACTTTAATGCTCCAATTCATATTTTCTCAAAACTTCGATACCCAAATAGATAATTTGACATAATCATATTAATTACATTCAAGCATTATATTAATCATTATTAAGTTGTTTTACAAAATTTTGTGTGACACCCTTGCCACAATAAACATCATTACATCACCCAGGATTAAGCACATCACACATGATCTGAAATTCTTAGTACATTACAGGATATTGAAAGTACATAAATAAAATAAAAGTGTTGAACACCCTACGGTGCTACAAGGTTCCAGTCTAAGTCTACATACTCAATAAATTATTACAACCAACCCAAGAATTTCCATTGAAATCTCCTTTGTTTGTTCATTTACCAATAGATAGTCTCGAATACTTCAATAATTGACCTACCTAGAAGGTCCAGCAGCGGATTTCCCTTGTCCTGAAAAAAAATTCGTAGACAACTAAGGGGTAAGCAAAGCTTAGTGAGTACAGAGATTATACATTCTACAAGTCTTTATGCAGCCACACAAGAGTAACACCAACAACACATGTCGTATACTCTCTTCGTACACAAAGTACGGAACTGAGCTGCAGCTCCTTCGAGCCAAAGCTCGGCATAAACCAACCATCTGAGGCGAATTTATTATCGGGGATGTTACACTACTATTCGGGACCTCGGAGTGATCTGCTCCAGATCGTATAGCCTCAGTAACACCAGATTAACAGATGCGGCCCGCAAGCCCATCAGGTTGATGCACAACAAAGAAACAAAACATGTAAAAACATGTATACAAGCAACAATGTGCACCAAAATACACGTAAGTTAGTAGATTGCCAAACGAATAGAAACAACAAGCCTCAGCAGGCAACATCTAACATAAAACAATTGTAGACATATGCAATCATAAGTAATCACATGGGTGCGTTAAATAACTTCAATTATTATTTCTCTTCGGAATTTCAACCGGAATCATAAAGTACCCCACTGTGTGTTAAACACCACCACAAGGGGCCTGTACATTTCCATAGGAAAAATACCATCAATGACTATATAATAATCATTCTCATTAAATTTCACAAGTCAAAGTGTTAACTCTTCGGATTCTCCATCCGAAATTCATTTTTAAAATCCCAAAGTTCGTATTGTTAATAATTTCAAGGAACCTATCATTAAATGCCTTAATATAATACTGAAGATATCTCAAAAGTTTGATTATTAAACCAGAAATTTGGGTCCCTTAAGCCAGAACCGAAATTCGCTTGAACTGGGGCCGACTCGCCAAGTCAGCTGGTCCGACTCGCCTCGTCGATGTCCAAATTTCGGATCCCCGACCGGATTTCGATTGCACTCGAGAAATAACCCAAAATGACTGGACCCGAAATTGACCCATCCGAGTTCGGGTCTGAACACTTAGCAATTTTTTTTCCTGATCTTCAAGTTGTTCTTGGCGAGTCGCCTTAACCGACTCACCGAGTCGACTTGCAGAATTGCAGTCGCAGCTATGGGTTTTCAATCAAAAATATGCCAAACATATATTTAATCACATGCAATCCGAAATAATGTTATATTAACATAATTGACGTGTTCCTAAACCATTTTTCCCATCTATAGTACCCAATACTTATCTGATTATATTAAATAAAGTTTCAGTCTTTATTTTACCATCACTAACACTTATAATTCATCATACTTAATTAATAAATTGAAATTCTAAAATTTATTAATTACTTATCGGAGCCTTTCATCAATCTGTAGCTCAGTATGATCAGCCCAGTCCTCGTTTCCAGTCGTGAAGGATTTCCTAAGATTCCCCACATGAAACACCGGGTGTATGCACGACATCTCCTTAGGCAACTCCACATGGTAAGATTGATTCCTCACTTTTTCTGTTATTTTGAAAGTACCTACAAATTTTGGAGCCAGCTTGCCTCTTTTAACAAAACGAATAACACCCATCGTCGGTGATACTTTCAAATATACCCAATCGTTTACCTCAAAGCTGATTGGTTTAGGTCTCCTATCGTAATAATACTCCTGTCGATCCTGAGCCGTTTACATGTTATGTTTCACCAGTCATATCTTCTTGTATGTCTTCTGTAATACCACATGCTCAGCAATCGGAGTCCCTTCAGTTTTTTTTTCCAAAATGTAGGGGTTCTACATTTCCTTCCGTACAAGGCTTTAAATAGTGTTTTCTTGATTGTCACATGATAACTAGTGTTATAAGAAAATTCAATCAAAGCAAAGGATCTTTTTAGTTGGTACTTAAATCCAAAACGCATGATCTCATCATATATTCTAATAGTGAGGATAGTTCATCCACTTTAACCATCTGTCGGTGGTCAGTAGGTTGCATTCATAGCTGTATGTGTGCCTGATCCCTCTTGTAAGGCAGACCAAGAGTTAGAGATGAAACGACTATTCTAATCATACACAATTGATTCTATAATACCGTGAAGAGCAATAATATTACTCATACAAATTTGTGCAAGTATTTCCAATGAATAACTTTCTCGAGTTGGTATAAAACATGCCGAATTAATCAACCTGTCTACAATCCGCCAATCGCCGTTTCTTGGCAGCGGATACTTATTCTTTATGGTTACTTTGTTCAGCTCAAGATAATCGATGCACATTCTCATTGTGCCATCCTTCTTCTTTACAATTAGTACCGGAGCTCCCCACAATGAAGAACTCGGTAGAATTAAGCCCTTACCCAATAACTCTTAAAGTTGTTTCATCATTTCTTGCATTTCGATAAGAGCAAGACGGTACGGAGAACGAGCCATCGGGGTAGCTCTAGGGATCCGACCAATACAAAATTCCGCTTGTCTTTCAGGTGGCACATCTGACAAGTCTTCCGGAAACACATCCGGGAATCAAGAAACAATAGGCACATCGGCCATAGCTTTCTTTTCAGCCTTGGCATCAATAGCATATGCCAAATAAGACTCACAACCCTTAGCAACCAGCTTTCGGGCCTTAGCAAGGGTTAACAGACACAGATCCCCACTTCTCCTATCCCCGTATATGCAAATTTCTCGCCCTCTCCGGTGTAGTTATCTTTATCATTCTTTTCTTGTGTATTATGTGAGCTTCATTCTCAATCAACCAGTCCTTCCTGATTTTTACATCAAATTCACTGAATTCTATTGGAATTAAATCAAGATTACTCACACCATATGTATATTTATCAAAACCCTTTTTCTTAATATTTAAATCTTCATGACAATTTCTTAGGCATCCATGTCTGGTTGAAATTTTTGCTATTTTATTATCTTGCATTAATCCAAGTATCATATTATATCCATTCAACTTCTAAAACTCATTATGACATTTCTTTTTGAATTCATTACTTTAAACATATCTGAAAATCAGCATTATCATTGTCGGTGTCTCCATACCTTACTGTCATTAAGTTTTTCTAAATATATTAGCTACAGTCGTTGATCATCAAAAATCAAATTTTCATCTTATTAACACATACTTTTAACTACTGGAGTGACACAATAATGCAATTTTTCATTCTTCTCATAATTTGTATCCTTTTAGTCAGTCATGCAGATTAGGTGAAACACTTTGTGTTCATAGTCTGAATGCTCTTGTTAAATTACTACATCAATCCTAAGTTATTGCAACTCAAAACCTCCTTAGATTCTTGACCATGATATTAGGTTTTCTTTGCTTTATAATTTTAATACTTCAGTACCCAATGTCCTTTTAAACATTTTATATTTGATCCAATCACCATATCATCAAGTATATTATCCTCATGAAGTGTTATATCCCCATTCCGATTGATTATAACTCACATACATTTCCTACTTCATACCTTGCATTGTATATTTCAAATTCTCAATTAAAGATAACATGTGTCTTCCATGTATTATCATACCTCCGTATGCTTTCCCAATAATTCTTTGAATTGCTTTTCTTATATAATATCAATATTGAAATAGTCTTTTTGAATCCAATTATATCAAAATTCTCATGAGCAGATCCTATCCTGTTGTTCTTAACTACAACCTTTTTAAGTCAAATCAACACAATGTAACATGCAGTTTCTTTTAATAAAAGTTAATGCTACTTGCTTTATGATAACCAAGACTAGTTGTTATTAATCCCTCAAACATATCACATATGATACTAATACAATTGGTTCCAATTCTTTAATTTATTATGGTGGAACTTAAACTTTATTACAACTTCTATAATCGTTCATAAATTCCAAAAAATATATAATACATTTTCCATTTCACAGCTTTGATACCCCCCTTGGCTATTCATTTAATGCCTATTTATATGCTCGATTGTTCTCATTCTCAAACATATTTATACTTCATTAGTAATAGAATTTAATATTACTTCAATTTTTGTTAACTTCAAAATTATAGGACTTCAATAAGATATTACACGTAGAAACTTTTGAAGTACTATTCTAGTCCTTCGATCACGGTTTAAAATCATAACAGTAGTCTCTGGCATATCTTTTCTTTTGTTGAACTTTTTATTCTTAATTTCATCATGCGAAATTAGAACATGTTAATTCCTTGTTGGCAGTCTGCAATTTCTTCTAAAATGGCCCCATTTTCCACAATTATAACAAACATCAGCCTTCCTTAAACATTTATCATCATCATGTCCTAATTTGTTGCAACATCGACAACATATTTTAGAAAGATTACAATTTCCACAGTGTCTTTCACCGCATCTTTTACATCTATCACGTTTATTTATCCTTGATATCGAATACGGTCCGTTATGTTCGTATCCTCTATAATTTGTGATCCCTCTGATAACTATTTCTTCATGATCAACGTGAGGTATAACGTTAGGCTCACCATATTGCTGACAAAACAATAAATTGAATTGTTCCCAACTAAATGAAGTAATCAATTTTGATCCCAATTTTTTTTCCCAATAATTCAACCATTTTTTGGCTTGTCCATTCAATTGATCCTTAGCCAAGTATACTTTATACTCATCCTTGCAATTCACCTCCGTAAAAAGTTGTTGCATAACTGTAATCCATTCTTTTGATTTCTTATTTCTCAACGATCCAGAGAATGTTGGTGGTTACAAGTCCTTGAATGACTTAGTTACATGATCCATATAATTTCCTTCGATCTGGTTTCATACTCAATCTTTTGCTTGCCCTTGCATTTATGTTCTGCTTTAATTCCGAAATTTATGTCATCCACAGTATATATTCCTTAATGTTCCCTCTTTTCTTTTCTTTTGTCTTCCATTCTTTTAGCCTTGGCCTCATCTTAAGCCCGAAATTGATCCTGAATCATTTTGTTATGTTTAGTCATCATTGATAGCATCATTTCTGTCGTCTCTTGTGGTGTCATTCCTTCTCCAGACATATTCTCAAATTTAAACATATAACTTGTTTAGCAATTGTGTCAGTTATTTAAATACACCACTAGTTGTCCCGTATGAAACTCATGTTCCTATAATTACTAGATCATATCCTATCTGTAACATCCGGAACTAAACCATGTTAGCAACTATGAACTATTAGCAATTTAATACCTAATCAGTGGACATTAGCAATTAATCAAGGTGATTAACAATGTTCATAAGGAAATACAACTCAATTGGAATCAATTTCATCGGTGCGATGAATCGGCAAAATCAATTAATCCGATCGATTTGCGATATGATGGATTAATCCAACTAAGTAAATAATTAAATTATGATTAGTGACACTAATCATACACTAATACACTTACTTAACATTAATTATTCAAGACTAAAAGAATTCATTAAACAAATGTTTTCAAAAGTATTTATGAAATTACAAATAAAGGGAAATACAAGAATACATTTCTAAATACTTTTAAACAAAAAAAAAAGGAAAATACACCCAAAATATCTTAAAAATCCGGCCCATAGGTGTACTATATAGAGTTTGACTTATATTTTTTTATTACAACCTCCATAACACATCAAAATCAAATCCTCATTCACCATCTTCTTTCATTTCAACCAAGATCACACTCAACGTCCATTTGATGACCAATTTTCCTTATAAATAGAGGACTTCTTTTCATTAATTTCCACATATTTCACAAGCCAAAAACCTCTCTTCTTTCTCCCCAAAAATCCGGCCCTAGTCTCATACACAACCAACAATTGTGTTTTTCTTTGTTCTTCAAGAAATTCAAGTGTTCTTGGTGCAACTTTTTCAAGAGTTTCAACTTCTACTCATTTTCATTCTCCTAACACTTCAAAGTAAGTAAATACTAACTTATTACCTCTTATATTAATGTCTATATAAGTCTTGCATAATATATATAATCACCAACAACAACAAGTTTCATAAAAACTCAAGTTTATAAGTCACTAGTTTTTGTTTTTAAGTTGTTTTCTTCAAATGTGTTTATAAATATATAAACACATCATGAAAGTGTAAATATTATGAAAAACAAGTGATATATATATATATATATATATATATATATATATATATATATATATATATATATATATATATATATATGTATATATATATATATATATATATGTGTGTGTGTGTGTGTTTTATAACTTTTATATAAGTAGTCTTTAAATAAACAACAAGAATCACTAGTTATTTCAAGTTTATGAACTACGGAATCTCGGCAGAAAAGTTGCATCGACTTTGAAAAATCATAACTAATTCATAACTTAACAAAATGAATTGATTCTTGTCTCAAAAGTTAGATTTATGTCTTAACTAAAAATCTGAAAGTTTTCATAATTTATTATGGGGTTTAGAACCCCCATATATTATTTGGGAATCCGAAAGTTTGACAGCTCAAAAATGGTCAACATAGGGTTTTCAACAAGCTTTTTTCCTAACCTAAACATCTTTGAATAATGGTCGTTCTTGACTTTAAAAAATTCTTTGTATATAGTAGTTTAATGTCCAAGAAAACCAAAGCCTAAATCGTTTTGGAGCTTGGTCAAAAACAGCCTTAAAGTAGGCCGAAAAACCTTCAAAAAGCTGGAAAATTATATATATATATATATATATATATATATATATATATATATATATATATATATATATATATATATATATATATATATATATGTATATATATATATATGTATATATATGTATATATATATATGTATATATATGTATATATATATATATATAAATATATATATATAAACTTGACGTTTTAAGTGAGTTTTATTTATAAACTTGTAATGTTTGGTGATTTAAAAGATAACAACATTTATACATACATATTATCATATATGGGAGTTATTAAATCCCTTATATCATTTAGGACTCGGTTAAACGCGTCCGGTGTCATCACTCATCAACAACGTAAATCGTCGTTTTTACGATCATTTTGCCATCAACATGCGGTGAGTCTTCATAGCCCCTATTTTCACCATCTATTGGAGGGAAATACATGCACTGTTTTCATATGGACATCAAAACTGTTTATTTCTTATATGTATTACACATGTGAATCCATCAGCCCTCAAATCATGAACCGTTAATTGCATTTATTTGCAAGCGTGAATATATTGTGGATAGATCTATCGGGAGTCATGTCCCCCATTCGGGTTAGTCCTAATCGGCTAACGGCAGGATGCATATATATTCAACACACGGTATTACGTATGAGAATACTGCACAGGGAAAACTCATTTAATTAAGCTTCGGTTGCATGATGGTTTATGTTTTACATACATGGAATTTATGCTTTATAAATTCAACTCATCTGATAATGTCCATACAACTGGTCTTTTCGCGTAAACCTATGAGCTCACCAACAATTTGTTGACGTATTTTAGAATGTATATTCTGGTGATTAAGACATGCACATTTATCGGAAGCATTCCAAGGCTTCCGTTCATGTTGGAGTCGCATCATTTTCAAACTCGGAGATTTATTTGCATCTTTCATGATAAACTAAATTGTGTATTTAAATCTTGGTATTTTAAGAACTACTTATGCTGTATTTTTGGTTATGTAAAACAATATTTATATTTGAAGTTAATTCAATGTATTTTTGAAAACGTCCATATAGTGGTCGTCCGTTATGATTATGGTTACGCTTCCGCGACGTCACGCTTCGTTGCCTACCGGGGTAACGGGGTGTGACACTATCTTAGTTCACATCATCACTTATAATCACTAACATGTCATCGCCTATGTTTGAGACTAAGACCTCCCTGACACTTGAATCTCAAACTACTGCTCTGATACCATTCGCGGTGACACCCTTGCCACAATAACCATCATTACATCACCCAAGATTAAGCACATCACATAATACATTACATGATCTGAAATTCTTAATACATTACAGGAAATTGAAAGTACATAATTAAAATAAAAGTGTCAAACACCATATGGTGCTACAAGGTTCCAGTCTAAGTCTACATACTCAATAAATTATTACAACCAACTCAAGAATTTCCATTGGAATCTCCTTTGTTTGTTTATTTACCAATTGAGGACAGCTTGTAGAGTTGATATTTGGTCAACTAACATCATGTTTGGCTCCATTTTCCTGTGTGAGTATTTGTGTTTGATCTATAAGTGTTAAAAGAGGATTCCACACTCGTTTGACGCCACAACGCCTTCATAAGATTAGGTAGGGAGGGACCTTACAAAAGGGAATGGGTGGAGCTTGCAGTTGCCCTGAGCAGTTCAAGGTCTGAAACTGCTAAAAAGTCAGGGGATTTGCAAGAAAGCTGATAGAAAAGGTGAAAGGGTTAGGTTTGATCCCAGAAGAGATGATCAAAGGTACTTCTCAAGTTGTACCTAAGATCAAGCCTAGAAGACAGAAGAAAGATTCAGAGCTTATGGAGATAGTCCAGCTGAATTGAATAGGGTTTTCTATGCCACTCAGATCAGAGGTATCGATTACAGCCTGCCCCAAGGCGTTGAACCTAAATAACTTCAATTCTTATTTCTCTTTGAATTTCAACCGGAATCATAAAGTGCCCCACTGTGTGTTAAACACCATCACAAGGGGCCTGTTACATTTCCATAGGAAAAATACCATCAATGACTATATAATAATCATTCTCATTAAATTTCACAAGTCAAAGTGTTAACTCTTCGGATTCTCCATCCGAAATTCATTTTTAAAACCCCAAAGTTCGTATTGTTAATAAGTAAAAGGAACCTATCATGAAATGCCTTAATACAATACCGAAGATATCTCAAAAGTTTGATTATTAAACCAGAAATTTGGGTCTCTTAAGCCAGAACCGAAATTCGCTTGAACTGGGGCCGACTCGCCGAGTCGATGTCTGAATTTTGGATCCCCAGCCAGATTTCGATTGCACCAAAGAAATAACCCAAAATGACTTGACCCGAAATTGACCGATCCGAGTTCTGGTCTCAACACTTAGCAATTTTTTCCTGATCTTCAAGTTGTTCTTGGCGAGTCGCCTTAACCGACTCGCCGAGTCGACTTGCATAACTGCAGTCGCAGCTACGTGTTTTCAATCAAAAATTTGCCAAACACATATTTAATCACATGCAATCCGAAATAATGTTATATTAACATAATTGAGGTGTTCCTAAACCATTTTCCCCATCTATAACGCCCAAATTCGTCTAGATTTAGCCAAAACTGAGGAAAAACCTCAAGAACACAAAAACTCTTAAAACTTCAAATTTCTTACCAATCTGGATGAATCAGTGAGCGATTCTTGTTTCTGAAGCTTCAGAGAACATAATTGATGTTTTCCAACTTGAATAACATACATGCAACCAAAATTTCTAAGATTTAAAATCCGATTTTTCATATTTAACTCTAAAAAATAAAGCCCTAAACTTAGAAATTACTTTATTACCTTGATTTAGACTTGAATCTTGTTAATTATCAGCTTGATCCACGAATTTCTTCATTTAATTTCGAATTCCAGCAGAATTCTTTGAGAGTGTTTGAGAGTGTTCTTGCAAGCGAAGAGTTTGTAAATGAGAATGAAAGACTCAAAATTCTTTTAAATCATACCTTTCGACTATTGACATAAGGGGTCCCTGCACTTATCTGATTTTATTAAATAAAGTTTCAATCTTTATTTTACCATCACTAACACTTATAATTCATCATACTTAATTAATAATTTGAAATTCTGAAATTTCTTAATTACTTAACATGGCAACCAACTTATCAAATTTCAGAATACATAATTTTCATACATAATCCAACTTGATTACATTAAATTCAAAATGTAGGCTAAATATCCTCGATTACAATTATTTAAATTTTAGGATGTTACATTTTGGGGTGTTACATAATATCTGATCCCGTTATTATAAAACACAAGTTTATATCACCGGGTTTCAATTTAGTTAATAAACACCAGGATGATAATCTTTTATAAAAGCTTAATCTCATAACCCGGTTAACCCCAAAATCTCATCACGTGACGGTTCCACGTATAACTCAATAATTCACCCAACTCCATAATAATATTTAAATCAACCCAGTTAAATAATTCCACGTACATTTCACAAAATTGGGATGTTACAACAGTCCATTCAGGTTTTAGTTTTGTCGATGACAATTCTTCCCCCGTAAAAAGATTCCGTCCTTGGAATCCTAAGACCCAACACAATACAAGGTGTTTTAAGGACCACATGTCTTATTACGCCGCATTGACTAATTTGTCATTAGTCATAATACACGCGTTTAGGAAGCACGTAGAGACTATTCTATACTAATGATCTTGATTCATAACAATTTGCAACTTTATATTTACTAACGAAACAATAATTGTTGCATCAAACAACATACTCTCATTAGTACGACTATACATAGCTAACGAGCACATAGAGTTTAGCAGTTACTTGTGACATCACATCCAAACAACAATCGCTTCAAACAATTATTTCTACCCCAACGACATAATCCTAGTTGCACTATGCAACGTATTCCTTCTAGTTCAATTACACGATTTGACCGTGTTAAATGACATAATAAGATCATATACACATAGTATTACCACTATACCACGTGGTATTCAAGCATCTTGCTATGAATATAAACTAGTCGCATTTAATGACTTCATCATTCGAACTCAACATATTCGTTCAATTATCCGCTAGGAACTATTTTCTATCTCCAAAGTAGCTTCAATATGCCATTTCCATTCTTTTTAATATTTTATCATATTTTTGACACGTAAGTAAGCAATATTTCATTGTATCAAGTAAACAACAATCAATTAAGTGCTCAATTTAGACTTAGAGATAGTCCACAATGTTATGCTCAATTTAGACTTAAAGCTAGTCCACAAGTAACATGAAATTCCAAGTGAGGCCAAATGAACAAGTAACCAAGTTATAAGAGTTAAAATATGTCATACATAGCATATAATCCAATCTTCTTACCGTATTTATATGAATCACGCAAATGTGATAAGAGAAATAAATCAAGTCTCCAATGGTATAATGCAATGACATAGCCCTACATACCATGCACAAGTTGGCTCTTCTTACGAATTTAAGCAGGTATACTTCCATCCACATGTAAGAAGTACACACAATTTATCATATTAAACTTCGATATGATGACACATGTCGTCTATTCAACCACATTCATTGGCAAAAAAATTGCCACTAAGCCCCAAAATCATTATTGGTTTAACCTCATTCATCGTCATTTGACTAATCTTGGAGGCACAAATTGTCTACTTCCCCCCGTTGCGCTAACACAACTCCTAAATTTTCCAGGAATTTTACCATTAAACATCAAATTTTCCTTTTCAAACACAAAATCAGTTCCATTGGGGACGATCTTCCAAGGCGTTGTCATTCTAATTTGACACAATCTAATGCTACTCATAGCAACTAGAATTTGACAAGGAACTTTTATATCTAAAAAGTTATTCGGGTTTTGTCTTACCAACAGGGTGGTAGCCAAAGTGCTACACAAGTACTCGGATTACCAATTTTACTCAACATTAATTATTGCTTACTAGCAATAAAGTCCATCATTTTTACAAGGTCAGAGTGTTATCACCACCGGTTGACTAGACCTCACGTCTATCATTACATAATTAATATCGTACTATCGTAGGAATAAGATTGGTTCCCTAATTAATCCAACTAATTAAACATGCATTCATTCCATATCAATGTCTATTTGTCAGGAAATTTAAATAGAATGCAACAACAACATAAAAACGTCTCAAGAAAATGTTACGGAGATCATAATTAGAATACGATGCTTCCACGAAGGGGTTTCATACTCGGATATAGCTCCAGCCTTCTTAAAAGTAGCCTTCCATTGAGGGCAAATAACCAATTTCCGACAAACTAAACCCCACATTGGACATCTAGGTCGAATATGTACCGTCTCTCCACATTTATGACATACTAGGTCCTCATTAGTACACTCGCCACTATGAAACTTCATACACTTCGAAAATCGACATCAGGAATTAGATCTCGAAGACTGGGACTGAGAACGAGGTCTCGGTGAAGAGTAAGTATAAGGTTACGAATCAATATCAACCTACGTCGAGTAAACTACACATAGCGGTCAAACTAATTCATTCGAAACTATATTCATAGCTCCCTTGAGGAATGGAAATAGCGACCGTGAGAAAACAATTCAAACTTGCGGAGTTGAGTACAGTTCACAACACACTCGAAGGAGAGAATATCACACTTTTGAAAGACTAATTGGCATTAATATCATAACCCACCCAAGGAGCATGTTTCATGTAAACTCATGTGATATTATGCTTATGTAGCTATCACAAGACTCTCATGTCATGTTTTTTTTCTATCAATCGACCCAATCAGTCGTTATTCCTATCCTATAAGGTTTCAATACATAGACGTTGGTATACACGTCTTCAAATTATTTTTACCCAACAACTAGGGTACATTTATCCATATTTTACTCGCATAGTATCTCATCCATACACATGCCTTTTTAAGATAACAATGTAGAACCTAATGGCTACCATATAATAATATATACTTCAATTTGTACATATCATCACACAGTATTAGCGTAAGTCTACCCAAATTATCCCCATCGTAGGCCAAAGTTAAAACCTATGTTTGTTGTCATAACATTTGCCTAGGTGGATCAATATAAGCATCATACAAGGGTTCAAGGGTGAGTATCGTGCACTATACTCAGTCGATGAACCACGTCTCTAATACCAAATTGAAAAAACCCATACAACAATAATACATACTTTAGTGTAATTAACAATAATTAATACATTAATACTTGCAGAATTAGGTAGAATTTAAAATTTTTTACAACTAATGCATCATATGTGATGCATTTGAATAACAACTATTACAGTCTACAAGATTACAGGTCATGATCCTACAAAAAAATAGTCAAGACTAGGAAGTCGACTACCCAAACCCCAGACAATAACCAAAACATACCGTTAGTCTCGAATCTGCAATCTTCAACAATAAGGAAGTCTGAATGCTTCCAGCGTGGTATTACAAAACCTATAAAAATGTTAACAACTAAAACGTAAACAACAAAGTTGTTTAGTGAAATTCCAAGATTAATATATATAACAAGTACACAACAATGATGTCATGCATTTCCAATTAGTTCAACCATGATCAACATTTGCCACTAAGTAATTTATAACTCATGTGATGGTTCACCTCACATCTTGAGGACTATTGATTTTCCATATATATTTCTATAGAATTTTAAATTATTATTACGATTAAATAATATAATTCATATCCACAAGTTCCACTTTCATCACCCGGCCTAGCCGAGTCAAAGTGTGAAACTAAATAATGTCATAGCATCACGTTGTAACGTTCAATCAATATTGCCCGCAGGCAGCCTGTTACATTACCAAATACTACTACTCATGACTTCACAATACAAGTGTTGCCTCACCATGCTTGCAACCTAACACTTATTCATCATCGCCCGCAGGCGGCATGTTGCTGTCCTCACATGTTACAACACTTCGATTTCGATATCCTATCAAGTAATGCTTGTAGCCCAACGTTTAATTATCATCACCTGCAGGCGGTCCGTTGCTGTCCTCACATGTTTGGATATCCCATCAAGTCATGCTTGCAACCCAACGTTTAGTTATCATCGCCCGCAGGCGGCCTGTTGCTGTCTTCAAATGAAAGAATCTGACGCAATCAAATCTTTATATGATTATATAAATGACCACCTCTACCTCGATCAAGTACGGGAGTGGTTTCCAACAATATACATATACATACACATATAACCACGTCTAGTATGCTCGACACCCAACAACCCAATTGGTCAAGAATGATCCAATGTGGCTAATGTGTCTCATGTGTTATCAATTTATCTTTGAAAGGTTTTGTGTGCTCGATATCATTTAAATTCATATCCAGTGTCATAGGTCAGTATAGGGTCACACATACGTGCACCACCGAACCATTTCAAACTTAATGGATGATTAAGTCGATCGAAAGTCGAGTGACCAATTAGTAATATTTGATATTATGAACAAATATATTTATAGGATAATTATAAATGTTATTAGATAATAATTTATAAATTTTCCTTTATAGATTAATGCTAATAAACTAGTAGACGATTATTAGAATTATTTATTTAGTTAATATTAGTAACTATCTTTAACCTATAGATAATTACAAAGGGGTTATAAATAGAGGTTTAAGGGTTAAACTCTAATGAGAATTTTAGAAAGGAAAAAATCGCCCCCCGCCCTTTTGCTCTCTCTCTCTCTCTCTCTCTCTCTCTCTCTCTCTCTCTCTCTCTCTCTCTCTCTCTCTGCCAAAGTTTGCAACCCACACAGGTCTCGTTTTTCGATCATAGTTGCGATATCTAGCGTCGCAGTTCAACGGTGAAGTGTGTGTGGATCACCTAAAGCTTTTTCGTGTGTTAATCTTATTGTAATGCCTCAATTTGGTACGATTTCCAAATACCCTATGGTTGATTATGTTTTATGTTTATTCGATACGGTCAGGGATGGTTTAAACGTTTTGTTGTTCCGTTGCGCTATGGTTAATGCCTCAATCTGCTTTTTGTGTGTGGGTTGGTACCGTAATAAAAAAAAGGGGGGAAAAGAAAAGCATAAGTTTTTTTTTAAAAATTTATTGTTTATAATTACAATATTCCGATAAGGTGATTCAAATTTATTATTAATTTTAAATCTAATTAAAGTAGTTGATTAAGATTTCTCATTAATTTTTTGAATCCGTCCAACTTACCATCATAATAAGTTGTTGTTAGTTTATAGTTAATTAAATTAACATTATCTTTCTTGGTTAAATTAATAAAGAGTTATTAGTTGGATAATTTTAATATAAAAGATTTTAATTAATTTTGAAGATAATTATAATTTTTTAAAGGTTGTTTAAATTATTATTTATCTTTGGAAATGAATTAATAAAGTTAGTTATTAATTTAGTTTGACAATATTAAATAACAAAAGTTATTTTTTTATTGAGATAATTGATAAAGATTTATTAATCGAACTAATTAATTAATAAAGTAGTTGTTAGTTTAATTTCATCAGTTAATAAATGGATTTACTAATTATCAAATTATAAAGTCAACTTATCGTTTTATTGAGATAATGGTGTCTAGGATAGTCACTGTTTGAAGTTGTTTTGACAAAACCTTAAGTTGTCTTTATAGTGACATTAATTAATTATTTGAATCACCGTTTAAAGTTGTTTAAATTTATAATTGTTATGCATAGCTGATCCAGTTAGACCTTTATGTTGTGATTTTGGTTTATCCGGTATTGGGAGGCCTGTGTGCCAATTATTATCCCTTTTTTGAATGTAATTTTAAAATTAAATTGTATTTAGAATAAGAATTTGTAATTTTAAATTTATTCGAAGACCGGAGATATCATGATGGATCACACGATGACCAAAGAGAAATATTGAAGCCAATGGGAGCTTAGAAGTTTTTATTTTATTTCTTATTGTAATTGTTATTTGTTCTTTAGGGTTGATCCTTTGGTTCTCGAGTGCTCTTGATAATCAAATTAGTTCTGCCAAGGCTATTGTGATTTTATTTGTTGTTTATTATCGAACTGCGTGGTTGGTTGATGTGCATGCATGGATAAACAACAAAGTTAATAATTCTATTATTAAATAATTTCAAATGTTTTTGAAATAAAACTGGTCATTTATAAAAGTTTAAAACACTTTTAAAATTCCTTCAAAATTTGACACGACACACCGACATATAGTGACACTCTTGCTAACCGGTCGTCACAAGTAGGTTTTGCCTTCGTTGGTTGCTTGTGCCACAGACTTGGAAGGTGTGAGGTAAGCACTGCAGATCCTAAGTGAGACTTGGGCTAGTGTCTTGCAATTGTTATATGGTATGTGTCACTGGTGATTTCCAGTGAGACTGTTGCCCAAGGTGTGGATGAGACTAATCATGCCCTTACAAGGAGTCTCATAGGATACTGGAAGTTATAAAGGTTGTTTATAATCGATAATAGTTATCTACTCAAGTAACTTATATGTGTAGGTTCATCCTCCGTTGGATGCAAATATCAGCAAAAGGGGTTCCAGTAGGTTTAATAAATTTTTTATTGGGATTATATTTATTGAGCATTATTATTGAAACAAATACTAAAAGTTGGTTTTTCCTTTTATTCTAAATATGTAGTAAAAGTGAAAGCAAAAGGAGAATCTTTCCAAGCGCTCATTTCTGATGAATTACTGACTGGACAAAACTTCGTGGAATGGTTTTATTACATTAGAACTATTCTGGATGCTGATAAACAACTGTATATCATTGACTCTCCCATTCCTACTGAGCCTGCATTAAGTGCACCTCAAGCAGATAATTATGCTTATAGGAAGTATCTAAGGGATGAATCTGATGTAATGGGTCTCGTGGTCATCTCAGCCATACCTCAATTGTCAGAGAGGTTTAGAGATAATTATGCCTATGAAGCCATGATAAAGCTGGAACAATTCTGCAAATGCTCTATGCCCTATTATTACAAGCAAGAGTTGATGACATGTAAGATGCCAGATGGTCAGATAGTTGATGAACACATGTTCAAGATTAAAAGAATTAGCAGTAAATTGAAGCTTGCTAATGGAATCGTTGATCCATATGAGATTAAACTCATGGTTCTTGACACACTTACTGACTTTTACGAGGGTGTTGTAAATGAATGTGTGCAGGACAATACTCTCAACATTGACGAGATGCATGAGATGCTCAAGGAAACTGAAGATAGTCTGATCGGAGACTTTGTAAAAGTTGGAGAAGATCACTGGATTAACGAGCTCAGAGATTATGATTGTCCATACTGCGGATGTTTTGATCCGTGTGACTGTGGACTGAAAGTGAACGAAATGGAAATCGATTTAGTCGATGAACCATGTATCTAAATGATATATTGTTTACATACTTCTTATAACTCCTGGGTATTGGATACTGGATGTGGTAACCGTATTTGTAACCACTTACAATGGTTTCGAAGGAGTAAAGTGCTAGGAAAGGATGACATTAACTTGCGGGTCGGTGACGGATCAAGTGTTGGTGCCGAAGTTGTGAGAGAACCTACGAGTTATTGTTACCTTCTAGATTAGTCTTAGTACTAGATAATTGTTATTATGTATCGAAGCTAATTAAGAATATTATTTCATATGATACTTTAATAGACCAGGGATTTAATTATTCTCATAATATAAGAGTGATTTGTGCTTTTCGTAAAGGTTTATTTTATTTTAAAGCTAAATTACTAAATGGTCTATATGTGTTGAATATATTAAATCCAAGCAATGAAGCAATCTATAATGTAAGTAAAAAGTCCAAATCTGAATTGAACAAAACTTACATGTGGCACTGCCGTCTTGGTCACATAAACAAGAAAAGGATTGCAGAACGTCATAAGAGTGGAATCATTGATTCTTTAGATGAAGATTCTTATCAAATTGTGAATCTTTTTTATATAGTAAAATGACCAAGAAACCTTTCATTAAGGGAAATGAAAGGGCACATGACTTACTAGGGATCATACATAGTGATGTATGTGGACCTTTTAGTCATGAAGCCAGCGGTGGATACATGTACCTCATTACTTTCACAGATGACTTTAGTCGTTATGGCTATGTGTATCTGATGAGACGTAAGTTTGAGACATTTGAAAAGTTCAAAGAGTTTCAGAATGAAGTACAAAATCAACTTGGCAAAACAATAAATATACTTCTACCAGATCGAGGTCTAGAGTATTTAAGCCAAGAGTTTGACAATCATCTAAAGAATTGTGGAATCCTTTCACAACTCACTCCTTCGTACACTCCTAAATGGAATGGTGTATTTGAGAGAAGGAATCGAACACTACTAGATATGATGAGATCGATGATGCATCGTACAAACCTACCACTTTCATTCTGGGGTCACGCTCATGAGACAATAGTGTTTACTCTGAACAGGGTACCGACCAAAGCGGTAGAAAAGACATCGTGTGAGATATGGTATGGGAAGAGTCCCATAGTGTCTTTCATGAAGATCTGGGGATGTGAAGTGTTTGTCAAAAAGATTTATATCAGAATAACTAAACCCTAAATCTGATAAATGCATATTTGTGGGATACCCTAAGGAAATTAGGGGATATTATGTCTACAATCCACCCGAAAACAAAGTGTTTGTTGTTCGACATGGATTTTTCCTTGAAAGGGAGTTTCTAGAAAAGGAAAACAGTAGAGATGACATAATTCTTCAAGAAATTGAAGAAACACAAGTAAGCAAATCTGTGGTCGAACTCATACCTCAACAAGCAATTGTAGAAACCCAGCAAGGAATCATTCGGGAAGATACAAACACACCAACACTTCTTAGGTCTGATAGAGAACGCCATGAACCAGAAAGATATGGATTTTTGCTGGTTGATGGAGTAGGGGAAACACCAGAACCGTCAAACTATCAGGAAACTATGTCTGAATTAGATTCAGACAAGTGGCTTAAAGCTATGAAGTCAGAGATACAATCCATGTATGACAACCAAGTCTGGGACTTAGTTGACAAACCAGAAAGCACCGAGGTAGTCGGATGCAAATGGATCTTCAAAAAGAAGATGGACATGGATGGTAATGTACAAACGTATAAAGCTAGGCTAGTAGTAAAATGATATTCACAGTCAAAGAGGATTGACTATAATGAAACCTTTGCACCTGTAGCCAAGTTTAAATCAATTAGGATCATGTTAGCCATAGCTGTATATTATGACTATGAGATATGGCAAATGGATGTCAAAACTGCTTTCCTTAATGGTGCCTTATCAGAAGAGGTTTATATGGAACAGCCTGATTGTTTTGTTGATCCAAAGAATCCTAAAAAGGTTTGTAACCTTCCTAAATCAATATATAGTTTGAAGCAAGTATCTCGCAACTGGAATTTGACTTTTGACAAAAAGATCAAAGAGTTTGACTTTATCAAAAGTGAATTTGAGCCCTGTGTCTACACAAAGTTCAGAGAAGATAAAATAACTTTCTTGGTCTATATGTGGATGACATACTGCTGATTGGAAACAACATTGATATATTGAAAGAAACCAAGGGTTGGTTGAATAAGTGTTTCTAAATGAAGGATCTTGGAGAAGCCGTTATATTCTAGGAATAAAAATCTACAGAGATAGATCGAGACGACTTATTGGGCTTAGCCAAAGCATATACATCGATAGAGTCTTGAGAAGGTTCTCAATGGAAGAAGCCAAGAAAGGGTTTGTTCCAATGTCAGGTGGCACAATTCTATCTAGGTCACAATGTCCTACTGTGAAGAAAGATATAGAACAGATGAATAAGATACCATACAGTTCGGTTGTTGGATCTATCATGTATGCCATACTTTACACTAGACCTGATGTTGCTTACGCTATAAGTGTCACAAGAAAATATCAGAAGAATCCAGGAGACAGTCACTAGATGGCTGTCAAGAACATTCTTAGGTACTTGAGAAGAACCAAAGAAATGTTTTTGGTCTTTGGAAGTGTGGATAGTGAACTTCATGTAAAGGGTTACACTGATGCAAGCTTCTAGAAACACAGAGACGACTCCGAGTCACAGTCAGGCTATATATTCACTTTGAACGGCGGTGCAGTGAGCTAGGAAAGCAAGAAACAAGACACTGTTGTTGACTCGACTACTGAAGCATAATATATTGCAGCATCAGATGCAGCAAACGAAGCAGTTTGGTTAAAGAACTTCATTACAGACTTAAGAGTTGTGACCAGTATCTATGAGCCTGTAGAAGTACACTGTGACAACTCTGGAGCCATTGCACAAGCTTAGGAACCAAGAGCACATCACAGGACCAGACACATTCTTTGAAAAATATCATGTGGTCCGTGAGATCAGTGGGAGAGATGAATTCAGGATTATGAAAATTCCAACTGACGATAATGTGGTTGATCCACTAACCAAACCACTTTCCAAGATCAATCATGAACATCATGGTAGATATATGAGATTAAAATCATTAGATTAGTGGTTTCTAGTAGTACTTGTATCAAATTAAAGAACAGTAGCATTAAATATGTAATTTTATAAGATATTATGGGAGATAATTTGATCGCATAAGTTATTTATTAATGTTGTTCTACTTTGCATGATTTACTAATCCATGAATGTTTTGGTATCATTCTAAAAGATCCATAAATATTGTCGTGGGAACCACAATAAGGTTCTAACGTTATCATGGAACATTGGTGATGTCTATGGGAGATTGACATGTCAAAGTAGTTGAGACCAAATATCCACAAGTAATTGTTGGGAACAATTATTGGAAGACCCGCATGAGATCGCTTCATGGAGCTTAGTCATTAGTCATCTCAATTAGGATTGTCCTCACTACATGAGATACTTGAGATCCCCAGTATATTTAAAGTTGTTGCCTAGGCCTAACCTAACGCTGGTCATAACTGATCAGTCATAACGGTTCGAGGTCAGTTTCAGTGGGAGGTATGACTCAGAGTGAAAGTAGTCAAAATGGGATTTGCACATTTCTTTAAATAGAAAGAGATATTTCTGGGCCTCTCAATGATTGAAACTGACATAAACGTGTGGCCACGCTCGAATAAGCTGTGATGTGTTCAAGCTATGTCTGTAGAAGATCAGTCGAAATCAGAAGGTCGAGAAATAAAATCTAAGTATGGAGAGACTGCTTTTGCTCCATGCCCCATTCTTAATTGAAATATCGTGTTGCAAAAGGACTAAGCCTAGTATTCTCCTTAGAACGTTCATTTTGTGAGAATATCACTCGGAATATAAGAACGCTTATGGTCTAGTTATCCCAAGTGTCTGGCTAGAACCTCCTTGGGCCAATGAATATATATTGTTGTCTTGCACAAGTGGGAGACTGAAAGGTTTCGTGTGCTCGTTATCAATTACATTCATATCCAGTGTCATAGGTCACTATAGGGTCACACATCCGTGCATCACTGAACCATTTCAAACTTAATGGATGATTAAGTCGATCGAAAGTCGAGGGACCAATTAGTATATTTGATATTATGAACAGATATATTTATAGGATAATTATAAATGCTATTAGATAATATTTATAATTTTTCCTTTATAGATAAATGCTAATAAACTAGTAGATAATTATTAGAATTATTTATATAGTTAATATTAGTAATTATCTATAACTTATAGACAATTACAAAGGGGTTAAGAATATAGGTTTATGGTTAAACCCTAATGAGGATATTAGAAAGAAAAAAAATCCCCCCCCCCCCCCATTTGCTCTCTCTCTCTCAGCCAAAGTTTGCAACCGACACGGGGTTTCTTTTTCGATCGTAGTTGCGAAATCTAGTGTCGCGGTTCAATGGTGAAGCGTGTGTGGGTCACCTAAAGCTTTTCTGTGCGTTAATCTCATTGCAATCACTCAATCTGGTATGATTTCCAAATACCCTATGGTTGATTAGGTTTTATATTTATACAAGATGGTCCGGGTTGGTTTACACGTTTTATTGTTCCATTGCGCTAAAAATTGTGAAAACTTCGTTAAAAACCCTTCCATATCTTAATTATTAAGTTTCCAACCATAACTTTACATAAACCATTTGATTACCACTTTATGCATTTTTAAATGGCCCTAACCGACAACTTACAACCAAATATGTTATCATGCAATGTGCAATAATTTTCAATTATTGATGGCCTCAAGATCTACTAGGCTAATCAATAACAAGTATTGGTTATGTTCAATGTTTAATGTCCAAATAGATTATCGTACTCAGCTAACAACAATTAATGATATAAACGACTCTCCAAATAGTCATATAAACATTTTGGCCAACCAACAAGATCACTGAGACATACGTTGTATCGTTCAGATAAATTGTATTTCCAATACCACATTCACGACAAACCAATCCATAACGATGTCAACTCGCATGTCAATACATTTTCAATATATGATGCATGTCAACATGTCTATTAAGGGCTACAATGCATCTATCAATACGACATATGAGTATGCATGATCCAATAGCATGTTAACGACCTTGCATAAACAACAATTAACATGTAATCGTTATTCTACATTAATCCTAGAACTCACAGTGATTGGCTAATTATAGCCTCTACATCTCAATTCGTCCCATAAATGCCAAAATCAGGCAAAAGCTTCTTCGAATAGGGTTCAACGATCCAATTCACCTACATGATGTTTACATAACAAATATATAAGCTCCCAACGCTTATTAAGTCCATAAAGTTCTCCAATGTGAGTTCGGGTAACAACGTGAGACTTTCGGGTCATTCCGGTACCCAACAAACTCGGATTCATGTTCCAACTATGGGAATCAACTACACTTTTACAATAGGGTTGCAAACAAGTGTTGGTTCCCAACATAGAGTCTCAATGCTCCCAAAACTCTTAAAACCTTTCCAATTACATTTCGGGTTCCAAACCGAAAGCCTTAATCCGTTTTGGGACTCTGTGAGACCTGAATGTTGAATTAAATTTTAGAAATCTTTAAACACTTAATTTAGATGTATTTTATAAGTATTTGATGTTAGCATAGGACTCCGTAGCTCAAAATCAAATTTTTGGACAGAAGGGTTTGACTCGCCGAGTGGAATGGCCACTCGCCGAGTGGACCCCAGACTTGCACTTCTTCCCCTACGGGTCTTACAACCAAAATTTCAAAACTCAATCAAAATCCAAACCAAAACATAGGATCAATCATACACCATATTTTAACACTTTTGAGCTCATTTTGAGCTTCCAAAACATCCCAAATACAATCGTTCAATCCATGGATTAATTTGAGCCCTAACTTGGATTTTAACCAAAACTAACACAAACTACCAATGTAGTTGCATATTATGGCTCTATTTTGATCATATAATAACATACTAAAAGATTGGGGCCTTTACAAAACAACTCAACATAAACCCATTTGAGTTTCATCTCCAAAAATGAAGGAATGAAGTGAAAATGATGAAGCAGAATAAGGAGGTGATTATACCCTTAAAGATGATACAAAATATGATTTCTAAGATTTAATCTTCACTTTGGTGATGAACCTCCTAAAAACCCTAGATTTTCTCCTCTCCTCTCTCTCTCAATTGCAACAAAATGAAATGTATTTTGTGTGTGTGGTGTGTTTGGACGGTTTCAAGAAAAAGAAGGCAGGGATTTTGGCCTTTGGCCAATCCCACCCCCTAACATTCAGCATTTGACCAACACACCCCTCCCCATTCCTTCTTTCAATTTAAAAAAAAATCTAATGCCCCAATTCATATTTTCTCAAAAATTCGATACCCAAATAGATAATTTGACATAATATGTTGGGAAATAATCTAAGTATGTCAAGCTTTTAGTTTGGATTTCTCAAACTGATAGTAGTATTTTTGTGTAATTACAAAGTTCGAGCTGCCAGTTCAATAAACTCGAGCTGCTAGTTCAAAAGTTCAAGCTGCCAGAATTGAAGTTCAAGCTGCTCAACAGACAGATAACAGAAAGTGCTAAAATTCAGGAAGTGATAAAGATTTCAAGATTTGAAGATCTTCCAAGGATATCTACTACCAGAGAAATCACAGATCATCAAGGAAACAAATCAGAAGGTTATAAATAGAGATAGACTAGGTCTTTCTCATGTAATTGTGGCACTTAAGTTTTTCATATTGTAATTGCATTCTGATTAAAGTTTCTAAAACCTCTAAGGCTGAAAAACCCTAACAACAGTTTGCGTTCTTCGTCTAATCAGACAGATTAGAGGTGATTGTAATCTGAGTGTTGGTAATATAAAGGTTTCGATATTAATTGTGTTTATTTGATTGTCTGTTCTTTATTGTTCTGAAAGTTTTCTTAAAACAATTAAGTGTTATTCCGTAAACTTCTTAATTGGACTTTGATTGAAAACAAGGTTATTGGTTTAACTCTGATTTATTTAACCAGTTAATCTTAGGAGATTTTGATCTTCACAAGTGGTATCAGAGACAGTTTTTGTTTTATTTTTATTCTTTGTTTTCATAATCAGAAACTTTCATGTTTAATTATTCAAATTTTCTATTTCTGCAATGGAGTTTGAGAGTAGCAGTAGTGGATCTGGGCGAGGACTTAAAGTGCCTATGCTTAAACTCACTAAGTTCGAGATGTGGAAACCCAGGATTCAACAGCATATTCAATTTATTGATTATGCCCTATGGGAAGCTGTTGAAAATCCTCCTACAGTTGATCCTGAACTAGATGCTGAAGGCAAACCAAAAAGGACACCTCCAAAAACTGAGATTGAAAGAAAGGCTAGATAGAATGAAGTTAAAACTCTCACTATTTTACAAATAGCCATTCCTTATGCTTATCAACATCAATTTAAAAAATTCTATACTGCTCATTCTCTATGGCTTGCTTTAGAGAAAAGATAATGCTAGCACAAAAAGAAACCAAAAGCATCTTTTAAAACTGCAGTATGAAAACTTTTCTGGTGGAAAGAATGAAAACCTTACTCAAATCTTTGATAGGTTCAATAAGCTGATAGGTGAGTTGGAGAGTGATAAGGTTAGCCTGGATCAAGCTGAGGTAAACAGAAAATTCCTCAGATCTCTTGGTGAAGAATGGACAGTATATGCTGAACAATGGAGAATAAAGGACACTTTAGATGAAATAGAGTTGGATGATCTCTACAACAGCTTGAGAGTGTTTGAATCTGAAATTGAAAATTTTCTTATAATCAAAACACTGCTCTGCTATCATCAGCATCAAATGATAAATCAAATAGCTGTGACTCTTTTTCAGGGACTGATGGCAACACTTCTGAAGTTCATTATGAGGCATTTGTTGCAAGTGATGGACTTTTTGCTCTTAATGCTGAAGATCTGGAATAAATCCATCCAGATGATCTAGAAGAGATGGACTTAAAGTGGCAACATGCCATGTTAACTATGAGAGCTAAACGATTTCTTAAAAGAACTGGCAGAACAAACTTTCAAGCCAGAAAGAAGGCAAGCCAACATTTGATAAATCAAAGGTTGAGTGCTTCAAGTGTCACAAACTTGGACACTTTGCTAGAAAGTGTAGATCACAAGGTCAGCAGCCACCAAGACCCCAACAAACCAGTCAAACACAATCTTCACAAGCTCTTGTTTCTCAAGAAGACACTGTTTTTTACTGGAGTGACCAGACAGACTAAGAGTTTCAGAATCAAGCTCTTATGGCAGAAACTACAACTGTTACTTCCACTGAACTACCATCTGAGGTAAATACTAAACTCTGCTCCCAAGCATGCAAAAATATGGTTAAAAAGTACAGAGATCATAATGAAAGCATGTGTAAAACTCCAGCTAAGATGGAAGAGAGGAGGTATGTGTATATGCAGGCAATAGAGGATTTTGAAAAACAGATCAATGACTATAAGGATAATGAGATTCAGATGGGACATGATAGAACATATCATGTGTGGGAGAAAAAAGAACTAAAAGAGAAAATAGAGACCCTTAATAAGAAATTAAAAGAGGCTGAACAGAAGGTGTTAGAAGCTCACAAGAAAGTAGAATCTATAAATATAGACTTGGGCAGCTTCAAGCTGGCCAATCAAAAGCTAGAACACCTAATGGAAGTCCAATTTAAAGATAGGGTAAAATCTCAACTCAATCCCAAGGAAGGAATTGGATATAATGCTACTCCACCTCCATATAACAATAAATACATTCATCCTATGAGTGAAATTGCTGATAGGCTTGTGAATGAACCATTAGATGAGAAGATGAAAACTATAGATCCTATCCTTGAGGATAATCCTGAGCTGGACAAAGAATTGACTTCTAATGAAGGAAGTATAAGTGAGGATACAGAGAGTAATTCCAAAACCATGAGTGAACCTATAGTATCTCTTGTTTCTAACTCTATTAGATACAGCAACCTGAGGGAAGAAACCAACAGTTTGAAAGGAAAAGAGAAATTGAGTGAATACAATCATGCTCCATATGTTTCTGTACCTTCTAACTGTAATGTTGCATCTTCTTCCAAAACAGATAAAAAGGGTAAAAATGTTCCAGTATGCACATGCCAAAAGCATGGTGTACAAAAGTTTCCCACACAGCAACAGGTAAGGGGAAATCAAAGGAACAAGAATAAGTTATGGTCACATAAAACTGGTTCCCCTATCAAAACAATCAAAAGATGTTTTCACTCTAGCAGGAAAAACCATCTCGCCAAGCACTGTTTATATAAACCAGCTGTTGCAAAACCGACTGTGTTTCAAAAACATGCCATTTCACAAAAATCAAAAGTTTCAAAGGCCTCAAAACTTGTCACCCCAGTTCCAAAGAATACAGTTGATCACAGGTTCATAAAAGTTAACAAACGGTTGCCTGCACACCAAAAACAAGCTTTAATGAAATATAAATTAAGCATGAAAAAGGTATGGTGTGTCAAAGGCAAAAACACAGTTCAAACTGCTAATACAAAAGTTGAAACTATTAAGTCAAAAGTTGGAACTGGTAGTGCAAAGTCTAAAGCTGCTGGCACTCAACATCCAGTTCCAACTGCTAAGTCAAAAACTGTAACTGGTAGTGAATCATCTGAGACTGTTAAAGAAAAGGTTGGAAAGAACACCTGGACACCTCATGTCATAACTAAATACTCCTCACAGAATCCACCAGTGGATCTCACTAAGTTTAAAAAGACACAAACAATATTTAGTTATGTCAATGCACAAAGACAACCCAAAACCAACTTGGTTTGGGTTTACTCCACTACTAATGGAGCTTTTTCTTGTGCAGGGCAACCACAGGAACCAACATAGGACAAGATGGCATGTGGACAGTGGATGCTCTAGGCACACGACAGGCAACTCTGAATGCTTGTCAAATTTCAAAAGCTTTAAAGGAGGATTTGTTACATTTGGTGGAAAATCCAAAGGAGGTAAGGTAACAGGTAAAGGTACTGTCAAAGCAGGTAATGTGATATTTAATGATGTACTGTATGCTGTACAGCTGAAGTATAACTAACTAAGTGTGTCTCAAGTGTGTGACAAACAGAATATTGTTCTATTCACAGACTCTGAATGCATTGTCCTATATAAAGATTATGAAATACCTGAAAATCTTGTTTTACTTAGAACACCAAGAAAGGACAATGTCTACTGTTTGGACACAGATTACTTATCCAAAACAAGTACTTTAAGCTGTTTAATATCCAAAGCATCATCTAATGAGTCTGCTCTCTGGCACAGAAGGATGTGTCACATGAACTTCAAATCCATGAATGCTTTAGTCAAAATAACTTGGTAAGAGGTTTACCACAGAAGGAGTTCATATGTGATGATCATTGTGTAGCCTGCCTCAAAGGCAAGCAACACAAAACTTCTCATAAGGCTAATGAAGTAAATTCAATCTCATTTGCTCTTCATCTTCTTCTTATGGATCTTTTTGGTCCAACTTCTGTTTTGAGTTTGAATAAAAGAGCCTATTGTTTAGTCATTGTTGATGATTTCACTAGGTTTACATGAGTTTATTTTCTTAGGACTAAGGATGAAACTGCTGAGTCGGTCAAGTCCTTCATTCTAAAAATTGAAAACCATTCTAACTTTAAAGTCAAGGTGATCAGGTCAGACAATGGAACTGATTTTAAGAATCAAATCCAAAACAGTTTCTGTGAGTCAAAAGGAATTGCAAAGCAATATAGTGCTCCTAGAACACCACAACAAAATTGAGTAGCTGAAAGGAAGAATAGAACATTAATAGAGGCTGCTAGAACCATGCCAGCTGATTCCAAATTGCCAATGACCTTATGGGTAGAGGTAGTAAATACAGCCTGCTATGTTCTAAACAGAGTTCAAGTTGTCCAATCACAAGGGAAAACTCCATATGAGTTATTCCATCATAGGATTCCCTTAGTGGCCTTCCTAAAGTCATTTGGCTGTTCATGCACTATCCTGCATACTAAAACTCACTAAGGTAAGTTTGAGAGTAAGGCTGAAGAAGGATTCTTTGTAGGATTTCCCACACAAAGCAAAGCCTATAGGGTCTATAACAGTGTATCTAAAACCATTGAAGAAAGTGAAAATGTTGAGTTTAATGAAAATACTGCAAATGTCAAAGACACTGGTCTTAATTGGTTATTTGATTTAGATTCACTAACGAATTCTATGAGCTTTGATAAGTATTCTGCAGGAGCAGTTGGAAACAATGTTCAAACTGCCAGTACAAATCCTCATGCTGTCAACACAAACATTCAAGTTGTTGGCACAAAGTTTCAAACTGTTGAAGATTCTGATAGATGGGATGAGTATACTCTGCTACCCCTTCTTACTTGTGACCTACCTGGGGTCCTGATTGACCAACAAGACAAACATACAGAGTTTGAAGTGCCAATCCCAAGTCCTGAAGTAACATCTCCAACCAATATGGAAACAGTCCCATCTCCAGATCAAACTGTTACTGAAGCAAGATCATCAAGTGGTGCAGAAGGTGATGACACCAATCTGGGAAGCTCATTTCAGATAGAAAGTGAACCTACACTCAGGGTTCACAAATATCTTCCTCTTAACCAGATCATGGGAGATCCACGCACTCCTGTGCAGACAAGGACAATGATCCACAAGGAATCAACTGCTTCTGAATAAGCAGTTCATGAATTCAGTCTAGCTGCCTTTGAACATGCATGCTTTATGTCACAATTAGAACCAAAGAATACATCTGAGGCTCTGAAGGATCCATCTTGGATTGAAGCCATGCAAGAAGAGCTTTGCAATTCAAGATTCAGAATGTGTGGACACTGGTTGATGTGCCTAAATGAAAGAGGGCAATTGGTACAAGATGGTTTACAGGAATATAAAGGATGAAAGAGGTGTAGTGATCAAAAATAAAGCAAGGCTAGTAGCTCAAGGTTATACTCAAGAAGAAGGAATAGACTATGATGATGTCTTTGCCCCAGTAGGAAGGATTGAATCCATCAGATTGTTCCTAGCCTATGCAAGCTACGAAGGGTTCAAGGTGTATCAAATGGATGTGAAATCTGCATTCCTATATGGTACAATTGAAGAAGAGGTATATGTGTGTCAACCTCCTAGGTTTGAAGACTATAAGTATCCTGACAGAGTTTACAAGTTAGACAAGGCACTCTATGGGCTTCACCAAGCTCCTAGAGCATGGTATGACACTTTTTCTTCCTACCTACTCAATAATGGTTTCAAGAGAGGTACTCTGGACAAGACATTGTTCACAAAGTCTATCAAATAGAGATCCTTCTTGTTCGAATCTATGTTGATGACGTCATCTTTAGATCAACAAATGACATCCTTTGCAAGGAATTTGAGACTCTGATGCACAAAAAGTTTCAAATGAGTTCAATGGGAGAACTAACTTTCTTTCTAGGATTGCAGGTCAAGCAGAATCCCACTGGACTCTTCATCAGGCAGTCAAAGTATGTGAATGATATTCTGGAAAAGTTTGGATACAAGGACACCAAGGTTGCTAGCACACCAATGGACACTCATAAACAGCTTGATGCAGATAAAGAAGGAGTGGATGTGGAAATTCATCTGTATCGGTCCTTGATAGGTTCACTAATGTATCTGACATCTTCTAGACCAGATATAGTGTTTGCTGTTTGTGTTTGTGTCAGGTTCCAATGTGCCCTAAAGAATTCACATCTGTTTGCTGTTAAGAGAATCTTTAGATATCTAAAAGGTCAACCAAAATTAGACCTATGGTATCCTAAGGACTCTCCTCTTGAACTATCAGCCTACTCCGACAGTGACTATGGAGGTTGCAAAATAGACAGTAAATCAACAACTAGAGGATGTCAATATCTAGGAGCTAGACTAGTCTCTTGGCGGTGCAAAAAGCAAACCACAATCTCCACTTCATCCAGTGAGGCAGAATATGTTGTAGCTGACAGCTGTTGCTCTCAGGTTATGTGGAATCAGAACCAACTAAGAGACTATGGTATGAACTATCTATCTACTCCTATTTACATTGACAATTCAAGTGCAATAAGTATTGTACAAAATCCAGTAAAATTTCCCAAAACCAAACACATAGATATTAGATTCCATTTTATAAGGGATTGTAATGAAAAGAAATTAACCCAAGTTACCAAAATTCATACTGATGATCAGTTAGCAGATCTCTTTACTAACCTTTTGATGTAGGAAGATTCACCTTTCTGGTATCAAATATTGGTATGGTAAATATGGATTAATCTATCTTGCATTACCATCCTCTATACTATGTGAAAAACATTTACTATATATGTACTTAGTTAAGGGGGAGACACTGTTACATTAGATGCTGCTCAGTAAATAACTACGAGCTTGAGACTATTCTCAAGCTGCTAGTTCATTTTCTCGGACTGGTAGTTGTTCACTTGGTCTGTTAAGTGTGCAGGGCATTTTAGTCATTACTAAGGAGGTTGTACGCGGGACTAGATATTTTTCAAAATCCAAACCCTTCAAAATCCCAGTTTCGTTTGGTTGCAACTATCAGTTGCAAAATATCTTCCAGAGTCCGTTTTCATTCTCTCTTTGTGCGATTTTCAAATTGTCAAGCCAAACCCTAAATCCTCTCATTTGTGATCACCAATGGAGTTTGTTAAAGAACACAACTGCCTACCATACTCCCTCAAACATGTTGAACTGCAACCCTTCCATGAAATGATGGATTTTCTTCGCCGTTCTCCTATCCACTGTGCCCTTACTGTAAACCCCACTATATACGTCTCTCACATAGAGCAATTCTGGAAAGCAGTCACTGTAAGTACCCAAGAGGGAATCACTTCTTTTGTTTCTACAATTAATGGTAATACCATTACCATCACAGAGGAGTCCATTCGACAGCATTTGCATTTGCAAGATGCTTCAGGTATATCTGATCTATCACTCACTGCTTTACATGAAGGTCTGTTTGAAATAGGGTATAGGGGCCCAACAGATTCATTTACTTTTTATAAAGCACATTTTGGTCCCATATGGAAAAATCTTGTACACATTCTTCAACAGTGCTTAAGCCCTAAAAATACTGGTTGGTCTGAATTTTCATCAAATATTGCAACTGCCCTAGTTTGCTTATCCACAGGCCAACAGTTCAACTTTTCAAATATGATTTTTCAAGGAATGTTAAGTCACCATGCCTTAAAGAATGGGAAATTTTTTATGTATCCTCGGTTTTTGGCTGAAATAATTGCAAAATCCTGTAATTCTTTAAAATTACACAAAAGGATATATGTCTCTCAAACGCACTCTTTACCTTCTGTAAAAAGACTTTTGAAACCGAGTGCAAATTTTCATTATGTAGATGTCTCATTGCCTCAAGCAATGCAGACTATATTCCAAGAAATAGAGGAGAGGATCCTGAGCAGGCTCAGCCCACATTACTGCTTCACCCCCAGGATCCCAACCCACTCATCATGATACAGATATCCCCTATGATCCTTCTACTACCCATACCTCCCCAGCCCCACTACTACAAATATACACTAAAAAGAGACAAAGGGCTGTAGGAGCTCCTTCCTCCTCAGTTCAACCCCCAGAGCCAAATAACTCTGTGCAAGAGGATACTCTTGCACAACATATCGAAAGGGAACCCACTGAGGACACTAACACCCTCAATATGGAGGTGAACATCCCTTCTGAGGATGTTCATATGGGTTTTGTGGCTGGTACTACTGATGTCTCTGCACAAGGGGCACAGGACAGTACCAACATACCTAAGACCACTCCCATGGCAACAGAGGGTGTGCAAGCACCTTCTGGAAGTCCTCAGAACCAAGAACAAAGGGGCCCAGATGTTTCTTCTACTTCTAGTATTGGTGCCAGTGATACATCTCAAATCCCTCTATCATTTGAAGATCTTGAGGCTAGTCTGCAACTCATGGCTTTAACGGGTCAACAACTAAAACCTGTTGTAGCTATTCTGGAACATTACAAGTCCATAATTGCTGCACAGGGTTCCCAAATCATTGCTCTACAACAGCTCTTCTCAGTCCAACAGCAAAAACTTGCCCAATTTCAGCTTGGGTTGAAGCTATATGGAAATAAGATTGTTCAGCTTGAAAGGCTCGTTCAAACCCTGTTAGCATAGGTATTTGGTCCTTCTGAACAAACCAATGCATCCAAAAAGAGGGAGAATCAGGAGATCCCACTCTCAGTCCAAACAGCTTCAAGTTCACTACTGGCAGCTTCTGCTTCTAGGCTAACAGTCCCAACAGTTTCTCAAACTGTTAGTCCAGAAGCTCAAGCTGTTTCTATTAAAAGGCCAGGAGGAGTGTCTATAAGAGAAAGCATTCAAGAACCATCCCTAGCAGTCCAAGCCACAGCAGTAGTCTCAGCAGCAACCACAGATAAAGGAAAGGGCATTTTAATTGAGCCTCCAAAGATCAAATTTGTTTCAAAAGAAGCCCAAGTTGCCCATGATACAGAATTGGCCAGAAAATTGGCAGAAGAACAAGATCAAATCCTGGATCAGCAAGCCCAAGCTTCTATGGGGGATGATGAAACCCTTGGAGACTATCTACGTGGGTTTATGGTTAAGGAAAATCATAAGAAGAGAAAAAGGCCAACAGGGCCTTCAAAGGGAGAACACAGAAAATTTTTTATAAACTTTTATGCAAGTGCTGGTGTTTCTAAAGTCACTGCACAAACAGACAAACTCCAGGCCTTGTATGACAGAGAAATGGAAAAAGAAAAGGAAAAGGCCTCCAAACAAATCCAAGATCCTCCTCAAACTGTTACTGCTCCTCAACCTGAAGTTATTCATCAAGCAAAGTTTGATCAAGTCAAAAGAGTTCTGTTTGACCAACAGTTACAAAAGGCAATGGAAATAGAAAAGGCTCTTGACCAACATGACTTCTCCGAACCACCAATTACTTACTGGTATGCCAAATCAATGGACAACAATGATATGGTATATCATTTTGTAATTAAAAGAAAAGCTAGTCCAGAAGAGGAGTACAAAAGCCTGATCCAAATAGTTCAGAAGATGACTAGAGATGAGCTAACCCAAATGCACAATATTGGGACGACTAGCCACTCTAGGTCACCAATAGTTGGGTTCAGAATAACCTAAAGGATCTTAGAAGCATGTTTGATCTAGAGTCCACCAGACTAGATGTAGAAGCTGCCAAGGAAGTGAAGATTGTACATATTGATCTATATGCAAAATCCATGACATATAGACTCAAACTTGCAGACAGAACCAACCGATTCTACAGTTTTGAATTTATTGATTTGCCAAAAGAGTGGCTACACCAAATGAGCTCAATGAAGATTGAATGTGATAGAGAGGAGTTGAAAAGAGACTTCATAAAAGCTATAAGGCAGAAGCTTGCACAGTTGTAATATGTAAGTTTTTGGATGCCTTAGTTTGTGTAGAACAGTTTTACTTTGTACTTATTTCCTTATTTGTATAGAAACTTAAAGTCTTTTGTTAAGAATTTAAGTTAGGGGGAGATTGTTGGGAAATAATCTAAGTATGTCAAGCTGTTAGTTAGGATTTCTCAAACTGTTAGTAGTATTTTTATGTAATTACAAAGTTCGAGCTGCCTGTTCAATAAACTCGAGCTGCTAGTTCAAAATCAAGCTGCCAGAATTAAAGTTCAAGCTGCTCAACAGACAGATAAAGAAAGTGCTAAAATTCATGAAGTGATAAAGATTTCAAGATTTGAAGATCTTCCAAGGATATCTACTACCAGATAAATCACAGATCGTCAAGGAAACAAATCAAAAGGTTATAAATAGAGATAGACTAGGTTTTTCTCATGTAATTGTGGTGCTTAAGTTTTTCATATTGTAATTGCATTCTGATTAAAGTTTCTAAAGCCTCTAAGGTTGAAAAACCCTAACAACAGTTTGTGTTCTTCGTCTAATCAGACAGATTAGAGGTGATTGTAATCTGAGTGTTGGTAATATAAAGGTTTCGATATTAATTGTGTTTATTTGATTGTCTGTTCTTTATTATTCTGAAAGTTTTCTTAAAACAATTAAGTGTTATTCCGCAAACTTCTTAATTGGACTTTGAATCAAAACAAGGTTATTGATTTAACTCTGATTTATTTTAACCAGTTAATCTTAGGAGATTTTGATCTTGACATAATCATATTAATTACATTCAAGCATTATATTGATCATTATTAAGTTGTTTTACAAATTTTGGGGCGTTACATAATATTTGATCCCGTTATCATAAAACACAAGTTTATATCACCGGGTTCCAATTTAGTTAATAAACACCAGGATGATAATCTTTTATAAAAACTTAATCCCATAACCCAGTTAACCCCAAAATCTCATCACGTGACGGTTCCACGTATAACTCAATAATTCACCCAACTCCATAATAATATTTAAATCAACCCAGTTAAATAATTCCACGTACCTTTCCCAAAATTGGGATGTTACAACAATCCATTCAGGTTTTAGTTTTCTTGAATGACAAAAATTACGACCCATTCATGTTTTGGATTTTTTACAAGAACTACAAATCATTCCAATTTTTCATTTTTTTCTAACAAAATAATTGCAATCCATTTATCTTTGTGTTTTTAACAATGAAAAAAACTATGAATTATTACGGTTTATAGTTTTTCAGAATGAAAACATTGCAACCCATTGGATTTTACTATTTCAAATAAAAAAATACAACCCATTTACATTGATAAATTAAAAAACCAGAATGGTTCATATTTTTTTGTTTGAAAAAATTAAAAAATAGTATGGTTCATATATTTTGTTTGAAATTAAAAAACTACAAATTATTTAATTTTTTATCTTTCCAAATAAAAAGTACTATGACCCATTTAAGTTTTTAGCTTTCCTATACGACAAAAACTACGACTCATTCATACTTTAGATTATTTTGAACTGGTTTTTTGATTTTTGCTAACGAAAAATTTGAAACTCATTCATTTTTTTTAGTTTTTAACGATAAAAAAACTATGAATAATTGTAATTTATAGTTTTCTGAATGAAAAATATTGCAACCCATTTTGATTTTTAGTTTTTTAAATAAAAAACTACAATCCATTCAAATCGAAAAAAACTATAAACCAACATGGTTCATACTATTTTGTTCCGAAAAAAAGAGAATGGTTAATAGTTTTTCCGTTTGGAAAAAGTGAAAAATTAAAATTATTTGTAGTATTTTTTGGTTCATAATATATATAATCGTGAATAAAATCGATATTAGGTTATGAAAAAATAAAAATTGTAAATAATTAAATTTAATGAAATTAAAAATATAGTCACTAAAGATAGTAATAATGTAATTAAATAAACTTAAATAAATAAATAAAGGGTGTATTATGAAAAAAAACAATGAAATTAAAAACTTGAGTTTTTTAAAATTTCACAAAAAACCTCAAGTTATTATGAATAATGTAATAATGTAATTAAAATTTCACAAAAAAACTTGATAGTAATAATGTAATTAAATAAACTTGAGGTTTTTAATAAAGGGTTTTTTTTCATAATAACTTGAGGTTTAAAAACTAAAATTTTATTATAAAATTTCACAACAAAATATGAAACCTAAATTGGGTTTATTTTTTGTGTTTATGAGATTTTAGAAAAACTTTAAAAAATAAAAAAAGTTGGGTTTAATTTGATATGTTATTGATAAAAATATGAAAAAGATGTTAATATTTTTTATAACTGAAAAGTTGTTGGTGACCTGTTAAACATGTTTGTAGGTCACCAATTACTATTATTGATAGAATAAGAAAAAGTTGTCACTATAAATGATAAAAAAATATAAAAGTTAATATTATTAATGATAAGAGATAAATAATGTTACTATTATGAAAAAAATAACAAAAGTTGTTACTATTTTTAATCATTTCCCTTTAAAGAAATGATCAGTCTACCCTTTTTATGATTACAACATCCTTTTATAATTTTCCTTATTACTAATATTTACAATATCATATTTGTCCATATACAAATATCAAATTTCTTAAATATATCCCAATAACTCTAAACTGAAAATATATTTATAAAAGATGATGACATCATATCATTTTACATGACTAGGTTCATGACAACAATATTACCAAAAAGCAAATAATATGTCTAATCATTTTGAAAAATATGATCAAAAATTGACTATCCAATCTCCATGAACGAGTTGCATCACAACAAAACTATTACAAAAAGACCAACTCAAGAACATGTCCAATATCCATGAATGATTGCATCACAACAAAAAATTACCAGATCACCAACTCAAGAACATGATCGATCTAGACACCAAAAAGTTAAAATGTGTATCTTTCTGACCTCGGTACTTCACAAGTCTTTGTATTCTTTCTTCTTCCCCTAAAATAAGAAACAATTATCAAAATTTTATAAGTATTGAGATTGTTTTTTCCAAGAAAGTAGAATAGTAGAAATGAGCTTATACCTTTTATTGATGGATGCATGAGAATCTTGAGATGCAGGTTTTTGAATGTCTTCTCATGGTGTCCATATTGACTACATCGTGGACATTTATGCCTTTTTTTGGCTCGTCGGGTGTTACATTCCTGTTCTTTCTTGGACGTCCAGGTGACGTTTGGCAATTAGTGGGTATATCTTCTCCCCTGCATCTATGTGCAACCATTGATCCTTTCCTAGAATTGGAGAGCATAGGCTTCTTTAAATTTTTCGACTGTGAAGTACTGATCAACATATTTGTCCTAGTTAGTATCCATTGTGAAAGGTATGAAAGCCACTGCATGCACGCATGGAAGACCTTTAACTTGCCAAACCCGACAACTACATCTTTTCTCATCTAGAGTAACCTCCCAATGTTTTCCTTTACACTTCACTTCAACTCGATTGTCACTGCTTCTACAAACCTCAAATTCACCAAATTTCTACATTGAATATAAAAGAAAAAAAACTTGATACTAATTATAATAAATATTCTAATCCACTTACCTTTGAGATATTGTTGAGATAATGCATAGTAGTAGGAACTATTGTGCCTTTCCATTTCTTTTATAATCCTTCGCTTCTTTCAAATCATACCATAATCTTTTCTCTGACAGCTTGAAGGAGATCAAATACTGGTTGGTAACGCGCTTCACTTATCCAAGCATTCAATGCTTCAGAAATGTTGTTAGTAAGATAGTCACACTTGGATATTGTCCCAACTTAATTCGACTCCATATCTTCTGATGGTTCTCATTAAGATATGTAATCACATCTTTAGGTTTATCAGGATTTCATTTAATAATCTATCATGCTCGCTAAAGCAATAAGTTTTTGTAGCACCCCACAAGTTGAAGTTGAAGAACTCACCACGGAATTGTTTCTTGAAGTTGCTCTATAAGTGTCTTATGCATTCTCTCTGCTCAACATTAGGATAAACTTGCATGATAACTACTTCCAACCCTTTTTGCATGTCTGAGAAGATAAAGAGACCATTTGGCACCCCAATTGACCTTTTTAGTAACTCAAGAATCCATGTGCATGACTTTGTATTATCTGATTCAAACACATTGTATGCAACTGGAAACATGGATATTGTTGGGTGTTTAATGTTGTTTTTATGAAATGTAAAGTTGGGGGTGCTTATTGTTATGGGTCTATTCTTGTAATAAATAAAATAGTACAAATAGTAGGTGGCGGTTATTAGATAAGTAGTTAGTTGTTTTTCGTGCAAGAAAGTCAAATAGAGTAGGAGAGAAGCCGCCATTGATACTACACTTCGTGTAATCGGTTTTTCAATCTCTAAATGAAATCATTCAGCCATGTTTGATTTTACTTGTTTGTTTCCATTGTATGATCTTAATTGCATATAGATTTTGATATAACAATTGGTATTAGAGCCAAAATTTAGAGTGATTTTGAATCTGAATTTTTATATTTGCTCGAAGAGTGTTCATCGAATGTTCTTAAAATCAGAAAAATCCATTGAGTGTTTGATTCAGTTGTTGTTTAAATCTGAATTTTACATCAAATGTAGAGTTTCAAACCACGATTCAATTGATATCAGTCTCAAAACTCATATCCAATCATACTGAATTTAATTGAGATTTTTCTGATATTTTTTAAAACTTTGTATTCTTACTGTTTTTGACTGATTTTAGGTTTTTGATATGAAATTAGCCAAAATCACTTCACAAAAAATGTTTCTGTGCTAAAAACGCAGCTATTATTTTGGGTTCAATTCGTGAAGTTTTTATCAAAAATTGTGAATCTACACTTGCTATTAATGTACGGTAACCTGCTATAGCAGGTTTTCAGGTCTGAAATTGTTGAAGTCGGTAAAAAATACAAAAATTGTTGTTATTAATGATAAAAAATAAATAATGCAGCTATAAATAGTAAAAATAAAAAGTTGTTTTTATTTGAACCAATAAAAGATGCATATTTAGTGATCCTTTATAATTAAGTTTACATCATTAATTATTATATTGCAATAATTAATCCTTGTGATATCAAATATCATAAATTAATCGCTCTGTTTTTTATTCGGCTTATTTTGAGATCTATGTATACTCAATAATCAATGTCACCACCCCACCCTTTGATGGGTCGGGTCGTTGGAAACCGTTGAAAAATATTTTTTATGAGTAATTATGTTACAAGTATTTTTTGATCTCATGATTTTACAATGGGATAATTACTAAAATAGTTAAATCTCACACTTTTATTCACTTTTTAGCCACTTTATATACATTTTACCAAAATAGCCACACTTTACGTTACCACATTTACGTGATAGCCACAATTTACGTGATATGTCTTTTTTTTCATTTTTTTAATGCATTACGTTACAAAAGGTGTCTGGTCACGTAAATTGTTGTACTTTACGTGACCATTTTTACTCATTCCCCATGAATGTTTGGTGGGATGTCTTGTCACACTTTACGTGACCAAGTACAACAATTTACGTGACCAAACACCTTTTGTAACGTAATGCATTAAAATAATGAAAAAAAGTCTAAATCACGTAAATTGTGGCTATCACGTAAATGTGGTCACGTAAATTGTGGCTATTTCAGTCCGTTCAAACAAACAGGTCAAACGGGTTGACGACAAAAAGTCATAAATTTTATATAATTTTTAAATTTTTTTCAAAGAACAATTTTTTTAATACACTGTTTTATAAATTTTCATTTAAAAAAAAAAGTTATGTTTTATTTTAGTTTTTTTATAATTACTTAATTTTTAACTGTTCGGCCCATTTAACCCGTTGCGTAAAAATTATCACCCCTGATTGGGTTGTAACAAATTACAAACTTTCTTCTAAACAAATCTAAAATACCCCTAAGTGGCTAAGTCTTGGCCTAAAGGCCACAAGAATGCACCACAAATCTCAATTACTTAACAAATATCCTAATTTTTTTTAATGAGATGTGCAAAATAGGAAATATATAAGGATACAAATAAAGGTTTATATTTAAAAACTCAATCAACATTCTTTATTTTCACGATAACTCTTAAAACTTTTTTTTTATTGTTTAAGTCCATAAACTATTATTATTTTGTTCAAATATGCATATTTGACATGTTTAACAATTAAGTTACCATACAAGTAACCTTAGTTTTAGTTTTCACTTGATTAATGTTAGAAAAAAACGCAAAATCTTTTCATATTTTAGCGATTAACTCCTTAAATTTTTTGTTTTATCAGCTGTGTTTGTCGGTTAATCTGGTAGCCGGTCAAAACAACCAAAATACTCACCATTTACGTCATGGTCACTATTTACGTGACTTGTACTTCTTAATAATTTTTAATGCATTACGTTACAAAAGGTAAAAAGTAGCGTAAACTACATTACTTTTACGTTACTAAATTTATTCTTGGGAATGAGCAAAATGAGATTTCGTAACGTAAAGTAATGGTACTTTACGTGATAATACACATTTTGTAACGAAATGCATTAAAAAATAATAAAAAAGTACAAATAACGTAAGTATTAACTGTCACGTAAATGTGGTAATGAAAATGTTGGCTATTTTAGTAATGTGACAATTTTTTTGGGCAAAACTTGAGAAAACGTATTATTATTTTTTTTTGGGTATTTTTGTAATTATTCCTTTAAACAATTTTAAAAAAAAAAACTTTTAGGAACTAAATTGACAAAAAGAGAAAAGTTAATTGAGTTTATTCAATATTAACCCTAAAAATAATCTATACACATGTTACCATCATATTTCATTTCAAATATAAAATTAATACAAGTTTATTATTCTCCCTCCTCATAAACCATGCATGACGTATACGAAGAGTACTGTAAGGTCTTAATATAGATCAAATTAACATATGAAAGACTGTATCATCGATCAAGTACTGTCGTGATTACAAAGGAATTGACATTACAAACACTCGTGGACCAGCGAAATCTTAACGATAGCCGATAGGCGGAATATGGAAACATAGTTGTTAGAATAACAAAACTTTCCATTTGTGGTAATAAAATACCATCAAACGAAAAGGAAACGATCGAGTAGTATGCCTAGTTAGCCTCAACAATAAGGGTCGGTACCACTAACGACCCCGCAATCGTTTAGGTACGTGGCAGGTAAGCCCGCACCTAGAAGAGCTTGACAGACACACCAGATGGACTCAACATGCGGATTCCAAATATTTGTGGTTTCTTGGAGAAGGTTGCAACAGTTAGAGTCGGCTCCACTGGTGCATGGTCCACCATCGAAGATAAAAGTCATGCACTGTGCTGTTGCTCGAGGAGTTGCAATGAAGGCGATCACCAACAACATACATATGACGGTTTTTGCCATTTTTATAACGAAATATTTTGTTTTGGAATGATAATTGTTGCATGCTAACTCGGTATATATTTATAGTTCTATGAAGATGAGTATGTTGTATATATGCCTTTTAATTATAGCAACTTGTTACATGTCAAAAGCAAATTTTCTATTCTTTGATTCCGAAAAGTCGCATCTTGGCACTAAAGTCAACTCAATAATTGATCGATCTCATAATACTTAATTATATATATATACATGTTCAAGTGATTACCACCTGTTACGCAGCGCACCAGAAGGTACCACTTTTAAAATTATTTTCTTTGAAATTTTTTTTTATGAACATGTTCTAATTAACATTACACAGATCATATGTAAATTTCACGCAAATCCGAACACTCTAAGTGCATGAAAACATGCATCACGTAAATGCATGTTCACATGTCTTCAAAATTATGTAAGTGTGTGTTCACATAATTCTTTAGGAGCTATGAGATGTGAATGTATGTGAAATTTACATATGATCTTCATAATGTTAATTAAAACATGTTTATGAAAAAAAAAAAAATTTTGAAAGTTTTTTTAAAGGTGGTACCTTCTGGTGCTCTGCATAATGGTGGTACTCTCTCGAACTATATATATATATATATATATATATATATATATATATATATATATATATATATATATATATATATATATATATATAGGGAGGTTCAATGGAAAACCACAATGCACCTGAAAACTTGTGAAAACCGCACTGCACCACCACAAATGCATCAAATTCCCCGCGTGATGCATCAAAATTCCGCGGGATGCATCAAATTTCCCGCGTGATGCATCACCTTATTTACGATCATGCCACCGCGTTTTTCATGAAATGCACCAAATCGGACGGTATGCGTAGGTTTCCATAGTTTTCACGTGCATGGTGGTTTTCCATTGAACCCAGCCCTATATATATATATATATATATATATATATATATATATATATATATATATATATATATATATATATATATATATATATATATATATATATATATATATATATATATATATATATATCGGATCACGTGAGAATGATCTTTTGGTGAGAAGGGACGATAAGAAATATTAAGATTTCATGTGTCATTTATTAATAAATAGGGATAAGGGTAGTTTAGTCAAATAATTATTTTAATTTATGAATTTAAAAATCTTTCAATTAAAGATGGTGTGACTGTGTAAGAGTTATTTTAGAAATGAAATCATACAAAATTTATCATCCTCTCCTAAGCATACAATTTCAAAGTTTCACTTTTCCATCTCTCTCGATCATCACCGTCATGTGCCATCGCAACTACCCATTCACCGCCTGCTCTCTCCGATGGCCGCTGTCTATGGCATCGCTACAACAGTGGTTCTTGGTGTCTCACGATTTGCTTTTTGGCGGTGTTTCGACAACGATATTGTAGTGATTGTGGTTCTCGATGTTTATCGTTTCCAGATCTTTGATCGATGGTGATGAGAGGGTCCGATGTTGTATTAATGCGGTTTTCCAATGATGATTCCTTCAAACCCAAATGATTCATTCTTTTCCAATGAAAGCGACAGTTATGGTCCACTAGAATTTGGGTAAACATTTTTTTTTTTTGAACGACAAAAGGAAAACCAACTCAAAGCTTCGGCATTGCCATCACCTCAAGCTGGCTCCCAACAAATTTTATTCAATACTAGCAAGATGCTAGAACAAAGTACAATACGAAATTAAAAGAACGAAGAAGGGCTAGAGCACCACATTGACCACAATAAAGACTTACAATCTCCTCGATACTTTAACCAAGTAAATAAATTGGTTTGAATCTCATCCTTGATCATTGAAGCCGAGATACTTGCATTCTTGAATACCACATTATTTCTTGCTAACCAAATAAACCATAACAATCCACCCATAGCTAGTTCAAAAAACTTTCTTCTAGCCTTCGATCTACCGCCATCTAAAACCACACCACAAACCTCATCTAATGAACGATGATTACCAGATTCAATTTGGATGCTTATCCCTCAATTAAGAAAAAGAACAAGAAAGAGAAAAAGTCAGGCGTAAATTGTGAGAAGAGAAAGAAAGTGGTTACTTTTCTAATCCAGCAAGGGTTTACAAGGATTGGTAAATTTACATTCCAATTTTTTTAATTGTTTACCAACTTCATTATTTCTTTCGAATTATTGAACCGTTGTGTTTAGATTAGTGTATCAATAATTTGAAGTTAACCAACCAATGTTAGATACTATCGATTCAGTTTATAATGAATCAATGTATTTTGAATCTAGTTTTATCATTGTATCTTGAATATTGTATTCGATTATTGTATCAACATTAATGAATCAGTGTTTTTATGTGTTTATTAGTTTTATCATTGTATCTTGATGATCCAGACGACCCTGAACATCCTGAGGGGGAGAAATGCCATCGTATTGAGCCTGGGGGCGAGCCAACATATCAAGGGGAGCTTCACTAAGGGCATCAGAGAGTAGGGAAGAACCATCTGAAAAAGACCCGGGGTGACAAGAAGAGGAAGATTTGTCCAGGGCAGTGGTGCTATATGAGCCTCAACCAGAAAAAATCAAAGCCATTCTGCTATCCGACACAGATTCAGAAGCTGACCTAGAAAAACTGAAACCAGAACCTGAGACATCTAATTCATCCTCCTATTTTGACTTCTTAAACTCTCCGACCCATGAACCTCAACAAGAAATAATCTACCAAGAAAAGCCCCCCAACCCATCACTAAATCTTAAACTTACCTACAATATCTCTACTTCCACCATCACCCAGAAAAAGACGGCAGAATCATCCATACCCATCGACCTCGAACCGTAGACTGCTTTTAGGAGTTTACCGGTGAACCCTCCAAGAAATACGATGAAGGGGACCTTGCGTGGGTACACTGGTTTTCCAAAGGCAACATCCAGATACTTCCCCCCCGAGCAAAGGGAGAAACTAAGGATCAACCACAACGGTCGAGTCTATAAGATGCTGGAGATCCCCGCAGCAGAAGTCTAGGCGTCTCCGGTGCAAGGTTTCAAGAAATTTCTAATGAAGATGAAAGCTGAAAAACTTCTTGAGCCTTACCTGGGGGACAAGTTCAAAAGTGTCTTCATGAAGAATCCTGGAAACTACAGCAGACAGCTACTCATGGATCTAAGCGAGTATCAAAAGCTAAGCAAGTCGAGTACAACCAGATGATGCTGCGAGAGATGACCTAAATCTGCATATTGGTCTAAGTCTAATATTGTGAAGTTCGTCTCTATAAACATGTACAAAAGGGCCTGCATCTACATGCCTTCATTGGATATTTTAAGAGCTGATGGCACAGTGCATGAGAGTGATTTTGATTTTACGACCCTTGACGACATCGAAACTATCCATAACAAACTGTAAAACAAAGTCAATGGAAGATTAAGTTATGTCACTACTCTAGCGGCCCTTACGCGAAGCATGAGATGAAAGTCCACAGTAATGTGCATAAAAGATTTTCAACTAGCTATCGAGAGCTATTTTGTCAAGGTGGGTTTAAAGGCTTCAAATAAGAGTTTCTTCTGGATTGATCATTAACCAATCTACAGAGTATTTAAAAGGCCTGAGCAAGGGGTAATCTACTTAAACAATAATGAGCAAAAACGATTCTTACACTTCGAAGAAATCTCGAGCTACTCCGATGGCACACTCCATCTAATAAGAGCAGAACTAAATGGAAGACTCCAAAGAGGATGAGGTCATGAAGTTTGTTGAGCTAAAAAAGAAGCCACGGGAAGTTCAGGATATCAGAGACAAAATCGAGTTGATAAATGAAATATTACACATTCGCCAGGTCATCAGAAGATTTGATGTTATCCTGGGAATCTGAGCATCCGAGGAAAGAGCCTGCCACCTTCCACAGTGATTGAAAAGGGGGTGATTGTTAGATTAATACTTCAATTCTGAGGACTTATTTTGTAATAAGTTGTATTTATTTCTATTTCCATGTAATTTTCTCTTTTGTAGAAAATTGAGGGGTATTTTATGTAAACCCCTCAAAGTTAGGCCTATGTATAAATAGTATATTACACCTAGGTTTTTGTGTAGGGTGTTATTTGGGCACGTTAAACGGGTTTCAGGTTATTCGGGTATGAGGGTATAGGTTAACTACCCGAACCCGAACCAAATAAGAGAACATGTTAATCATTTTTGGGTTAAATGAGTATCAGATTATTCGGTTTGGGTTAAATGGGTTAATCGGTTTTACTATGAAATAGAATACTCTATGAAATGGTTTAAACGAGTTAAATGGGTTGGGTAAAATGGGTAGAACGAGTTAAGAAGGTTAAAAGGTTTTACATTAAGTATTTAAATATTTACATTCTATATATGGGGAACCGTGGAAGAGTAAAAAAGAGACGTGTTTTTTGGTTTGTAAAAATTAAAACCCTACATCTCTACCAAAGTAGACGCAAGATGCGAAGATGGGAGGATATATTATTATTATTATTATTTTTAATTATTGATATATGAGTTATTCTGGTAACCCTAATTTTTTGCTCCCCCCCCCCCCCCCCCCGATCCCCAAACCGAAAACCTTATTTGGTTACCATTTAACCCGATTAACAAATCCGAAAAGCCGAATAACCGAACCTATTTAACCCGAATAAGGTTCGATTCGGGTGGGTTATTCGGGTTCGATTATTTTGCACACCTCTAGTTTTGTGTAACACTTGAGCAGATTATTGAATATTTCATTTGCATTTTGAAGGCGGGAATAGTGAGCATTGATTACTTTATCCTCTTTGTTCTTTCTTTAATCTTCCATATAATCATACTAGTTTACGACCCACTTATTTCGTGGATATTTTTATTTAAATTAATTGATATAAAATGTATATAAGTAAAAAATAAAAACGTACAAAAATAATAATAGTGTTTATATTTTATTATTTATAGATTAAAAAAAATAGAGTATATTTATCTTTTTTTAAAATAATAAATTGTATTTATTTTTAATTTTTTATAATAATAAGTTGTAATTATCTTTCTTGGTGAACGTAGAGGTGACACATGACATTTGATTTTTTTATATTATATATAATAATAATAATTTCCACAACTAATTCAAATTATATGAATTTCTTTTCATTTAAATCCAAATTTTTACATTTGGATCTAATTATGATCATTAAGGATATAATGATAGATTTTTATTTTAGGTAAGTATTAATTTAACACATTGTAATATCTAATTTAATATTAAATCATTAACTAATTAAAAGAAATTAAAATCAAAATTTAATGTAATTAGGTTAAGGTAGTAAATTAGTAGAATAAAGACGGAAAAATGAAATTTTCATGCATTGTGGAAGTGACATGTATAATCAATTGGTTTGCTTTATTATAATATATAGATATAGATTGTAATCATTGTGAGTTCATAAAATATTACTGGGATACTTACTACAAGGTCATTTATGACATTAAGCATTTCAATTACTTCAACTTTTTTCATTTATGTTTATAACAATTAAATTCACTGAACGAAATTGCAATTCCAAGAACCTTTGTTGTGTCTCTCTCACTTAATTCGTTTCTGTAGGTCACCATTGTACTAATTCCCTTCTCGTTTGCAAAACCAAGATCCATATTGCTGCTACAAATTTATGAATTTTTCTTGTGGGGTTTATCGACCAGTGACGCATCAATCCCTGCGTATGGGTATTATTTTTGCAAATTGATTGAAGCACTGAAACCGGTTATACTGCAACTATTCAATTACATGAATGTTTTCTTTTCCATATTAAGCATCAAAAAACCATACATTTTGATCGATGGGTATTAATATTTGTTATAGTTTGAACATCTATTAACATTGGGTTTGTAAAACTTGTTTTGAAGAGATTGCACGTTAAGAAATGAATATTGGATGATACACAGGCTGTAAAAACCCTATTATGAACAGGATTTTCTACAGTAAACGTGGTCTTAATTAGGATGATACTTTGAATAATGTGTAATAGTATAATTACCGATAAAATTGTTTTAGTATATACAAATTTGTACATTTTCAAAACATTACTTCATTTTTACAGATATACATTTTATGAATGGCTTCCATAGTTTTCAATTACAATTAACTTGCAGGAATTTTTTTTCCAGAAAAAGAATATGACAACTACAACAAAATAGCAAGCATTCCTCATGTATTATATTTTCTTTACAAATTGCAGTCTAAAATTTAATTGAAAATACCATATTTAAACTATTTCACACTTATGTTTTCATTTAATAATTGTTGTAGGAAACCACAAAAGAAGACGAAACTCATTATGATCTAAACAAGTTACCATAAAAGTTTGTAAGATATTCTTTGTAGGGTGAGCGACGGGTATCATTTCTCGAACCCGAACCGGTACCGGTACCAACCGATACCGAATTAATATATTTGGTTCGGTATTCGGTTTTTAATTTAGCTAAATTTGGTATTCGGTACTCTCGGTTCGGTATTCGGTTTTAAAATTAGCTAAAATTCGGTATTCGGAACCGAATCGACACCATATAAAATTATACGGTTCAGTATTCGGTTCTTTCAAAACTAATAATTCGGTTTCGGTATTTTCGGGATCGGTACCGGTTCGGTACGGTACGGTACCGATCTCACCCCTAATTCTTTGTAAGGGGCCAATTGCTAAAAACGGAAACAACTTTACGCATTTATAGTAAGATTATATATATTTTTTATAATTAATTAACTAGTATATTACCCATGTATTACATGAGTTAGATTTTTTAAAAGATAATAATAATAAATGATTATTATAAATTATTTTATGTTTTCAAGTATTAAAGGGATGTTTGTCAAATAATATTTTTCATCCTTACTTTAGTTATGCATGAATAGTAATAACTTTTTATATATTGTTTATATTATATTTTTAATTTTGTCATTGTTCAAGATTTTCAAATCGACAATAATTCTTTATACTTTATAAGAATGAATAGAATTTATTTTATTTTCGAGTATGAAAAGAAGATTATTATTTTCTTAAAATTTTAAGTTCTAACTTATAAAATTATTTATTTTATCTCGAGGATTAGACATAAAAGTTTATTCTATTATCAGTATTTTTTTTAGTTATTAGTTTCTTGATATTAAAAAAAAAAGTTAAAGTGCATTACAAAAGATATTTATGAATTATTTTACGTAAAAAGAATAATAAGGATTATTTATTAATTTTAATTTAATTAATTAAATGGCATGTGTTATCAAAATAAATATTATTTTATTTTTGAAAAAAAGATGGAAAAATCAATTGGAGCATTAAAGGTGCGTCATGTGGCAAAAACTATTTTCTTTTATTATAAGATGTAGATATAGATATATAAATAGATATAGATACAGATATTTATTATATTTTTAATTTTTTCATTATTCAATGTTTTAAAGATGATAATGATTCGAAATTTTTTTCCCGAATATGAAAAAAAGATATTATTTTATTAAAATTTTATTTTTTATAACTTATAAATTTATTTATTTTATTTCAAGGATTATACATAAAAATTTATTCTGTTATCAGTATTTTTAAATTTTAGTTTTTTGATATATATAAAAAGTTAATTGTACACAAAAAAAAAAAAAAATTTCCCCTCCTCTTTTTCCTTAAATAACTCTACTACTTATATACTTTAATTAATGTTTTAAATACATAAAAATAATACAACCAAGTATGCAATTATTGTATTTAACTTCTATAACTATTAGTAACTTAAATGTTTTTCTAAAAATATATTGAAATGATTTTATTTAATTTTATAGTTAAATATATTTATTATAATAATAGAGAATGTTTATATGACAGAGAAAACTTTTGATTTACTATAAATTATTATTTTTTAGATTTATTAGTTACCCAAATTAATTTAATTGTGTAAATAAATTTATATACATACATTAACTATCAATAAATGTGATACTTATAATACTACAATTGAAAAATAAAAAATCTATTTATTCAAAATATGTTTTCTTTCTTAAAATTGTACCTACTTAAATACTATGTGTTTCAATATGATATTGAATACTTTTAAATTTCTAAATATTTTTTTATAAAATCTATCATTAATAGAGAATGTTTATCTTGATTAACCAACCAACTGATTTTCCACATATTTTATTATTTGGCTTTATTGATTATATATAGTTATTTATAGACATAAATGATATAAAAAAACATTTATACATTAAATATTTATAATAATTTTTAATATTACAATTAAAAAATAAAACTCTTGTTTTTAAATTAAAAATTCGCATATTGTAAGTTGATTTTTAATTTGTTAAGTGTTTTATGTTTTAAACATATTTTATTGCGAATATTTATGTGTTATAATTATAATATTAATAATTTTAATTTTATATTAAATCATATTTGATAAATAAAAATATTTGACAAACAAAAATATTCATAACAATTTTTTCATGATTTTTAGATATGTTTTCTTTTCTGTAATTTACTTAGTTAATGATATATATTTAATTTAATCTAAATATTACTATTTTTAAAATAACATTATATATTTTTAAATTATAAATTCTATTTTATTCTTAACATCTAACATTAACATTGATATAAATTAAATTTAGAGTAAATTACAAAAATGGTCCCCGTGGTTTGCATAAAACTTTGGATTCAGTCTATGTGGTTTCAATTTTGCATACACGGTCCTTATTTGCATTGTTTACTTGCATAAATGGTCCCTTTGTCTCATTTATTTTTCTAAATGACAATTATACCATTTTAGTTAACAACAATTTTGGTCCCTTTCTTTTAATGACTTTTGTTTTTGTATTTAAATTTTAAATATTAATTTAATATATGATGATTTAATATTATTATTATTTAAGATGTATTTATTTTTTTATTAAAGTTATATTTTTACCTATTTATTTTACGTCTCTATTACGTTATTTCATTACGTTAACTATATCATTATGTTAATTATACCTTTTTAATTTTTAAAAAATATATTTATAAACTTAGCATTTAATTCATTTGGATTTAGATATTTCTTACATTATTATTTTGCTTTAAATTTAATATTCTATTTGTTTCCATTTAAATTTTTTGTTACATTAAAACTTTTAAGTCACAACAAATAAAAACGTTAGGTTTATATAGTTTTCTTGTAAATTATAATTAAACAAATATATTAATATAACAAAATATTTATGTCATAACATATGAAACGTTATGTTTATATATTTTACTGAAAGTTATAACCTACTTAAAACGTATTAACCTAACAAAGAATATAAATATTTTATTATACTAATATGTTACAGATAAGTTTTTATTTATCTTACGTTTCATTTATTATATTTAATATGATTATATTGTTACATTAATATGATTCGAATTAATCATAATTTTCAAGAAAAAAATATGAACTTAGCAATTGCTTTATTTTGATTTAAAATTTTTTTGTTAGGTTAATACGTTTTAGGTTGATGTTAGGCACAAAAAGGCCTCAGTCAAACCTGTTCTACATCTGAGGGGGAGATTTATAATCAAACCTGTTGATGCATTTGAAGGTTAAATTTAAGGCCTGTTATATGCCTTATTAAAGCCTAAAGATGATTTGCAATATTAGTCTAAAGCTGTTCTATGTGTTGCATGTGTTGCAACTAAGACAGTTTGTCCAAGCTGTTCTGTCTGCTGAACAGGCTGGACATAAACTGTCTACGCTGCTCTACACTGGTGAGCAGCTTGGGCAATTTTGAAGTGTTCTGTTCTTTGTGAACAGAACCTGTTCTTTGTGAACAGGCTAAACACTTTATGGAATACGTTTCCAAGTCATCATGTATTGTTTTTGACTGCAAGATCAGTTTACAAAGTCGAAGACAAAGTGGAAAACAGAACTGCTCAGCCTGCCTAAGCTGTTCTGTAACATGAAGACAAAAGGTTATTTGAAAAAGGGTGATAGACCTTTTTCTTATATCAAAATAGGCCTTTACAAGGAAGAAAGACGCAAAGTTGACATTCCTAAATTAGTTAGAGGCAATGCAACAGTAGACAAAGTAAAAAGACAAAAGTTCTGCACATATGAAGACAAGTCTGCTTTTCAGAAAAGTGCAGAAAAGGTTATGTTGTCTTTTCAACAAGACTACTCCTTTTTCATTCCGTCCAATGAAGATGTTTCTCTTAGATCCTCTGAGTGAGTATAAAAGGAAGCTTCTAAGGACAGAAAGACGTGTGAAGAAAGCTAAGTGCTGAAACCAAGAGTGAACGTGCAAGTGTGTTTTTCATGCATGCAAGCCTGCTGTGTAATTCAGTATCTGTGTGTCTAAGCTGTTTTACATAAGCTGTTCCCTTAAGTCTTGTAAACACAGTGAGTGCTTCTTAGTGAGTGTATTCATTGTATACTAGTTTGAGTTTGTCTTAGACTAGTGAACATACTGTTGTATCTGTCATCTCAGCTTGAACTATTCCGCATTCAAGCTTGTTTGTAATTAACAAATTGTTGATAATACATACAAACATTGAGAAAATAGTGTGTAGTTTTTAAATAGCTGTATTCACCCCCCCCCTCTACAGCTTAAAGCTATATACTTTGGGAACCTCTCGGTACCTACAACTGGTATCAGAGCAGTTTGGAGTGTGTGTCATTCTAGATCTCTCATTCTCCCAAGTTTCCATGGACAACAGTGCTGCAGGTTCCTCTTACTATGACAATGGCTCTATGGGCAAACCTCCAAAATTTAATCATCAAAACTTCTCTGGTTGGAAGTGCAGAATGATGCTCTATTTAGAGAATCTGGATGTGCAACTACCAGAGATAGTGATGGAGGGTCCCTATGTGCCAACCTCTGTTACTACCATAACTCCAGCGGTTGAAGGAGCTGCTCCTGAAATCAGGACCTTTGAGAAAGCTAAAGCTCAATGGTCTGATGAAGACAAGAGACTGGTGGCTCTTGATGCAAAGGCCAGGAACAACCTGGTCATTTCTCTTCCTGATGATGTGTTCAAACAGGTTGAGAAAATGAAGACAGCAAAAGAGATGTGGGATACTTTGTGTACCGTCTATGATGGACCCACAATCACACTGGACAACAGGATCAACAATCTTGTTAGACAATATGAACTCTTCTTTGCTAAACCAAAGGAGACTCTCACTGAAACCTACACCAGGTTTACTGCTCTAGTGAATGATCTCAAGGCTGTTTGGATCACTAAGGATAGTCTTACCCTGGTGAATAAATTTCTGGACATTCTACCTGAAGAGTGGAATTACTTCTCAACAATTCTAAGGAACTCAGGTACTATCAGAAGTATGGATCTGGTCAACTTGTATGGATCCTTACTGAATGATGAACAGTCAAGGCAACAAAAGAGAAATGCCTTGGAAATGTCCAAATGAGGTGCAGCCTTTGTGGCAAATGTGAGACAGCTTGTAAATCAGGTGAGTGATGTGTTCACTCAACCTGATCAACAGGATGATGACAAGGAGGAGGTGTCAGATGAAGAAGATACTGCAGATCTTGCTGAACAAGATGATGAGCAAATGATAGCTATGCTTGTCAAAAGGTTCAACAAGAAAAGGTTTGGAAGAAACATGCTGCAAGGAAATTCAGGTGCTGGCAAAAAGAAGGCATTTGATAAATCCAAGGCTGAGTGTTTCAAATGTGGCAAAACTGGTCATATAGCTGCTGACTGTGTGTCAAAAGCTGTTGGTCAGTCATCCAAACTATACAAGACAAACAATGATGATGGTTATAGGGTTAAGTACCTTATGGCCATGGCTAAGCTGAGGAAGTTGGAAAACTCAGTGGGTTCCAACCGCCAAAAGGGACTTATGGCAGAGACTTGTGATTGGGAGGAATCTGATTCATCGTCTGATGAAGAAGACAATCAATGTCTGATGGCCAACACTGATGTCCCATCAACAAGCAGTTTCAAACAGGATATGGCTGAAGCTGAAGCTTTCAGCAGCTGAGAGAACTGGAATCCTACTATGATGTATAAGGTACAAAATTTTATGGCTTACAGTTCTGAAGAAAAAGTTAAAATGTTTGAATATATGCTTGTTGATCTAAAAGCTGCTGTTGAGAAGCATGATGCTTTACTATCTGAAATCTCTAAGCTTAAAACTGATCTTAAAACTAAATCTAGTAAACTGGACAGTTTTCATAAGTTGGAAACTGAGCTTGATGAATTAAAACACATGAACTCTATTTTACTGGAAGAAAAGAGAGAAACAGATATAAAGCATGCTAAGCTTCAAAAGATAGTTGACTCTTGGTGCCAATCTGCACAAAAAGTCAGCCATTGTATAAGTCAACAGATTCCTGCACAAATCCAAGCCTATCTTGGAAGGGATCTTGACACAGCAGCTTCCATTGTTGAGATCAATAATCTGAAAGAAGATTTATCCACTCTTGGTGAACTTCCAAACACATTCATTCAAAATGTGAATGGTAAACTAATCTCAACAAATAGGTTTGTCAGGCCTCAAAACACTGACAGCTTGTGTGAATTTAGTTCTAAAGCTGATATTGGAATTTGTTCTCCATCAAGTCAGCCTGCTAAGTGCTCTGCTGGTTCACACAAGCAAAAGAAAGGAAAACATGTTCAAACTGAAGTTGTGGATACTAAACCTGTTGACAAAACTGGTTCTGAGTCCAAAGCTGATGGTAAAAAGCGTGTTAATCCTTTTGATGCTAAACACTTTGAAAACAAGTTTTCAAAAAGTAAGCAGCCTGTTTACAACAAGGGTAAGTCTCATGTTGAAAACAAAACTGCTGTGATTTCAAATAAGTTTTCAAATCATAGTGGTAAACTGGTCTTAAATAAGAATAAGCTTTTCAAAACCAGACACAGTGAATATGCTGATAGGCAGCATAAATCACAATTCAGTAGGGGCAAAAGGCAAAGTCATTGCTCAAACTGAGATAATTGGGAATAAGTTTCCCAAACCTGTGGAAGCTCAAAAGCCAATCAAGCTCCCTGTCTTTGACATCTGTCCTCCTAAAAAGAGGAAAGAAGAGGCAGCCAAAGCTGTGGCTATTGAACTATCCACTCAAGCTGTTGATTCAACAAAAAGTAATAAAACTGCTAAAACGGCTGAAAGAATCAACAAAAATAACTCAGAATGTGTTTCTGAAAGATCTTCTTCCAAAAACCCTAAAAAGAGAAAATGTTACAAATGTGGGAAGAAGACACATCTGGCCAATGATTGTCCTGAATCTGAGGACATGAGGCCTGTTGACTCTGCTGTTTCCACCACAGCTGTTACAAGCAGTGTTGGAAATGTCACAGTCACTGAAATTGGTATTCAAGCTGATACCATTCAAATAGGGAATATTAGTGTGGATATTTCAAGTCCATCAACAAATGTTGATGAAGTAGGAGAACTCATCTCTGTGATGAGTTCCCCTAAAAATGACTAATAATTCTCTTATCACTCTGTAGGAAAAACAACCTTCCCAGGTTTGGTACTTGGACAGTGGCTGCTCAGGGCACATGATAGGTTGTAAAGAATTGCTGAGTGAACTCAGGCCTGAAAAAGGGCCAAAAGTCACCTTTGGTGACAATGTACAGGGATCCACTGAAGGATATGGAACTCTTAAAGCTGGTGCTGCAGTGTTCAAAAGAGTAGCCCAAGGCAAAGTTGTGCTATGTGCTCAACGAAAGAAAGGTGTATATGTTGTGGATATGCATTCTGCTGACCCCACAACTGAAACCTGTTTTCTCACAAGAACAAATGCTGATCTAAACTGGCTATGGCACAGAAGACTATCACATCTGAACTTCAAGAACATCAACAAACTCTGTAAGAAAGAGTTGGTGACAGGTTTGCCTTCTATGACTTTTGCTAAAGATAGATTATGCACAGCTTGTGAGAAAGGCAAGCAGAGAAAATCATCTTTTAAATCCAAACATAACTTCTCTATTGATACTCCACTCTTCTTAATCCACATGGACTTGTTTGG